>JADMNL010000028.1:163642500-163965000 GCA_016271365.2 Neoceratodus forsteri | reverse complement strand
CTTAGCAAGCCACATGGATGGCTTAAAAAAAAAAAAGACATGGAGTACTCAATGTCACACACGTATCATCCTCTCCGGCTTTATTACTTGTGAAACTTCCATGGGAACAGGATCCTTTGGCACGTCATCATTCTAGCTGCTTGTCTACCAGTGACATCATAACCCTCTGCATGTATCAGGACTAGTTGCTGTAAAAATTACTACAATTTGACAAGCTGAGGATTATCCTGTCATTTGTAGACAAGCAGCCAGAGAGTATGAAGACAGAGTGCCCGCAATCCTGTTTCCATTCACATGCCTATTACGCAAGCTTGTTCTATTTTCTAAAGGGGAACTGTATTTCCTTCCTGGCAATTCCGGTTCTGTGTAGGCTCTGTCTATAGGCAGTCAACAATTGATATGGGCTCTTCTCCCCTGCAGTCTGGGACACGATGTAACAGCCTGAGGGAAGTCTTAGGACATGCCCCTTCCCAGACTCCCTGGGTCAAACCTTCTGTTCAAGTCTGTAGAAGAAACGCTGCTTAGAAATAGGAAAACAGTAAATATTAGCCAACAACATATGCTAACCCCCACACTAATGGGAATTATATTCAATACAGGACAAAAGATACCACAGAGAACGAACAGCACTGAAACTGGGACGGCCCGACTGTTTATGGATGCAGCCTATACACAGCTGGAATTGCCACTAAGGAAATAACACTTCTCTCTGTGCACTGGCTTCTACAGGCAGTTAGATGCTATGGGACCTAATAAGCAGTCACTAACTGGGAGGATCAGTGCTGTACAACCCAGCTCAGCACCCTGCTGTGCAATGCAGCATCACAGAGCTGAGCACACCAAGGCGGTAATGCCTGTAAAATGTATTTACAGAGGCCCATTCAGGGGCCTCGCAAATGTTTTCCAGAGATGTTGGGGCACGCTCAGTGTAAGGGCAGCCACAGACCTCGTGGGATGATCTCTGATCCCAGACGGTGGTCCAGAAATGAATTATGGGTCAGGGTTATGGGGTGCTTCTTTGTGCTGCTGCCCCCTTGGGCTTTTCGTTAATTAAAGGAAGAAGCCTTGTCACAGGGTGAACAAGAGAAGCCTGCTAATGTGGTCCAAAGACTTGTATGGCACTTTTCACACTTGGGACTTTAGAACTTGTTTCATTTGGTGCAGCATTTGAGAATTCCATGGTGAGGTCAAGAAAGATGACAAGGAAGCCAGCTCGGTAGCGCAGAGGGCTGAGGTGCTGGACCCCACAACTTGCATCACGCCGGCGACCCAGGTTCAGGTGAGACCTTGGGCCGCCAGGGGTCGGCAAGAAGCCAGGACTGAGCAGCCGCTAGGCAGCTCTCCTCTCTGCAGAGGGTCGTGAGGTTTTCCCAGACTCTTGGCTGTCACCTGGTGGAGGCTAGGTGGCAGTGCCAGGCCAGGGGGGACCTAGGCGCTAGGCCGGGAGGGAAGATGGAGCCATTACTGGAGCCGCAGGGCACATGCGCCACCGCATATTGGGGTCCCGGGAATCAGGGGAGAAAATAAAAATACCATGTCTCCCCCATTGCCAGTAAGATGGGAAGGGCAATGGGGAAGCACCAGACTTAGTTTAAAAAAAAAAAATAAAAAAATGACAAGGAACCATGCATCTGTCAACACACACGTCGGACGCGACACATTCCAGAACTAGCACACTCTAACCTTTGCATTGTTCACAAAATTCAATTCACATTTCTGTTGAGGGGTGCTACTGGTTTGATTCAGGAAATGTAAGCCTTTGAGGACGTTCCCTGGTGTTTCAGAAACCCCGTCAAATTCATTCTTGCCCATTATATGGCCATCTAAAATCTACAACAAAAATCGTGGGTTGCCATGCTAGTTTTTAAGTTACATGGTGAAATATAATCCCTCTTTATGCAAAAAAATCCGTAAGAAGTCATATGGTTAGCCAGCCCAGTGGTGTAGAGAGTTGTGGCGCTGGACGCCACACCTTGCGCCACGCCTGCAACCTGGGTTCAGGAACAAGCTCAGGGGACGGCAGGGGAGAAAGAGGCTCAAGCGTCCGGAGAACTGCTCTCCTCTCTCAGGGAGAAGGAGACCTGTCGTCTCGCTCATTGACTGCCCTCTGGCTGTGGCTGGAGGGCAGCACGGGTCGGGAGGCACGTACAGACGTCATCACGTCAGCGGGGAGGGGGGACAAGAGAAAAGCGGAAAACTGAGCCTGGCAAGTTCCGTGATGGCTGCTGAGTCTACAGTGGTCAGCCCGGAGTATCTGGAGTGGGTCTCTTGCGTGGGGGAGGGGAGGGGGTGCCAGTGCCCTCCCTCCTGGCCCCACTGCGAGGGACAATCCGCGGGGGACTGACCAGGTCGGTGATAAGGGGATGCAGGGAAACTGTAGAATGAGTCTCTCCGAAAGGTGAGACCGAAGCCATCTGCCAGAGCTCCCAGGAGAATAAAAAGCTCTATAGCAATTAAAAAAAAAAAAGTAATTGTTTTATGTAGTTATTTTCAATAAAAATTGTTATTAAAATATTTCATAAGTCAAAGATACATAGCCATTTAAAAAATTTAAATATTCAAATTCAACAATTAAGAAACATTTCTATAACACTAGCATTTTAAAGAGCAACTGACACTAACCTGTAAAGGGCGTCTGACATTCCTGGTAGCATCCCGACCCCCTCGACTTGCAAAATTGCATCATTTCTGATTCTGAAAGTTATTCCCATATTGGGAAAATTATCAAAATACAGCCGCACCGTGACCACACTTTAGCAGTGTTTCCGAGTACAGCGTGAGGCAGACATGATTGCGAGATGACATCTAGGGGTGCAATGCACAGCCTCCCCTCCGAGTGCCTTTCTTGGTTAGCAATCAACTATTTCCTGGTGGCCAGTGGTCCCGCTCCCCAGCCAATCACCCAAGTAAAAGTTATTCAACAGTTCCTGGTATCTAGTGGTCCCCACCGATCGCTGAAGTAAAAGTAAAAGTAATTCAATACTCTCTGATGCTAGTGGTGCCCCCTTCCACATGATCGCTGGGCTGATGAAAAATGACTAGTACCCAATGGCTAGTGGTCCCTCCCCCCAATCCGATCCCTGTACTGTCTAAGATAACCCCTTCCTTGGTGGCCAGTGGCTCTCCTCCCAGATCCCCAGTACTTTATAAGCCCTTACCTGGTGGTTAGTGGTCCTTTCCACCACCAATCACTGGCCCTATGAGAATACAATAATCTCTGGTGGTCTAGTGGACCCCCACCCCACCCTGGCAGCTAGTGACCGACTACGACCACCCCCCCTCCCCAAACCCGAGCAGGTGACCAGCACAGTCCTCCTCTCACCTCCACAGCTGGCCGCTGACTGAGCTGTCAATGAGTGTACTTGAGCTGAAATAAACAAAACATTTTTTGGTAATTGAGCTCAAACTCCACTTGTTTCACAGCACAAGCCATACCTGTTTGGATTCCCTTGATGTCCCTGTTCAATTGACAGCACACTGTCAGTCCATGCTGAAGACTGGCTGGGTGGTCCCTGCTGTCCATAAGGATTTCCTCCGACACCCATAGTCATTTCAGAAGGGCCTGGAGAGTAACAGGAAACAAATAATGCAATCTGTGTTTTTTTATTTTGGTGCCTTCTAAGCTCACTGGCACCTCACTCATTCGGGCCACTGATGCCACCCGCTCTACCTCACTTCTCCAGTCCCCCCATGTCCACCTTCAGTCATCCGTCCCCTGAGCCAGCTTGTCCCTGCCAGGGGCCTGCTCTGACGGTTATGGAGGGGGAAGACACCTGGAAAATCCCATCTTCACTCGTTATTGCCTGGCTTGTGTCTGTCGGAGCCACCCCTACACCCACGTCTTTAGAGGCACCTCTACATACCATCTGGAGCCGCTACAGAGCAATGCAGCATCAGGCCCCTCCCAGGGGACAGTGTCCAAAGGCACCTCCACACGACACCCCACCAGGAGATGCTGCAGACTGAGGCAGCATCAGCCCCAAGAGAAGAGTGTCAAGGGCACCTCCACCGCCAGCACCCCCAGCCCCGCACAAGGAGCATGTCCAATGGCACCTCCCAATGCTGCCACCAGGAGCCGCTACACAGCAATGCAGCATCAGGCCCCTCCCGGGTAGAATGTCCAACGGCACAGCTACACACCACCACCAGGAGCCATAACAGAATGATGCAGCATCACCCCCAAACACTCTGGATCCTCCTTGCTGGCCTCTGCTCCCGACATCCCAGGCTCAGAGCACAAAGTCAGTCCCCAGCATGCCAGAGTGATCCCCCAGCACTCAACACCACAGAGCTGGGCAATCTAATTTTTTGTTTGAAATTCTACTATTTAAGAAAAACCTTTTGCAAATAAACTTTTGGGGGGGGGGGGTTCAATCTTTTACCTAATGCATTATATAAAAAATTCAGGGGCATAAAAATTAGCTTCAAATGTCACAGAAAGCCTGGTAACAGGATGTGTTCAGAGTCACTAATGTGAGAAATTGTTTCCTAAAATGGAAATCACAGCTTAAAGTAAAGGTGTGATTTTTTTTTATTTTTTAAATCATTTTGGGCTTCATAGCACGCTACCCTGGGGTGGCGATAGTCCCTCTGTGTTAAAAGCTTAACTTTTAATGCACTCTTTAAAGTTTGGGAAGGAATCATAATTGTGGCCAAACTGCCTGTCAGCTGATCCCTTCCCACTTCCCAGTCTGCTTGCTCCACCCATGCGCTCCCAATTAAAAAAAATTTTTTTTTTTTTTTTTTTTTAAATTTAAGCCCACTCTGGCTAGGGCTCGGTGGCGGTGTACTGCCATCCGGGGGTTCCTTCTTCCTGATCGGGGATCACTGTGCACAGCCGTGGGGTGGGATTTTTCCATTAAGTAGCTAGTTTGTCCCGTCTCCATCCCAGAGGGCACCGGCGAACAGGACCAATGTCCAAGCGGTAAGCTGTGGTGAGACACGGCTTCCGCCACTGGCCTCCCAACGCCACCCACTAGTTGGCGCAGTACCGCCACACCCATCCCAAGAGAGGCGAAGCCAATCGGCGACTCAATCCAGTTCTCCCCTGCTAACCTCCGCGTGTCCCGGCCTGCTCCTGAGCCCGGTCACCAGTGTAGCACGAGTGTGGCATCCAGTGCTGCAACCCTCAGCACCACAAGGCCTGCTCCCACGTTTTATGATCAGGTATCAGGGAGAACATGGGGACACGCCCCATACAAGTCTATGGGGCATATTTTCAGAACGATTTTACTAAACTTTAAACTACCTTTTGATAAACATGAAAGACACCATTCAACTAATAGGGTCAGATGGAAAGTGGTGAAGGGATCAGCTGGCAGGCAGTTCAGCCACAATTACGATCCCTTCCCAAACTTTAAAGAGTGCATTAACACAGAGAGGCTATCGCCGCCCTAGGGTAGCGGGCTATGAAGCCCTACATGTCATATCACTTTACTTTAAGGAAGACCCATCCCTGCCATATTTTGCCACCTGACCGCATTTGCCCCAACTGTTTAAAAACTGGGATTAAATGTTTTTGAAAGAGATACTAATTGGATGTCTTCACTCCCCCCACCACACACCTCTAAAAAGGTCAGAAAGATCCTCTGTTAACCTAAACTGGTTCTCTATTTCTGTAAGCAAATTAATAATGTAATGAAAATGTAGACTTTACCCGTACAGGCAGTGCTAAATGGAACACGTAGCCAATATGGAACACACAAAGTAACAGGAGGTGGACAAACTAGCTAACAGAAGTAGAGATTGGTGGTTCTTTTCATACTTTGGCCCACATCTGCTAAACAACCTTCCAAACTGTTGTTTCACTAAAAGACTCTGTCCTGGTTAAAAGATCAGCTAGGTAAAAAGTCATTAAACTGTCAAACATTCAGAAATGTGACTTCGCTGACATGTGTACGTAGTAGGAAGGTACAGAACTGAAAAGATACGCAGTGGATAGCTAACTTTAGGAAACATATACATAGAACTCTAATGCATATTTATTTCTACTCTCACACAACAAAAGTACTAAATATTACAAGCATATTATGCATATACCATCCATGGGGCTCTAAGGGGGACTAACCTCCCTCCATAGGGGTTGAAGACAATATAACTCCACCAGTAGAGGGCGCAATGCACAAGCTAAAGTTTGGCATCACCTCAGCAAGGTGCTCTGCCTTCATGAGCCGCTGCGGGACCTGGGCCACAGAGAAATTCAATTAGCGGCAAACCTTTTATTAGAAACATGCCCATATACATCATTTGAAGTACGAGTCTGCTACCTGGCACGCTGTTGGACCTCACAGGCATTCCTGGAATTGATCCACCCATCATCGACCTAGGGACAGACAGGCCGTAATCTGCTCCTGGTCTGACCAGTGTACCAGGCCCTAGTGTTTCCATGCCATTGGTGTTAGAGTGTGGTAATCCCCAATCTCCTGGTGCCGAGGCTTGTCGCTGAGTCATAGTAATATTCCTCTTTTGGGTACCTGGAAAGAATTGAATGAAATCACGAGTTTACTTGACAAACGTTATTGTTGACAAATGTTATTGTCAAGAGTAAGAGCAACATCAAACCCTGAGATCACCTGTTTTGCTAGGCTAAAAAATGTCAGTCAAATACTTAGTAATAACCTGCAAAGCTCTTCAGCTCTAATAACTTAGCTCATACTATGCTCTGTAGCAGTTTTCAGAGCTTAGTTTGGATTAAAATCTGTAAACACACTTTGCATTTATATTAAGCATGCTTTTAGAACATTTTTAAAAACCGTGTTCAAGCCCAGGTCCAGGGGTAGTCTGGACTCCATTTTTAAAAACATTTTAAACCAAATATGCTTTTACCTTGCAACCTAAACAGCAACGCAAACCGTGCTCCAAATGTAACCGTTTACAATAAAAACTTTTCAAATACCACCAACGAAAGCAGTGTAAATGCAACACAAGTGTGTTTAAAGGGGGTTTAAAGCATGTTGAACATACTTTGAGGGAAGTCTGGACACATCAGCTCAGTTTGCTTAAAACGTTTTGAAAAGCCGTCCCAGGGCGCTCGACTGACGCCAATGGCCCAGGATCAGGAATGGACCAGAGGGTTGGAGGGCCAGCCGCGGGGAGATGGACCGAGAGTCCTTGGGACTGCTCTCCTTCTCCGGGAGGCAGGGGGTAGATTGTCCGGCATGATGCGGACCCCTAGGGGAGGCTGGGGGGTACCCCGGATCAGTGCCGTTACTTGTGGGGGTGAGTCAGACGCAGGACATCACTGCACGTCCCTGCCCCAGCGGGTAAAACTAGTAAAAATAGCAGCCAATACCTATGACGCCCGCTCACCCCAGCCCTGCTGGCACGCCACGGCACTTCAGGACCCCGAACTATCCTGTCGCCCACTATGGCCAGTAGGGTTACGTGCCCCGCCCTGGGAGGCAAGCCAAGGAGGCAATGCCGGTGGGCTTTCCTGATGGCACCCTTCCTCGTTGTCGCAGCAGTCCTGCTGGTGTGGGTGCCCGCCTGGGGCAATCCAGGGTACAGGAGAACCGGATGGTAAGTCCCTGGGGTGCGAGGAGACAGCCAAGGGCTGGCAAGGGGCCAAGCTTAAGGAGGCTTGGAGAAAAAAAACCAAAAAACATTGTAAGGGACTCTAGGTATACCATGCCCCCCCCCCTCTTCCCAAGCACGGATGAAATCAGGATTCTGTGCAAACACTTACCAACAGTGCTTTCTTGCCCACTGCTACCATGGGTGCCCACTGATTCCCTACCAATTATCACTGTGGATACCCACTGATTTCCTGCCCACTACCACAATGGGTACAGTACAGTTACGCAAGAACTTACCGTAAGAGTAGATCTTCGAGAACAGCTCTTGCAGCAGGTTACACCATTAGGACTGAAGCCGGCAGGCGCCAGGACCCCATGGAAATTTTCTAGCTAGCAGTATCCAGTGGGGACCGCCCCCGATGTCGGCCCCGACCCAGACATCATATAAAAGGGGGCAGTCCCCCAGAATCCCCAGTTCTCCCGCTGGAGACTCCTGGCCGCTAGATGACATCAGAAGTGGAGACTGAGGATCTGCCATCAAAAGGTATTCAGAGCAGTGTTAGAAACACCTAATCCTAGAAAAGAGATATCGTAACAACTCTACCTCCAGAGGGATGGTGGGAGGAAACTACCTGCTGCAAGGCTGTTCTCGAAGATCTACTGTTACGGTAAGTTCTTGCATAACTGTACCATCTTACTTCGAGAAACAGCTCTTGCAGCAGGTTACACCATTAGGACCGATTCCCAAGCAATACTGGAAATCCCTCGCAGGTGGGAGGAGGCTTGGTAGAGATCGCAAGTTGGACCGAAGCCTAGGATAGGAGTCCCTGAAGGGCTGCTAGACCAAAACCAGCTCTTTGCCGTGATGCAATGTCCAGGCTATAATGCCTGATAAAGGTGTGCACGGTGCTCCAAGTAGCTGCTGTGCAGATGGCTGAAGTGGACACATTCTTCATGGCCGCAAAAGAGGTAGACACCCCCCTTATGGAATGACCCTTAACCGCGCCCGGTAAAGGTTTGTTACTTTTCTGGTAACAGAACGTGATACAATGGATGAGCCACCTGGACAACGATTGTTTAGAAACCGGAGCTCCCATCATCCTATTGGCGAAGGAGACGAAAAGCTGATCAGATTTACGGTGGTGCCTGGTTCTGGTCAGGTAGTACCTTAGACACCTATGCACATCTAGAGTGTGCAATAGGGCCTCTCCTCTATTAGAGTATTTAGGAAAATACACTGGTAAGTCGATGTCCTGACTGAGGGTGAGAGCTGAGACCACCTTAGGTAGAAACTTTGGATTTGTCCTTAGGGACACCCTGTCCCGGTGAAAAAACAAATAAGGTTCTTGGCACATCAGTGCGTGAAGTTCAGAAATCTTTCTGGCCGAAGTAACAGCAACTAAAAATAACGTCTTCCATGTTAGGAGAAGTAGCTTGCAATCCACGGCTGGTTCAAAAGGTGGCAGCGTGAGCTGCTCCAGGACAAAGGGTAAATCTCACGGAGAAATAGGATCCTTAATCGGAGTCTAGGGTGGAGAACACCTCTCAGTAAGGTTCGTGCTGTGTCCAACTGAGTTATGGGACATCGGCCTATAGGTGTATGATAGGCTGAGATGGCACAAAGGCATACTTTAATAAAGGAGTAGGCCAAGCCTGCCTGGAAGAGAGACAGGAGGTAATCCAGGACCAACCTTTTCGGACAATCCATCGGGGAAAGTCCTCGTGCTTGAGCCCAGAGGAAAAATATACGCCATTTCAAGGCATATGTGGCATGACTGGCCAGTGTTCTAGCCGCCGCAAGAAAGTACAGTTACGCAAGAACTTACCGTAACAGTAGATCTTTGAGAACAGCTCTTGCAGCAGGTTACACCATTAGGACTGACGCCAGCAGGCATCAGGACCCCACGAATTCTTCTAGCTAGCTATCTTCAGCGAGGACCGCCCCGGCGTCAGGCGTGGTACATAAGGGCGGTCCGCCAAAACCTGATTCTCCTGCGGAGAACCCGACCGCAAATGACATCAGAATGGGAGACCGAGGATCCGTCATCAAAAGACAAAGGGCAAGCCCCTGCCCAAGGCTCGGTAGGCCATGCCTCCTCCAAGGGGGAATGGTGGGCGGGAAGGTACCTGCTGCAAGAGCTGTTCTCGAAGATCTACTGTTACGGTAAGTTCTTACGTAACTGTACTATCTTACTTCGAGAAACAGCTCTTGCAGCAGGTTACACCATTAGGACTGATTTCCAAGCAATAGCGCCTGTAAGCATTCTGGGAGGAGGAAACTAGGAAAGATCCTTGACAAGTCCTGACTCTAGGACAGGAGACCCTGTAGCACGGCCAGGCCGAAACGGCTCCTCGTGAAGCAATATCCAGGCTATAGTGCCTAACGAATGTGTGCCAGAGCTCCAAGTAGCTGCGGCACAAATGGCGAGGTGGAGACGTTACAGTGCTGCAACCCAGGTTGCCACCCCTTGTCGAATGGCCCCGGATTGTACCCGGAGGGGCTTCTGTTTGCTGTCGAGCAAATGAGATACACTGGACAAGCCAGCGAGAAAGAGACTGCTTTGAGACTGGTTGGCCCATCATCCTCTCAGCAAAGGAAATGAAGAGTTGCTCTGACTTGCGAAGCTGTTTAGTTCTGTTCAGGTAATACCTTAGACAGCGGTGAACATCCAGGGTGTGAAGCAATGCCTCTCCTCTATTGGAATATTTAGGAAAATATACAGGTAAATCGATGTCCTTGTTGAGAGTGAGGGCAGAGACCACCTTAGGTAAAAACTTAGGATTCGTCCTCAGAGATACTCTGTCCTGGTGGAAAATTAAATAAGGCTCCTTACACATAAGAGCATGGAGCTCGGAAACTCTCCTTGCCGACGTAACAGCAACCAAAAATAACATTTTCCACGACAGAAAAATGAAAATTACGTACCTACCGTAATTCTTGATCTTCTTGTACGAGTCTCCACCACTCATTCACACTAGTGGGATTAGCGCCGGAGGCACTAGGACCCATCGGGAGCAAACTTTTTGCTGGAGGGTCGGCGCGAGAGAGGGCGCCAGCGAGCAGCGGCTCGAGCGGCAATCACTAACTCGGCGACGACCCTCCAACCGCCTCAGTACCTTTTTTACCAAGGAGGTGCAGCGCAACTAACGAAAGAGTAAATCTAACCTTAAGAAACGGACATAAGACAGTCCGTACGACCCGTGTAAGAAGGGTCAGCAAAGAAGTCTTCACGGCCTAAAGATTTGAGGGAAGACCAACACAGCAGTGAGCTCGGGGATGGAGGGTGGGCGTGTGAATGAGTGGTGGAGACTCGTCCAAGATCAAGAATTACAGGTAAGTACGTAATTTTCATATCTTCCTGGACATAAGTCTCACCACTCATTCACACCAGTGGAGAGCACAAGTTGATAATCCCCAGTGGGCTGCAGCAGGAGAGCCAGAGCTCACGTGACTAAGATAGAAGTCCATTAAGGATAGTTCTGCCAATACGCGAATGCCGCCTGGCATGAACATCCAGTGCATAATGCTTAACAAAGGTATGCACTGAGCTCCAGGTGGCAGCATTGCAGATATCTGCAATTGGAACATTGCACTTCCGCTAGGATGCCGCTGACCGCCCTAGTTGAGTGAGCGTGACACTCTACCTTCTAATTTAACTTGAGCCATGGAATAGCAATGTCGAAGGCATGCCACTAACCATGATGAGATGCATCTGATAGCGACAGGTTGACCCAGCCAGGTGTCGCTGAAAGAAACAAATCAGTTGCTGAGTCTTATGAAATTCTTGGTTCTATCTAAATAGAACCGCAAGGCTCTCTTAACATCCAAAGGAATGAAGAGATCGTTCCCTTCATTTTGAAATTAGCTAAGTAAGAGGGAAGTACCAGAGGTTGGTTTAGATGGAATTCTGACACAACCTTGGGAAGAAATTTAGGATGAGCTACGGAGAACTACCTTGTCTTTATGGAATACAGTATACGGAGGGTCCGTGAACTCAGGCATGTATCTCAGAGACCCGCGTGGCTGAGGTAATGGCCACCAGGAAGGCAGTCTTCCAGGTAAGAAATTTAGCTCACAGGTAGCTAGAGTCCAAAGGCTTCCGAGTGAGCATGTCCAGCACCAGGTTAATGTCCCAGGCTGCAACTGGACGCTTAACAGGGGTCTGGTATGAAGAATCCTTAAGAAATCTCTTCACCATAGGTAACTGAGCCAGAGTCAAGGAAGAACCGCTCATGGAACAGCTGAGATGGCACTAAGGTGAACTTTAACTGTGGAGTACTGGAGACCTGAGTTTGACAGGTCCAAAAGATACTCAGAACCTTGTCAGGAGGACAGGAAAAGGGATTCCAAGAGGACTTTGCACACCAGAGAAAAACGTTTCCATTTGGAAGCGATGCGTTTTGGGTGGCTGGCTCCGAGCAGCCAGAAGGATGTCTGAGACTCTACTAGAGACGTTGAACCGATTCACTTCTACCTCTTCAGGAGCCAAGCATGAAGGTGAAGGTGATTTCAGGCTGGATGGACCAAACGAACCCTGAGTCAAAAGATTGATTTGCAAGGGAAGTGGTCTGGGAGAGCTGCCAACATACTGCTGAGTAGAGGAAACCATAGTTGCAGAGGCAGGGAGGAGCAATGAGAATCATTTTGGTCCAGACTCAGACTAGGAGAACTCTCTGGATTAGAGAGCGTTGGAAAGGCGTAAAGAAAGCGCTTGTCCACCGCAGCCTGAACGCATCCTGACAGAAAATGCCAGGCCCTGGATTTCTGGAGCAGAAGAGAGGCAGTTTCTGCGTTGAGTGGGGATGCAAAAGGTCCAGGTCTGAGTCCCCACTCTTGAACAGTGACCGAGCTACGCTGGATCGAGACCACTGTGAGGGTCTGCCTCCGTTCTGCTGAGGTGATCTGCTAGGTCGTTTGTATACCTGGCAGATAAACCGCTTGAATCAGAGACTTGTGCTCCAAGCACCACTCCCACACCCTCATTGCTTCCCTGCAAAGGATAAGAATGAGCACCGCCTTGCTTGTTGATGTAATACATCACAGCTTTGTTGTCCGTTTGAAGGAGAATGTTCTTGTGACAAAGGATATCCTTCAGAGCTCGGATCGCATAGAGGACGCGCTCATCTCCAGGACATTTATGTGGAGATGAGGTTGAACTGAGTCCACACACCTGGTGTGGAGGGGTGAGATGAGCTCCCATCCCATTAGCGAGTCCTGTGGTGATGGAGATCTGATGATCGGGGAGCAAGGGGAACCCTTCCAGAGATTGCTCTTTGAGACCACCAGGTGAGAGACCTGAGAGGGGCTCCGTCACCTTGATGGGATAAGACTGGGGTGAGGTAGGAGACCACTGGTGGAGAGCATCCATTGGGTGGTTCTCATGTGCAACCAGACCAGGGTACAGTGAACACCGAGGCGCCATGAGACCCAACATGCGTTGCATCGAGAGAGCTGTAACCGATTGGTTCTCCCTCGATGTAACGGGCCATCCGAAGGATATCGAGTCTTCTGTCCTCGGAAGGAAAGCCTTCGGAAGAGGTGTCTAGAAACGTCCCTATGAAAAGGAGCCTCTGGGAGGGCTGCAGTTGTGATTTTTCAAATTCAGCAGAACTCCCATAGACGTAGAAAGGCAAATCATTTATGACTTCAAAGTCCCTTAGCTGGAAGGGCTTGCTAAAAGCCATCGTCCAGGTGAGGGAAACACTCGATCCGATCTTCCTGGAGATGCAGCAGAACTGCACAACACTTTGTAAAACTGCAGCGCCGAGAACAGCCCAAAGGGCAGGACTTGAACTGATAATGCTGACCCAAAGCTACAAACCTGAGGAACTTGTGGTGGGTCGGGTGGATGGGGATATGCTGTGGCGTCCTGCATATCCAGGAGGCCAGCCAGTCGTGCTGATGCAGCAAAGGAACAGAGTACCTAGAAATCATTTTGAATTTCTCCCTGGGAGAATTTGTTTAACTTCTAGAGGTCTAGAATGGGCGCATTCCCAGATTTCTTTGGAACCAGAAAGTAATGGGAGAGAACCCTGTGTTTCATGATACTGGGGGCACCAGTTCTATTGCCCTGTTGTTTAGAAGGCCCTGGATCTCGGCGGTGAGGAGGTCTGACAGAGACCCGACAACCTGGGTGTCATCTGGGAGGACAATTTGGGGTTTCAAGAAATTGAGAGAATAAACCTCTGAATTATCCAAGGACCCATTGTCAGTTATGGACTTCCACTGGTTGTAGAAGTACATCAGGCGACATCCCACCAGAGGAGAAAGTCACCTCGGGCAATGTGGATGGAACTTGGGCCAGCAATTCATAAGGGTGGCATGGGGGCTTTAGGCCCTCGCTTCCTGCTCACGTCTTTTTTGAGGTTGGCTTTTATGGAAGCTTCCTCTGCTCTCGAAAGGACTGACGACTATGAAACTGGCGTCGTTAACCACATGCCCCGAGAGTGGGTGGAGGTCTGCCAACTTAATGGCCGATCTAGTCTTCTGAGTGGCCTCTAAGGCTTGCTCCACCTGAGGGGCCAAAAGATGGAGCCATCAAGGCAGCGCCATACCTGCAGCTGAGCATCATTAGTGAGAAGCCAAGAATGCCCAGCCAGGAATGGCGCCAGTACAAATACCTGCGGCTGCTGAGCGAGAAGCAGTGTCGAAAGCGTCCATGGTGGCTTTGACCTGTTGGTTATTGGACTCAATACCTCTAATAGCTGGTCAGAAAAAGCTCTGACTTGGAGTCCAATCTGGAAGAGCTTCAACCATTCTTTCATAGAGTGCCACAGGATATACCATACTAGGAAAATAGCCTTGATAACTGCAATCGCATACTTAGAGTGGAGGCAGCAAAGACTCTCTTACCTAATGTATCAATCTTCTGAGACTCTTTGTTAATAGGTCGAGGCTAGTAGTAGTTTGAGGAAAAACGACCTTGTCATTCTCTGCCAGAACTACAATAGGATCCATAAAGGCTTGGGATGCCAAAAGGCGATCCTTGGGAGCTGATACTTTATCAATGGTTTAGCCACTGAGAGAATAGAGCAGGATTATTCCAAACCATTTTGAGACAGCGTCTCGAAGGAAGGCTGGATCGGAGGAGTCAAATCCGTGAGGGATCTCGAAGCATGAAGATACTGAGTCTTAATATCTTCCCAGGATCGTGTCTGTAGTCTGGAGAGAAAGAGTGGATCTCAGGTTCTTCAACAGAGACTTAAGGACAGGTCCTCGACCACAGGCTCTGTAGCAAGAAAGATCCTGTTTCCTCCACTTCATCACCCAACCCGAAGTCTGGGTCAGAGCTCAACATCATCTCCTGATGGTCCAGGAAGGACTGTTTGGACAGGAAAGGAGTGAAAATTAGGAGAGAGGAGGCAATAGAGAAACAAGGAGGTCACGGACACCAGCGCTGAGAAAGCAAAGCGGGTTAAAAGCGGCACAGCAGAGGGGCCAGCGCCGAGAAAAGAGCACATAAGCACCACCAGCGCCACAAACAGCACCCCGGCAGCGCTGCGAGCACATGGCCCGCTTACGCCCGATGGCGCCGCCCGACCAGCGGCAGACAGCGGCGCCAGCAGACCATGGCGCTGCAGGCAGTGCCCCGAGACCACCGGCACATGAGACGGCACCGCAAGGCCAGCGGCACTGAAAAGCCTACTTGAACAAGCCAACAGACCCAGCCGAAGGCGCCACAGGAAGCACAGGAACCTGGAAAGCTAGAAGAAAAAAAAAACAGGAGATAAGGGCATCGGTGTGGCCCCTGCGCGCAGCCATGTGAGAAACACCTGGCGCGGTCGCTGGCACCGAAGGCGCCGTGCGACTAGGAAGATCAACCGCCCTACCTGATCGCGGAGGAGCCGAGGCTCCATGGAAACCGAGCCAGGCAGAAGGAACCAACCTCCGGGCCCATCGCTCCCATAAAATGACCCACTGATGAAACTGCTCATCTGGACCCTACCTATAGGCGGGAGGGCTCTGATGTGAGGGCAGCGGTCACGGAAGTTGGCGACTCCAAGAAGGAGACGACGGCAGCTATGACAACCCGATGGTCGACCAGCGGAACGCAGAGGCGACCTCAGTGATACCTTCCTTTTTTGACCTGTGGGCGAAGAAAGGCTTCCGGTGACGGCTGCAGAAATGCGACGGTTTATTTTTATGCCCCACGAGACACCGTCCCAGACATCGGACTGACGTTGTCGGAACCCGCTGAGGAGAAGGAGGCTGACGGACAGCCAGTGACTGAACAGCTTTCATCTGAAGTCTCTACAAGTCACCTGACCTGCTCATAATCGACTCCGTCCAATGGCCGAGACTTCAAGTAAGTTAAATTTAAAATATTAGAAAAATTAACGAAAATAGAATAAAATTAAGCAATACTACTAACAGTGATAATGTTACAAAACAATAAACTGAAACTATAACATAGTTTGAAGTTTGACTCCCAAACAAGCGGCAGCGTTGTCACTAAAGTGCACTGACGACGGCGAGAAAAAAGGAACTGAGGCGGTTGGAGGGTCATCACCGAGATAGTGACTACCCGCTCGAGCCGCTGCTATCGCGCCCATTCCTCAGCGTAATCTCGCGCCGACCCTCCAGCCCAAAGTTTGCTCCCGATGGGTCCCTGGTGCCTCGGCGCTAATCCCGCTAATGTGAATGAGTGGTGGAGACTTGCCAGGAAGATGGCAGCTCGCAATCATGACGGGATCAAGTGGGGGCGTGAGTTGTTCCAGGACAAAAGTAAGTCCATGGAGAACTGGATCCTTAATGGGTGGCCTAAGGTGTAACACCCCTCTCAGGAAATCCTGAGAGGCATCAAGCTGTGCCACTGTGCACTGTCCCACTGGGAAGTGGTAAGCAGAAATCGTGCAGAGGTGCACTTTAATAGAGGAGTAAGCGAGACCCGAACTTTCACTGGGCATCCTAGAGGGAAAAGGCCGTGTGCTTGCGACCACAAGCAAAAGCGGCGCCATTTTATGGCATCGTCGCATGCGTTGCCAGCTCTGGCACATGGAAAGAACTTCCATACCTCCTCACGAGACCCGTATAAAATAGCTATATACATAAGGACCATGCATGGGTTCAGTGGCGTAAGTCCGGGTGGACAGAAAACCTTCCTCCTGAGACAAGAGATGGGGCTGAAGACCAGCGAGTTGGAGTTCCCGGGGCAGCTGCGTTAACAGGGGAACCAGATCTGCCTGGGCCAGAATGGGGCTACCAGAATCACTGTTGCAATGCTCCCTCACGCGGTTTGAGAAGAGCTCTCTGGATCAGCAGGAAAAGGAGGAAGGTGTGAGGGAATCTGTCCGCCCAGGAGAGAGGACAACAACGTCTCACCAGAAAACACCAGCCCTGGATCTGGCGAGCAAAATTGATCAGGTTTGCGTTGGATGGGGAAAGCGAATAAGTCCAGTTCTGGGTGCCCATCAGAGAAACAGATCCTCTGCTACACCTTGAAAGTTCCCACTCGTGGACCTCGGCCTAGGAGCGACTCAGGCCAACTCATGATGGTGTTGTCCACTCCGGGAGCGTGAACTGCAATCAGGCTCGCCGTGTCATATCACCAATCCCACACTCTTGTCGCTTCCCTGCAAAGGGGGTAAAGTGCGCCTCCTGTTTGTTGAGTAATACATCACCGCCCGTATTGTCTGTTTGAAGCATGAGGTATTGACGGGATCTCCGACTGAAAGGCCTGCAGGCGTAAGGACAACCCTCATCTCCAAAATGTTGATGTGGAGATGAGCTTCGTTGAGGGTCCACGTTCCTAGGACCTCCACGAAGTTCAGTGCTCCCACCCCAGCCCTGGCGTCTGTGGAGAAAGAATCACCTCCGGGGACGGCGCACAGATGGAACACCGCAGAGTGTTCTCCTGGGTCTAGCCACCACTGCCAGTCTCAAATCCAGTCATCGTGATTCTGACTGGCTGCTGCATGGTCTTGCCTTTGGTCCACACTGCACATGAGCATCACTGGGTTACCGCATGTGAGCCTTGCCAAAGGGCGGTTGGAATAGCGCAGCCAAGTGTCCATGCAAATGAAGGACCAGCCTGGCAGAAACAGTCTTCTTCGCCGAAGGTCCCTGATGAAGAGGATCTGATGCGTTCCGCTCTTTAAAATAGAAGAAATGCTTTCCTTGGGCGGTGTCCAGAACTGCACCTATGAACTGCAGCTTCTGTGGCGGTACAAGGAGGCTCTGTAATTGATGAGGATGCCCAGAGACTGGAACCAGACTTACGGTGCTCTGGATAGCCAGCAACAACGCCTCTCTGGGCGTACATAAAGCCAATCGTCCAAATGCAGAGACACATAGTGGCCCTGCCTCCTTAAGGCGCTGCCACGACTGCCATGCACTTGGCCAAAAAGACCCTGGAGGGCAAATGCAGTCGAGCGGAAGAGCTCGGAACTGGAAATGGTGTGGCTTTCGAGCGCAGGAACCTCCGTCACGCTTGAGCCTGGGGATATGCAGGTGGCGTCCTGCATGTAGGGATGCTAAGAGGCATCCTGCCTTAGCATGGGAATGAGACCCTGAAGGGTCACCATACTGTCGTTGTAAGCGACCAATGTATTTAGGTCACTGAGGTCCAAGATTGGATGGAGTCCCGTTTTCTTGAACCAGAAGAAGTGCGAATAGTATCGGATCTGTCTGGTTCTCCGGAACAAACTCCACGCTCCCCTTCTGCAGGGAACCTGTAGATATTTCTTGCCTGATAAGCAATTTGTGCTGACCGAGTAACAGGAAGCAGAGGAGGCCTTGAGGGTGGCTTGTCTGCGATTCTATAAAGTGGCCTCTTTGACCAACTGAAGGACCCACCTGTGCGGTGGTTATGGACTGCCACCCTGAGGTAGTCCATAATGTGACCCCATTGTGATGTCCGTTGATCCTGAGGGCAGGGCCGGGAAGGAATCATGCTGTGGCGGAGGGGCCCGCAGGCTGAGCCCAGCTTAGCTGGGCGTGGTTTGACCCAGAGCAACTTTCCCTGGGCTCTCATGAAAGCAGGCCCCTCTGTTGTGGTCGAGTGTGGGACTGCTGTCTCTGCATCCGGCCACAAAAAGCAACTTTGGTTCCTCAGAAAGAAACTAAGCCTGGGTCGAACATTGCCTGGACCAACCTCACACTCCCTGGCCTCTTGGGTTTGGTGAGGACCTTCTCAGAGGATTCACAAAAACTATCATCAAAGAGGCATCCGGATGTTCTTCTGGGCGTCGAGGTGAATCGAGACAGGCCATGAGTCTCTAGGAGGCATGCCTGAAGCTGCCACTCTGGCCGAGGAGTCCACGAGAATGCATCCGGCTGCGCAGCATCTGGGTTCCCATGTCTGAACCACGTACAGGAGTTACCACATCTCCTCCTTCTGCTCACTGTCACAGCGATTTGTCCGCCAGGTCAGTCCCTGCTCCCACAAGGCATTTTGGAACTGTACCATGTGGGTTAAGTAGTTCGAGGGATCTGATGGCACAAAGTGGCGGAAGCATAAGTGCACCTGCCCTAAGCGTCCCAGCTGTTCGGACTCTGGGTCGGTGGCAGGGTGCTCGAATATTGGGTCTCTGGGACCCGGTCATGAGAAGGCTGTGATGAACAGAGTCGGCCAGAGGATGTAGAAGCCAGATACTGAGTCCTCCCTAGGGGCCTTACCACAGGCGGTCAGCTTTCTTCGGCATCGCCGGGTGAGTATTGGAGCCTTCCAGCATGCCTGAGCGATCCATAAAAGTGTCCACCTAGGGTGGTACCACCACAGGCTTAGGATCTTTCTGCCGAAGATACCTGGCGGAGTAGTCTCTCGGGGTCTAATTCTTCGCATCAGCCCATGTTCTCTTGGATATCGCCTCATGATCTCTGAGAGCGATGGGTCATCGGAGGAGATCTAGGAAGTTCACGTGGGTCCGGAGAAGGGATGTGGTTCAGAGAGGAGGATCTGGATCCTTCCGAGAATTCGATCCGTGTCCTCCATCGACGGTGAACGGCGTCGTCTTCTGGGTCTCTTGGGCTGGGTGACCCTGAAGAAGATCTGGGCGGAGGTCTCCTTTTGTCTGGTCTCCCCTAGGAGGATCTGCCGGCTCCTGGGAAGGTGACTGACCTGCCGCCCGGACGGAGTAGGGGCACAGGGGCAGTGGGAGTGCAGGTGGGAGGAGGAGGAGGAGGTGGGAACCACATCCCTTTTATGGTGTCCCACCAGTAGGTGAACAAGTCCTTGACCTCTGATATGGAGAGGCCCGACAACGGACCAGGCGCCGATGGCCGGTCGTCTGGTTCCGGCGTCGGCTCTCCAGGGGTCTCGGGTTCCGGAGAGGGTTCCCTGGGGGAGCGACAGGACCGGGTTCGCCAGTCTGGTCCTCGAGGCTAGAGTCAGCTCCTCCTCCGTGGTTGTCTCCTGACTGGCGTCGGTGGGGCGTCAGGGTCCTCCCTCTCAATGGAGTGCAGATGCGGACGTCAGTCCCCGGCGACGACCGAGAAGGCGTGAGCCTGACCCGGCGACTGGTGTCTGGTGGGTGTGACTGTTCCTGGGACCTATGGTGTGGGGCAAGCGTCAGGCGGGCGGGACAAACAACTCTTCAAGGAGGTAGCTCTTTGGTCTTCCTCTGGGAGGAGGGAACAGGAGAGCGGGCCTGACATCTGGTTCAGGCAGCGGAACCAGACTTGGTGGTGACCTAGCCATGGCACAGAAGGAGATGAGGAAGGCCTGGAGGTCTTGGCCTGTGAGGCAGAAGAGGAGGCCGAAGGAGTCTTCACCGCTGCGGGGAGGCTGGCAGGCCCGGGAAGGAGGCGGTCGGGCGAGGCGGAGACTACGAGTCGGAGGCCCTGAGCGGAGACTTGGATCTTACTCTCTCCTGTGTTTCTCAGGGTGTCTCCGGGCCTCTGGATTCCCCTTGGAGGCTGCGTCCATAGCCTGATTTTCTCTTGAGAGCAGGAAGCCTGAGAGGGCCTTCTGGCGACAGATCAGGAGTCCGGCTGTTGAACCCCTGGCAAAAGAGCAGGACCCGGGTGTGGTGGTCCAGGGCCCAGGCACCGGACGCAGGCGAATGTGGATCATAAGCGGGATTTGCTTCCCGCAGTCTCACTTGAGAAGGATGGCCTTCAATGGAGGTTGGAAGGACATCAGACAGCAAAAGAGCCGAAAAAATGAACTTTTCCCGAAGGAAGAACTTAACGGCGTCGCGAGCTAGAAAGCAACCGAAGGGTCGGGACATCTGAAGTCACGGCAGGAAAGAACTGGGAATCTGGCGGGACAGCCCCTTATATACTATGCCTGGCGTCGGGCGGGACCTGACGTCGGCGGTCCCGCTGAAAACATAGCTAGAAAAATTCTGTGGGGTCCTGGCCGCCTGCGGCTTCAGTCCTAATGGTGTAACCTGCTGCAGAGCTGTTTCTCGGTAAGATCATCTGCTACCTCTTGCGAGACTCCATTACCGCATGATAGCTATGTCTCTAGGAGCCAGGCATGCAGGTTCAGAGAGCAAGGTCGGATGGACAAAAGAACCTCCTCTGAGACAATAAGTGAGGCTGATTGGCAGAGGCACCGGAGGAGTTCCTGGGACGCTGGTGTAGCAGAGGGAACCAAATCTGCCTGGGCCAAAAAGGCGCGATAAATATCAGCGTCGCCTGCTCTCTGCGGAGTTTCAAAAGGACCCTCTGGATCAATGGGAAGGGAGGAAAGACGTAGAGGAATCTGCCCGTCCAGGAGAGGGACAATGTGTCTTGTCAGAAAACACCAGGCCCTGGATCTAGCGAGCAGAAATTGCGCAGTTTTGCGTTGGATGGGGACACGAAAAGGTCCAACTCTGGTGTGCCCCATCTGTGAAACAGATACTCTACCACCTCCTGGAATAGTTCCCACTCGTGGACTCTGGCCTGAGAGCGGCTCAGACTGTCTGCGATGACGTTGTCCACTCCTGGGACATGAACAGCAATGAGGTTTGCGCCGTGTTGTAGAACCCAATCCCACACCCTCATGGCCTTCCTGCAAAGCGGGTAGGAATGGGTGCCTCCTTGTTGAGGTAATACATCACTGCGGTATTGTCGGTTTGTAACAGGAGAGTACCCGGTGGGATCTCTGACTGGAAGGCCTGCAGGGCATAAAGAACTGCTCTCATTTCCAAAATATTTATGTGGAGATGAGCTTCCTGGGGCATCCACGAGCCGGACCTGACCCGTCGAGGTGTGCTCCCCAAGCGAACCCTGAGGCATCCGTGGAGAGTGTCACAATCTGAGGACAGGCGCAATGAAGGGGCCCCCACCGACAGGTTCTTTGAATCTAGCCATCATTGCCAATCCCGGTTACGACATTCGTGATCGAATTGAAACTACAAATGGTCTTGCTTCTGACCCTGTACCGTAACATCCACTGGGTCAGCCGATGTGGAAGCGGGCTAAGCGGAACTGTTGCAATGGCTGCAGTCATGTGTATAAACAGGCAAAGGACCAGTCTGGATGGGACTCTCTTTGCCAAGATGTCCCGATGAGGGATCTGATGTGTTCCGCGTCCTGGGGCAGAAAAGTTCTCCCTGGACAGTGTCCAGAACTGCGCCTATAATTGCAGATTCTGTGGCGGAACCAGGTGCGACTTCTCCTGATTGATAATGATGCCCATAGGCGAACAAGGACTGAGTACAGTGAACTGTGGACATCAGAACCTCCGAGAGGGTGCTATGAGGAGCCAGTCGTCCAAGTAGGGGAACTGCAGTAGCCTTGTCTCCTTAGAGCCGCGCTAAGACTGCCATGCACTTAAATAACCCAGGTGCCGATAACAGTCCAAAGGGAGGGCTCGGAACTGATAATGGCAACCTAGAAATTGAAGCGCAAGAACTTCCCTGTGCGCTCAAGCAATGGAAATACGTGCAGGTAGGCATCCTGCACGTCCAAGGGCTAGGAAGGCACCCTGCTTGGGCATGGGTATCAAACCGGGAAGGGTCACCATGCGGAAGTGTTTGTAAAGGACCGAAGCGTTGAGATCGCTGAGATCCAGTATCGGACGGAGGTCCCCTGTCTTTCTGGGAACCAGAAAGAAGTGGGAATAGTAACCTGCACCTCTCTGGCTCTTCGGTATGGGCTCTATAGGTTCCTTTCCCAGAAGCGCAAGCACCTCCTGCTGTATGAGCAGTGCATGCTGACCCGAATAATAGGAAAGCAGGGGAGGTCTTGACAGTGGGTGGTCGAGGAATTCTATAAAGTGACCTCTCTTGACCAGTTGAACCCACCGGTCGGCGGTAATCAACTGCCACCCTGGAAAGTGGAAAGCGACTCGACCCCCAACCTTTTCTGCCCATTGATCCAGAGGAGGGGCGGGGGCCAGGAAGGAGTCATGCTGCGGCGGCATAACCCCCGAGGTCAGGCGGTTTGGTACACTGCTGCCTCTGCCTGGGAAGACTTGATTGGGCCTTACGGTGGAAGGTGCCCCTTTGCTGCTGGCGAATGTGGCTGCTGTCATTGTTGTCAGCCACAAAAATGGTTCTGGTTCCTATGAAAGGAACCAAATTTGGGTCTGTAGATAGCCTGTACAGTCCTTACTGCCTTCCCGGCATCCTGAAGCTTGGTGATGACCTTTTCAGAGGGTTCACCAAACAGGACCTCTCCGTTACAAGGAACGTCCAGGATACTCTTTTGTACGTCCGGGGTAAATCCGGAGACACAGAGCCAAGAGTGTCCCCGGAGAAAGACGCCTGAAGCTGCGCCCCTGGCAGACGAGTCCGCAGAATCATATGTGGTTCTCAACACTTGGGTCCCCATGTCTGACCCTGTGCAGAGGAGGTTCAAGAGCTCCGCCTTCTGCTCACCATCCGGTAGTTTGTCAACCAGGTCCTGACTCTGTCCCCACAGGGCATTCTGAAACCGAACCATATGAGTCAGATAGTTCAGTGACCTGATGGAGCATGTAGCAGCTGCATACATGCGCCTCCCCAGGGCATCCAACTGCTTGGATTCCTGGTCCGGTGGCTGTGTACTCAGATGCTGTGGTAGTTGAGACCTATCATGGGAGGCTGTAATGACCAGGGAATCAGCCAGGGGTTGTTGCGCCAAGTATGGGTCCTCTGTAGGGGCCCTGTACAGGTGGTCAGCTTTCTTCGACTCCTTGGGGTGATCTGGATGCTTCAAAGCAGCCTTGGTGGCGTCCTCAAGGTGTACACAAGGTGGCCCACCACAGGCTTAAGGTCCTTCTGCCGAAGATAACGAGCTATGCGCTGTCTCTTAGGGTCGAGATCTTCCAAATCCCATCCCATGTTCTCCTGGATGTACTTATGATTTCCGAAATGAGGGATCATCCGGAGGTGACCTGGGCAGGTCTCGTGGGCCAGGTGATGGGATGCTGATTGGAGAAGAAGAGACCTGGAGGTATCTGAGTGTCGGGTCTAGAATCATCCCCTGCGGAGTGGACAGTCGATGTCTGGGTCGCTTAGGACTGGGAGACCCTGAGGGAGATCTTGAAGGGGTCTTCTCCATTCTTTGAATCTTCCCCTAGGAGGTGGAGTAGGTTCCTTGGGGGTCGGTGGTCTTCCTGTTGGCCGCTGCGGTGGAGGAGGGGGAGTAGGAGGTGAAGGAGTAGGAGGAGGAGGTTTGACTGGAATCACATCCTTCTTTATTGTGTCCCACCAAAAGGTGAAGAGATCTTTGACCTCCTGAATATTCATACCGGACGACGGACCTGGTGTCGGTGGTCTGTCGCTGGTATCTGGCGTTGGGTCCAAGGGCGTCGCCAGGTTTGGCGAAGACTCCTGTGGAAGCCCGGCGTCCTCAAAGTCGCCTGCCTGGTCATCAGGCAATGTCGGGTCCTCCTCTGTAGAGTGCCAGTGACCAGTGTCCACTGGTGACGGGAGGCAGTCTTGCTCCGTGAGCGTCTCCACTGATCGGTGCTTAACCGACGCTGGTCCGACGGGCATTTAACCGATGAAGGATCGGTAGCCCGCTTTGGGTCCATCGTCCGTTTAGGGACGTCAGGTCCTTAGTCTTCCTGGGAGGGGGATCTGGACCCCTAGGAGGCTGGGAGGCCGATCTGGCGTCGGAGTCCCAGTGATTCTCTGAGGAAGCTTGAGGTAGTTTTGAAGAGGAGGCCTGGGAGGGTGTTAAGGAAGCCGAAGGCCTGAAAGTCTTGATGGGATGCAGAGAAGCCGAAGTGCTGCCTGAAGACTTGACCTTTACTGGAGGGGGCTGAGAGCTAGCCCTGGAGGGAGAGCTGTCTGAGCGCGTGGAGCCTGAGCTGGTGCGCGAGTCCGAGGCCCGGTTAGGGGATCTGGACCTGGCCTTCTCCCGATGTTTGTCTTGGTGCTTATGGGACTTAGAGGTAGACTCACCTCTGGAGGTAGGGTCTTTGTCCATGCTTTTCAACTTTTCTTCCAAGAGGAACCCTTGAGGTGCCTTCTGGCGGCGGATCTGGGTGCGACTATTGAACCGCTGGCAAAAGAAGCAGGCCTTGGTGACGTGCTCCAGGCCTAAGCACCGCAGACAGGATGAATGTAGATCCTTGAAAGGGATTTCTGTTTGTCGCAGGCACACTTGGAGGGACGTCCTTCTGAGGAAGGAGTTGGAGATGCTGACATTTAGAGGAAAACTTTGAAAGTTCTAGGAGTCGTTCGCTAGAGTGGGACCCTGAGGCTGATGCTGGCGAGTCGACGGGGCGGGAAAAAAGGGGATTCTGGGGAACCGCCCACTTTTATATGATGCCTGACGTCGGGGGTGGGGCAGACGTCAGAGGCAGTCCCAGCTGGATACTGCTAGCTAGAAAATTTCCGTGGGATCCTGGCGCCTGCTGGCTTCAGTCCTAATGGTGTAACCTGCTGCAAGAGCTGTTTCTCGAAGTAAGATCCATTGATTCTCTACCCACTATCACCATGGGTACCTGATAATTCCCAGCCCACTACCACCACGGTACCCAATGATTCCCTGCCCATTACTACCACAGGTACCAGAAGATTCCCTGCACCACCACAGGTACCCAATGATTCCCTGGCCACTACCACCACAGGTACTGGATCATTCCTGCAAACTGCTACCATGGGTACCCACTGATTCCCTGCCTACTATTACCACGGTACTCGATTCTGTCAGCAAGCAGAAATTTGCCAAGGCTTACCTTAAAGGCCTGTACTGCCTTCTTGTTCAGGCTGTGTTGGTAGTCTGTCCCACAAGTTCACCACCCTCTGGCAGAAAGAGTGGCTCCTACCATCACCCCTGAATATGCCACCCCTGGACTTCAGAAAGTGTCCCAACATCCTGCTATTCGATCTTGTTGATACACTTAAGTATACGAAACACTGAGATCATACCCATGAATGGGCTTTTCAATGCTGCCCCTGCTAGCTGGAACATGCTCACTGAGGTGGTTTCTATGGCTGCTACTCTAACCCTCACCTCCTTTAAATTTAAAATGAAAAAGAACTACACACAACAGGCATACGGACAATTTTATTATCAAGAAAAACTGCTTCTTTCTATATATATGTTGTAAATCTGTTTTTTTTATAAAGTGAGTAGATGAAATGCTGCATTCTAATTGATCAAAGATTACCCCAAGCTGTGTCCTTATACTGTACAACCACCCTGTAGTTGGTATTTTGTGGCAACCAAAACATATCACAATCACATATCCATCCCAGGATTTTGTTTTTAATTTTTATGTGCCTTGTCTTTTTCCCTCCTAAACCTGGGACCCCAGGCCAACTGTGTGTACGCACGGCATTGAGGCACCATGTGTGCAGAGACACCCAGTGACACCCCCCCCCCCCAGCGTCATTTCTCCAAATGGCTTGGTGCTGCCATCGATCCTCCACTTGGTGGCAGCCAAGTGCTGAGAAAATTGCCTCCCTCCCCAGGAGAGGAGAGCTGCCAGATGTCTGCTCATCCAAACTCCCTTTCTCCCCCAACCCTGGCCGGCCCCTCGGCAGCCCGAGTTCGCTCCCGGACTCTGGTCGCTGGCATGGCACAAGGTGTGGCGCTCAATGCCTCAACTCTCAGCACCACTGGGTCAGCCTCAAAGAAACTGAAACAAAAAAAATTTCTGGTAGCCATGATGGTTAAGTAGAAACCATCCCAGTTTCCACTCATCATCAGTTAAAGAAAATAAGAAAATTCTCGAGTTTTGTTCCCTCTCCAGAACAACCTATCCCACTGCACACCTACTATTTAAACTGCACATACTGATCAGCTTTTACATGCCTCACCTCATCCTTTTTCTTTATTTTAGGCTTCTAACTCCCAGCGATCAATTTACAGATTCCATCCCGTTTCATCATGACCCCAGTCTCTCACCCCCCCAACCACATGATCGCATACCTCAGCAGTCCAGGAAAGCTAAAGAAGTAATCCACAAATGACGAAAAGCAATTATGTCCCCAGTCAAGCACGATACTGACGACTAACATCAAAACTCAACCGCCGAAACTGGAAGTCATGCAACCCAAACCACCATAACGAAACTGCACTCCAAATTGTACATTTCCCTCCTGATCTGAACTCTGCCTTGCAAACTGAAACAGTAAAGGAGCGGGGAAGACTAAATATATACTAATTAATCCAGAGTTCTCACTGAACAGAATAGGCAAACTTTTAAAGTTGCATAATAAATCTGTCTGTAAAGTAGTTATACATTCGTTTAAAAGCACTTTTAGGATGCAGAAGGTACACTAAGCCAGGTGTGTGTTTATCAGACAACAGACACCGTTGTCTCTTAACACATACATGTTTCTACTGTACTTTAATAGTAGTAGTATTTATTCTGGTTTTATGGTTGTGTTTTTATTGTATGCCTTTTGTATGGCACGTTGTGCAGGTGCTCCGCGCTTTGGAGGGACTCTTCAATTAAAACATAAATAAAACTACTACTACAACGTGAGCTAAATTGGCCAAAGACAACATACCCATAGATAGGAAACACACCAGACCTGCTACCTCCGAGTCACAGGGCAGGTCAATGGAGACATCCGTGACCCAATAAGCCATTGCCCCGGCACGATATGCTGAAAACCAGCACTGCCCTTTCAGAAGCTCCTGCCATGCTGCACGGCTTTGCCACTGCAGGCTCCAATTTTTTTTTTTTTTTTTTTATTATTTAACATTTTGGTAACCAGGATCGGGGCACTGAGCAGAGGCTCATTTCCAGGTGCGACCCGGGGGAGGGGTTACAGAACATCTGGGGACAAAGTAAGCAGAATTAAGGTTAAACAAAATAATATGCATAGTTTTGCAAGAGCATATATAATGGCTGATTGGACAAAGAAATGATGCAACAAAGCAAGCAGCGTAACAGAAGAAGTGGCAGCTTAGGTGAACAATGGCGTGTCTGCAGGCTAGGTTTAGTGCAGAAACATCTGAGAAACAGACAAATTTACTGAGGTAGTGTAACGGTCACACCTCCTTTGAGCAATTTCTTTACATCAGCTAAGGCCTGTGAGTCTTACTCTTGGGTACTTTGAAGGCAAAGGGGGGTGGTTTGCACCAGCTGCAATCACTGCGAGGTTCGCGCAGAGCTAGAGGGTTCCCACACCTCTGTCCATGCAAGCACAGTGGACACCATCTTGAGAGGCCAATTAATGCACTTGGGACAGGCCCAAACTGCAAACACAAACTGTGTGAACATCGTCCTTGTAAAACTTGAAGCCCCAGGTACAAAACCTAGATTAAAGCGGTTTCGGTGGTGGCATAAAAGGGCAATGTTGATAAGTTAAAGTAGCAAAAATACTAACGACAATGATGGTGCTGTTTCTCTACAAGCCTGACAAGCGGCCGACTGAAAGAAAACTGAGGAGCAATCGAGGCACCCCATGATTGTACAGGCACCAACACTCTGTCATCTTGGGCAGCCGCCAGCTAACAAAAGTTTGAGTAGTCCTGATGCCAACTGCTAACAGTACTGAAGGTGTGACCAAGAGAGCAGATATCTTGATGAAGACTGCTGGCTTGGAGGCCCCCTCTTCAATATGGTAACTGCCTCCGAACAAGAGGGATGACTGGCCTTGGGAACACCTCCACCACGGGAATGTATAGAAGAGTGGTGACAGTCTGCAGAAGGGGCTGACTGGCAGAATTCCCAGATCACTGGATGGGCAACAAAGTGGGGCATCAAGGGTGCCCCGAGGTCTGGCCAGGTGGCATGAAGAGGGTCAAAGGAGGTTCTGGTCAATAGGCTACAAGAAGGAGGTCAAAAGCACTCAGTTTGTGTTCTACTGTGTTTAACAAGCTGGATTCCAGTTTTAAATGACATACCCAGATTAGCTGCAAAGGTTTCCTGGCTGCTCATCATTCTTGGATTCCCAGTCATTTCTTGCTTTGGTAAGATGGAGAACTGCGTGTTGTTCCTTACAAGAGGGCCAGATCCCACAGTGGTCTGGCTGTCCAATGATGCAGCTCGAATAAAAGGAGGGCGTAGACCCTGCACAGGCGGAGGGCTTTTCAGACCTAATGTAAATCAGACAAAAGTTAAATAAACTGTTCCAGTGAAGAAAATAAAAACAATATCTTCTATCAAAAATTTAATAACTTTTTATAATGCCTATACCTTGCAGCACACTTAAGTGCACAGTGGATAACTGCATATCCCACTTAAGTGCATACATATTCTGACTTCCCCTATACTTGCCATGTTAAATATTCCTGTTAAGTGCACAACATCCAAGTGCACATTTCGGTTTATTGCACATATTTTCAACATTTCTCATACACTAAAAAATAAGTCCTGTATTTCCATAGCGTGCGTTTCAATGTTTATACATTTAGCAAATCTTCTATTAAGTTCATTAGTAACTGCACACACTGTACACATCTTCAATAATTATTTTTTTTTTTTTTTGAATGGCCAGTAATGTCTGTCAGTTTGGGTTCATTTTTTTTTTTTTTCCAATTGTTGGCGAGACCCATCATTCACAAAACACTCAAGAGTAAACTGTACTGAAATGTTCATTTTTTAAAGTTTTTTTTTTTTTTTTTTAAATGGTGATTTTTATCACAAATTAAAGTGCAGATTACAGTGGTAGAGTCGCATCTTTAATGTATGCCATTTTCAGCCAAACATGGAAAGCTTGGATAGTGCACAGCCTGCTTAAGTGCACACAATGTTCTTAATCCCAAGGGTGTGTACTTATGCGGGTTCCATTGTATTTATTTTGTGTGCCGTGGCCTGCTCTTCACCCCTGCCCATCAAGTACTACCCCCTTCCATCAGAGCACTACCACTCTTCCCACCCATCTGTTTGTGTCCTCGAGGTACACAGTACCAGTTTTACTTTATTATAGTGCTGAATGCTGTGTCACGATTCTCATGTATTCATTACGACTCCCAGACGCAAAAAACAGCTTACTCACCTGTAACAGTAGTTCTAGGAGTGGTATATGTTGTTCATCCACACTTACTGGCATGTCCCTTTCCCTTTTAAATCTTGCTGGACGTCTTCAAGCTGGCTCCTCCCACCCACCCAGGTGGTATATAACTCTGCTCCGCCCCGTGACGCCAGATCCTAGCCCGCTGGAAGACAGGTTGGGTGGTCCGTGTGGATGAACAACATACATCACTCCTACAACTACTGTTACAGGTGAGTGACCTGTTTTTCTAGGATCATAGATATGCTGTTCATTCACACTTACTGACAGACTCCTAGCAGTTCTCTGGGAGGAGGGAGGCAAGGCGCATACCCCCTACTTAGGGAACAGAGATTGGAGAACTGAGATGCAAAACCAGCATCCTGGTGTCACTCAAGGTCAATGTGGTAATGGGTAATGAAGGTGTTTGCTGACTTCCAGGTAGCAGCCCGGCAGATTTCTTGGATAGGGATATCCCTGGAAGCAGCCACTGATGCAGCAGTATGGCGGGAAGAATGATCTCTTATCCCTCTGGGAGGCTCCTTGCCCGCCAACTCATAGCACAGACCTATGCATGAAGTAATACATCTTGCAATGATCCGTTTGGCTGCAGGTCTGCCAGAAGCGGCTTCAGCATAGGTGACACAGCTGGCGAACCTCTCCATGAATTTCCACCGTCCTCTCCTTATAATAGGAGAGAGCACGTCTCAGGTCCAAAGTATGGAGCCTGTACTAGGCGTCCGAGGTACAATTGGTAACGGCAACTAAAAAAAAAAGTCTTCCATGTAAGGAGACGTAGCTCGCAATCCACGGCTGGTTCAAAAGGTGGCAGCGTAAGCTGCTCCAAGACAAAGGGTAAATCCCATGGAGGAATAGGATCCTTAATCGGAGGTCTAAGGAGGAGGACACCTTTCAGGACGACGTGTGCCGTGTCCAACTGAATTATGGGACGTTGGCCTATAGGAGTGCGATAGGCTGAGATAGCACAAAGGTGTACTTTTATCGAGGAGTAGGCCAAGCCTGTCTGAAAGAGAGACATGAGGTAGTCCAGGACCAACCTTTTCGGACAATCCATCAGTGAAACCCCCCGTGCCCGAGGCAAAATCTGCACCATTTCATGGCGTATGTAGCGTAAGTGGCCGGTTTTCTAGCAGCCGCTAGAACATCTGCTACCTCTTACAGACCCCGTACCGCATGATGGCTATGTCTCTAGGAGCCAGGCGCGGCAGGTTCGAGATCAAGGTCCGGATGGACCAAAGAGCCTGCCGCCTGAGACGATAAGTGAGAGCTGATTGGCAGAGGCACCAGAGGTTCCCGGGACAGCGGGTGTAGCAGAGGGAACCAAATCTGTCTGGGCCAAAATGGCGCTATAAATATCAGCGTCGCTTGCTCTCTGCGAAGTTTCAAAAGGACCCTCTGGATCAACGGGAAGGGAGGAAAGGCATAGAGGAATCGGCCCGTCCAGGAGAGGGACAACGCGTCTCGCCAGAAAACACCAGGCCCTGGATCTAGCGAGCAGAAATTGAGCAGTTATGCTGTGTATGGGGACGCGAAGAGGTCTAACTCTGGTATGCCCCATCTGCAAAACAGATCCTCTACGACCTCATGGAGTAGTTCTCACTCATGGACTCTAGCCGAGAGTGACTCAGGCTGTCTCTGATGACATCCGCTCCTGGGACATGAACAGCAATGAGGTTTGCACCATGTTGTAGTACCCAATCCCACCCTCATGGCCTCCCTACAAAGCGGGTAGGAATGGGTGCCTCCTTGTCTGTTGAGGTAATACATCACCTGTATTGTCTGTAACAGGAGAGTACCCGTTGGGATCTCAGACTGGAAAGCCTGCAGGGCGTAAGAACTGCTCTCATTTCCAGGATATTTATGTGGAGATGAGCTTCCTGGACTGTCCATAAGCCCTGAGACCTGACACTGTCGAGGTGTGCTCCCCAACCGAACCCTGATGCGTCCGTGGAGAGCATCACAATTCGAGACGGCGTGATGAAGGGAACCCCCGTTAACAGGTTCTTTGAATCTAGCTACCATTGCCAATCCCGGATTATGCATTCGTGATCCGGATTGGAAGCTGCAAATGGTCTTGCTTCTGATCCCACTGTACCCATAACATCCACTGGGTCACCCGCATGTAGAGACAAACTAGCGGGACTGTTGCAATGGCCTCACCCATATGTGCGAGCAGGCAAAAGACCAGTCTGGCTGGGACGGTCCTCTTTGCCAAACTGTCTCTGATGAGGGATCTGATGTGTTCCGCTCGGTCCTGGGGTAGAAAAGCTTTCCCTTGGATGGTGTCCAGAACTGCACCTATGAACTGCAGATTCTGTGACGGAACCAGGCGTGACTTCTCCTGATTGATAATGATGCCCAACGTCTTGAACAGAGACTGAATACAATGAATGGCGGACATCAAGGCCTCCCGAGAGGGCGCCATGAGAAGCCAGTCGTCCAGGTAGGGGAACACGTAGAGGCCTTGTCTCCTTAGAACCGCCGCTACGACTGCCATGCACTTTGTGAACACCCGAGGTGCCGATGACAGTCCGAAAGGGAGGGCTCGGAACCGATAATGGCTACCTAGAAATTCAAAGCACAAGAACTTCCTATGCGCTCGAGCAATGGGTATGTGTAGGTAAGCATCCTGCATATCCAGGGACGCTAAGCAGGCACCCTGCTTGAGCATGGGAATTAATCCAGGAAGAGTCACCATGTGGAAGCGTTTGTAAAGCACCTAAGCGTTGAGATCGCTGAGGTCCAGAATCAGACGGAGGTCCCCTGTCTGTTTGGGAACCAGAAAGAAGTGAGAATAGTATCCTGTGCGCCTCTGGTTCTGCGGTACATGCTCCATGGCCTCTTTCTCCAGAAGCGCTAGCACCTCCTGCTGAATGAGCAGTGTGTGCTGTCGAATAACAGGAAAGCAGGGAGAACTTGACAGTGGTGATCGAGAATTCTATAGTGTGTCCTCTCTCGACTAACTGAAGGACCTACGGTGGCGGTTATTGTCTGCCACCCTGAAGGTGGTGAGAGATACGACCCCTGATCTTTTCTTCCTTCAGTCAGAGGAGGGGGGCAGGAAGGAGTCATGCTCTGGCGGGCGCTGCCTCCCGCAGGCTGGGTCGGTTTTGTATATCTCTGACCTTTGGCCTGGGGAAGATTTAGGCTAGGCCTTACGGCTGAATTTGCCCTTTGCTGCTGGTCGGAATGTGGCTGCCGCCGTTGTTGCCGGGCCGTGGAAGCGATTCTGGCTCATACGAAAGGAACCAGTGTACATGGCCTGTACAGTCCTCACCACCTTCCCTGTGTCCTGTAATTTGGTGATTACCTTTCGAATCCACACCAAACAGGACCTCTCCGCTGTAGGGGACGCCCAGGATATTTTCTGATGACCAGGTAAACCGAGACGCTGAAACCATGAGTGTCTCTCCGGAGACAGATGCCACAGGTTGCCCCCTGCCGCAGAGTCCGAATCATAGGGCGTTCTCAAAATTTGGGTCCCACATCTGACCCTGTGTGAAGGTTCAGAAGTTCCTCCTTCTGTTCACCATCCGGAAGGACTTTAACCAGGTCCTGGCCCTGTTCCACAGGGCGTTCTGAAACTGAACCACGTGTGTCAGATAGTTCAGCAACCACATGGAGCATGAGCAGCCGTGATACACAAGCGCCTTCTACCCAGTGAATCCCAATTGCTTGGATTCCTGGTCCAGAGGCTGTACCAAATGTTGCGCCGCTGAGACCGGTCATGAGGCCGAGGATGACCAGTGAATCTGCCAGGGTTGCTGCGCCAGATACCGGTCCTCCACAGGGCCCTGTACAAGCGGTCAGCCTTCTTCGCACAGCGGGGTGGAATGGCGGACGTTTACGTGGCCTTGGTGACGCCCGCTAAGGTGTCCACCAACAGGCTTAGGATCTTTCTGTCGAAGGTATCTGCTTAGCGCTGTCGCTCGGGTCTAGATCTTCCGTTTCCATCCCATATTCTCCTGGATGTGCCTCATGATTTCAGAAAAAGAGGAATCATCCGGAGGTGACCTGGGGAGGTCTCGTGGGTCTGGTGATGGTACGCTTATGGGAGGAGGAGACCAGGAGGTATCTGAAGTGTCCGGTCTAGAGTCGTCCCCCTGCGGAGTGGGCTTCCTTCCTCCCTCTGTATCGCTTGGGGCTAGGGGACCCTGAGAGAGATCATGAAGGGTGCCTTGTCCTTTCTCTAGATCTGCCCCTAGGAGGTGGTGTAGGCTCCTTGGGGGTCGGGGGTCTTCCTGCTGGACCCTGGGAAAGAGGAGTAGGTTTAACTGGGACCATGTCATTTTTAATAGTGTCCCACCAAAAGGTGAAGAGGTCTTTTACTTCTTGAATGTTCATACCGGACAACGGTCCTGGCGTCGGGTCTGTTCGGTCGCCGGTATCAGGCGTTTGGTCAGAGGGCGTCGCCGGTTTTGGTGAAGCTTCCCGTGGAAGACCGGCGTCCTTACTGTCACCTGCCTAGTCATCAGGCAATGTCAGATCCTCCTCGGAAGAGTGACCAGTATCAACCAGTGAAGGGAGGGCAGTCGTCAGCTCCTTAACTCATTCACACCACAAGAGCTCTTTGAGACTTCTGCCACTTGTATACTCTTAGCACTGTATCCTGGGCCTTTCTAAGCAAAATCAAGCATAATCAGCATGCCACAAACAAATGTGACTACCTCTTGAACCATAAGTGCTACACACAAAGTATGAGTGGCAAAGTTGTTTAGCACAATGTTATCTTTCCAGTGGTGCTATGCAATCAGTTGTAATCAATTTAGTTTTTATTTTATACTAGCTGAAATACCACACAACTGATTTTTTTCTGATTTTTTTCAAGGTGCTTAGGTGATGCATGAGAGACAAATGTCAGCCATGCACACCATACCTTAAACTAATGCAAATAACTCATAAAGTATATGTGTTAGACACAAAGTATCAGTGGCAAAATTATTCAGCACAAAATATCCTTTCTAATGGTGCTATGCAATCAAGTGTAATCCATTTAGTTTTTATTTTATAGTAGCTGAAACACCAAACAACTGTTTTTTTTTTCAGATTTATTCAAGGTGCTTAGGTGAGGCTTGAGACACAAATGTTAGCCATGCACACCATACCTTAAACAAATATGAATAACTCCTAAAGTATGCATGATAGACACAAAGTATCTGCAGCAAAATTGTTCAGAAAAAAAATTACCTTTCTAACGGTGCTATGCATTCAATTCTAAGCAATTCGGTTTGTTTAATAATTAGGTAAAAACTGCTGACTTCCTCAGACGTTTCTGGGCCTGAGTGAAAGTCAGTTGAGTACGTCTACAGGCGTTATTGTCTGGGGCTATGCTTTCAGACACACTTCTGAGCATCGCTCTAGGCCTGAATGAGTTAATCGCTTGACCGGATGTCGGGTGCCGGAACAGACATCGGGTCCAACGGGCGCTTGGCTGGAGAAGGATCGGCAGCCCGCTTGGAGTCAGTCATCCGCTTGAGGGACGTCACATCCTTAGTCTTCCTGGGAGGGGGATCAGGTCCCCTGGGAGGCCGATCTAGCATCTGGTTCCCGGCATCTGTCTGAGGAAGCAGAAGTAGGCTAAGAAGAGGACTTGGACAGATGACGGTCAGCAGACTCTCGGACCCGGAGGGTGCTGGAGAAGGGTCCGAAGTCCTGGAAGTCTTGAGAGGATGGAGAGAAGCCGAAGAACCACCTGAAGTTCTAACTTTAATGGGAGGGGGCTGCAAGCGAGCCCTGAAGGGCAAGCAGTCCGAGCGCATGGAGCCTGAGCTGGTGCGCGAATCCGAGGCCCGGTTCAGGGATCTGGACCTAGCTTTCTCCCGGTGTTTTTCCTAGTGCTTATGGGCCTTGGGGGTAGACTCACCTCTGGAGGCAGGGTCTCTATCCACAGTTTTTAATCTGTCTTCTAACAGGAACCCCTGAAGTGCCTTCCGACAACGGATCCTGGTGCAGCTGTTAAACTGCTGACAGAAGGAGCAGGCCTGGTGTCGTGCTCCGGCCTAGGCACCACAAACAGGCCAAATGAAGATCCTTAAATGGGATCTGTTTGCCACAGGCACAGTTGAGGGTGTCCTTCTGAGGAAGGAGGAGAGATGCTGACATTTAGATAAATAAATGCTGGAAATTCAAGTCATCGTCACTGAAAAGGGCATCCGTGGAGGTCGATGCTGGCGAGTTGACGGCAGGAAAGAAATACAGGTTACTCACCTGTAACAGGAGTTCTAGGAATGGTATATGTTGTTCATCCACACTGTCTGGCAGGTATCCTTGCCGCTTTAAATCTTGCCGGAAGGTCTTCAAGCTGGCTCCTCCCACCCGGTGGTAAAACTCTCGGCTCCGCCCCCGACGCCAGATCTGCCGCTGGAAGCTCAGGTTGTCGTCGAGCCGGGAGGTCGGAGAGTTGTAGATGAACAACATATACCATTCCAAGAACTCCTGTTACAGGTGAGTAACCTGTATTTCTAGGGACATGGATATGTTGTTCATCCACACTGTCTGGCAGACTCCTAGCAGTTCTCCCGGGAGGAGGGAGGCAAGGCGACACCCTCGATACTTACTTGGGAAAGAGACTGGAGAACCGAGGCCCCAAAACCAGCATCCCGCGTGACTCAAGGTCGAGTGGTAATGGGTGATGAAGGTGTGTGCTGACTTCCAGGTAGCAGCCCTGCAGATTTCCTGGATAGGGACGTCCCTGGAAGCAGCCACCGATGCAGCAGTATGGCGGTAGAATGAGCTCTTACCCTCTGGGAGTCTCCATGCCCGCCAACTTATAGCAGAGATCTATGCAGGAGGTGACCCACCTGCCTATCATCCGCTTTGCTGCAGGTCTGCCAGGTGCGGCTTCAGCATAGGTGACAAACAGCTGGCGAACCTCTCCCCGAATTTCAACCGTGCGCTCCTTATAGTAGCGAGCGCCCTTCTAGGGTCCAGAGTATGGAGCCTATATTCGGCCTCCGAGGTGTGATTGGGGTAGAACACCGGCAGAGTCAACACCTGGTTAAGGTGAAACTCAGACACCACCTTCAGAAGGAATTTCGGGTGGGGGCGCAGGACAACCTTGTCCCTGTGGAAGACCAGGTAAGCAGACTCTATGCAGAGCGCCTGGAGCTCTCCCATCCTTCTGGCTGACGTGATAGCCACCAAGAAGGCGGTCTTCCACAACAGGTGAGAGAGTTCACACCTGTGCATTGGTTCGAATGGCTTGCCCATGAGCTTTGCCAGTACCAGCAGTAGATCCCACGGAGGTGGAGGTTCTCGCATCGAGGGGAAATGTGATCAAGGCCTTTGAAAAGTGCCTGACCACCTTCTCTCATGCCACCGACTGCTTCCCGGCCCGCGCCCGGTAAGCAGAGATGGCTGCCAGGTGCACCTTAAGGGTCGTCGACCTAAGCCCTTGCTGAGAAAGGGACCACAGGTAGTCCAATATGCTCGCCAAGGAACAGGAGGAAGGGTCCAGGCCCTTGCCCTGACACCAAATGGAAAATCTTTTCCATTTGAAGGCGTAGCATTTTCTGGTCGACTCCTTACGGGACGTCTCGACTACGTTGAGGACCTCGTCGGAAAGACCCAAGGCCTGGAACTCTAGCCGCTCAGGAACCAGGCCATCAGGTGCAGGGATTGAAGGTCCGGATGGAATACCTTCCCCTGATTGACTGAGAGCAGGTCCGGGCGAGCTGGAAGCTGCCTCGGAAGCCTGGAGCTGAGGCTGAGGAGATCTGGGCACCAGTACTGGCGAGGCCAGTCTGGGGCTATCAGAATCACCTGCGCCTTGTCCCTCCTTGCTTTGAGCAGCACCTTGTGCATCAAGGGGAATGGGGAAAGGCGTAGAAGAGGCCCGGGGTCCACGGCCTCAGAAGGCATCCCGCAGTGAGCCCTGCTGAGGGGGGCGGGCATGGAACAGCCTCAGCCGCATTCTCCTGGAGGCACACATGTCCACCTGAGGTGCCCCAATGGGAGAACAGATCTTGTACTACCTCCGGCAGGAGAGACCACTCGTGGGGACACAGCCCCTATCCGGCTTAGGGCATCGGGCCAGGGTGTTGGAGGCTCCTGCCACATGAATGGCTAGGAGATCCGCCTCCAGGCTGCGCCACAGTGACCAGATGCGAGAGCTTCCTTGCACAGAAGCATGGAGCGCGGCCCCGCCCTGGCGGTTTAGATAGCAGCATGGTCGTGGTATTGTCCATCTGGACCCGGACCACTTGACTCAAGAAACGGAGCAAAGGCGGTGAGAGCTAGGCGACCGCTTAAGCTCCAGGCTGGTTGATGCGCATCGACTCCCGCTGGGACCAGAGGCCGTGGCGCTGGTGTTCCTCCAGATGGGCACCCAACCCATCAGAGAGGCATCGGTCGATAGAGAGACCATCGGCTCGGGACGGACAACAGGATGCCCTCCCTGCAGATGAACTGAATGGTCCACCACTGGAGAGCGTTCCACACCCCCTGGGTCACCGTCACTAGCTGGTCCAATGGATCGCAGCGTTGGGACTACTGGCTGGCCAGCCCCCACTGAAGGGGGCGCATGTTCCAGTGGGCCCAACGGACCACGCTGGTACAGGCTGCCAGGAGGCGCAGGAAGTCCCGGGCAGGGCGCAATTGCCCGACCAGAAATGACTGGGCAAAGGAGGAAAGAACCTCGGCCCTGTCCGCCGGGAGCCGTGCTCTGGCTCGAAGAGAGTCGAGCTCTGCCCCGATGAAAAGAATCACCTGCTTCGGCTCGAGTTCCGACTTGGCCTCGTTGATGAGGAGGCCGACCTGAGAGCAAACCTGGAGGGCCAGATCTCTGGACCGCTCCACCTCCTGTCTGGAGGGGCTGCTATCAGCCAATCGTCCATGTAAGGGTAAACCCGGACCCCTCGGCGCCGCAGGAATGCTGTCACCACTGCCATGCATTTGGTGAAGACCCTGGGAGCTGGAGATAAGCCGAAGGGCATGGCTTGGAACTCGAAAAGGGATCTCTCCGCTCGAAAGCAAAGGAACCTTTGATGGGACGGACGGATAGGGACGTGAAAGAACGCATCCTGTAGGTCCAGAGAGCAGAACCACACGCCTTGTTCCAAGGATGGGATTATCTGAGCCAAAGTGACCATCCTGAAGGTTCGACACCTTAGGAACTTGTTTAGGTCATGTAGGTCGAGAATGGGGTGCCAGTCCCCCATCCGTTTCGGAACCAGGAAGTACCTGGACACGAACCCCGGGTTTGAGGGAGGGTCCGCCACCTCTCTTATCACCTCCTTCTCGAGGAGGAGAGCGATGTCGGCTCGGCGAGCTGACAGCGAGGCTTCGGACCCCGAGGCCCCCCGAGGTGCGACGGCTCTGAAGGGTGGGGCCTGCTCGAACTCCAGAGGCAGGCCCTTTCCTACCACCTCCAACACCCACCTGTCTGTGGAAATAGCAGACCAGGCGGAAAGGAAGTACCGGAGCCGTCCTCCACGGGGAACTCTGGGGTGAGGTGACGAGGTTGGGGCGACACCCTCAACCCATCACTGTGCAGGCTTGGAGGAGGGACCGCCGAGGGACCACCTGGGCCTTTACCTCCCGCTCCTGGAGGAGGAAGCTGCAGGCTTGGGTTTGGGATGCCAAGCGCGAGCCTGCTGGCCCTGGTGTTGCTGGGCCGGACGTGCCGGGGGCGCAGAGGGCGAAAGGGCTTGCTGGTCTGCGGCCCTTGTCCCTCTGAGCAGATGAGACCGAGTCCAAGGTGGCATTGGACTTTTCGATCCTCTGGAGGTGGCCTTCCACCCAGGGCTGAAGAGGTCGGTCCCAGGAAGGGACATCCGCCAATTTGTGCTGGGTATCCGCTGTGAAGGTGGATATCCCCAGCCATGCCCAAGGCGACAAGCCACTCGCGGCCGCTACTGACCTGGCGATGAATCACCGATGTCCAAAGCAGTCTGAAGTTGCTGCTTGGCCACTGCCCTGCCCCGGTCCCGCACCTGCTTAACCGTGGTCTGCAGGTCAGCCGAGATGAGGGACCACCCTCGGTCCAGGAGCCCAACAGGCGTGAGAAAAATGTGCCATCAGATGCTGAGCTGGCCTGACGAGGCCAAGGGAGGACGGCTGTAGACTTTTCGCCCGGCATAGTCCACCTCTTGGACTCCTTGTCAGGAGGTTTGTCCACGCCCCAGCGCTTCGCACGCCTGAAAACGCTGTCGCACCAACCCCTCGGCCAAGGGATGTTCTGAGAAACCGGACAGGAACCGAGGGACCGCGATACTTCCTGGCCATCCTGGTCAAGGCGCAGGGCAGGAAGAAGGCGCCCAGAGCTCCAAGGCCGGGCCTCACAATGGCCTCAGCCACAGGGAAGGCCTCGTAGGGGAATCCCTCGGTCCAATATCTCCGTGAGGGATACCTGGCCGCTTGGATACGGGCTCGAGCTGCATCCGGTGGATTCGAGATGAGTCTGAGCAAACCCAGGAAGGACGAAGGGCTGTCGTCCAGCGACTGACCTCCAGAGGACTCCAAGTCCACTCACTTGGAGAAAAGGAGGAATGTCGTCCGACTCCAGAAGAGTCCGCAAAGAGCTGCCTCGACCTGAGCCACCTCCACCTGCCGAGGCGATCGGGAGTGAGGGTGACAGACAGCCTATGGGGCAGACCCTGAGCCGACCGAGAGTTCTTGGTCGGAGCCCCAAACCGCAGCTGTGGAGGTGGAGGTTCCACCGGAATCGGTGGAGCAGCTGGCTTTGGCCGAACAACCGGCCTGCTAACAGGCCCTCGGTAAACGGGGGTTGTTTCGCCCGCTCCGTGACAGCCACTTAATGGCCGGGAAGGCGACGGCGCCGGTTTGTTCCGGTCAGAAGGAGCTGTTGCCACATGAGGTCCTGTATCGCCGACGCATCCCAGGCCGAAGCCCCTCATCAGAGGAGGAGGAGGAGTACGAGGATGCAGTGGCGGCGCTGCAGTGCGAGACAGAGCTAACCTATGGCGGCGGATCGGCTGGACCGTGAAGAAGTCGAGACCGAGACCAAGAAATACAGGTTACTCACCTGTAACAGGAGTTCTAGGAATGGTATATGTTGTTCATCACACTCATTGGCAGGTATCCTTGCCGCTTTAAATCTTGCCGGAAGGTCTTCAAGCTTGCTCCTCCCACCCACCCGGTGGTATAACTCTGCCCGCCCCATGACGCCAGATCTGGCCGCTTGGAAGCTCAGGTTGTGCGTCGAAGCCGAGAATCGGAGGGTCGTGTGGATGAACAACTATACCATTCCTAGAACTCCTGTTACAGGTGAGTAACCTGTTCTCAAAGGACATGGATATGTTGTTCATCCACACTCATTGGCAGACTCCTAGCAGTTCTCCGGAGGAGGAGGCAAGACGCACACCCCCAATACTTACTTGGGAAAGAGACGGAGAACCGAGGCCCCAAACCAGCATCCGGCGTGACTCAAGGTCGATGTGGTAATGGGTAATGAAGGTGTTTGCTGACTTCAGGTAGCAGCCCTGCGAATTTCCTGGATAGGGACGTCCCTGGAAGCAGCCACCGTTGCAGCAGTATGGCGGGTAGAATGAGCTCTTATCCCTCTGGGAGGCTCCATGCCGCAACTTATAGAGAGATCTATGCAGGAGGTTACCCACCTGCTTATCGTCCGCTTGGCTGCAGGTCTGCCAGATGCGGCTTCAGCGTGGGTGACAAACAGCTGGCGAACCTCTCCCAATTTCAGCGTCGCTCCTTATAATAAGCGGCGCCCTTCTAGAGTCCAGAGTATGGAGCCTATATTCGACCTCCAGGTGTGATTGGGTAAGAACACGGCAGAGTCAACACCTGGTTAAGGTGAAACTCTGGACACCACCTTCGGAAGGAATTTCGGTGGGGGCGCAGGACAACCTTGTCCTTGTGGAAGACCAGGTAAGGAGACTTCGATGGAAGCGCCTGGAGCTCTCCATCCTTCTCGGCTGGCAATGATAGCCACCAAGAAAGGCGGTCTTCCACGACAGGTGAGAGAGAGCACACCTGTGCATAGGTTGAATGGCTTGCCCATGAGCTTTGCCAGCTACCAGCAGTAGATCCCACGGAGGTGGGGTTCCCGCACTGGAGAAATGTGATCAGGCCTTGGCGCCAGACCACCTTCTCCTCGCCATCGACTGCTTCCTGCCCGCTCCTGCAAGCAGAGATGGCTGCCAGGTGCACCCTTAGGGTCGCCGACCTAAGCCCTTGACTAGAAAGGGACCATAAATAGTCCAAGATGCTTGCTAAGGAACAGGAGGAAGGGTCCAAGCCCTCTGTTCCGACACCAAATGGAAAACCTTTTCCATTTGAAGGCATAGCATTTTCTGGTCGACTCTCACGGGACGCCTCAACTACATTGGAGGACCTCGTCGGAAAGACCCAAGGCCTGGAACCTAGCCGCAGGAACCAGGCCGGCCAGGTGCAGGGATTGAAGGTCCGGATGGAACACCTTCCCCTGATTGACTGAGAGCAGGTCCGGGCGAGCTGGAAGCTGCCTGAGTCCTGGAGCTGAGACTGGGGGAGATCTGGTACCAGAACTGGCGAGCCAGTCTGGGGCTATCAGAATCACCTGCGCCTTGTCCCTCCTCGCCTTGAGAAGCACCTTGTGGATCAAGGGAAATGGGGAAAGGCGTAAAGAGGCCCGGGGTCCACTGCCCCGAGAAGGCATCCCTGCAGCGAGCCCTGCTGGGGGGCGGGCATGGAACAGACTCAGCTTTATGCTCTCCCTGAGGCAAACAGGTCCACCTGAGGTGGCCCCAATGGGAGAACAGATGCTGTACTACCTCCGCAGGAGAGACCACTGCGGGATGCAGCCCCTATCCGCCCAGGCATCGGCCAGGGTGTTGGAGGCCCTGCCACGAATGGCTAGGAGATCCGCCCAGGCTGCACAATAAGTGACCAAATGCGGAGAGCTTCTTGCATAGAAGTTATTGAGCGCGCCCCGCCTCTGGCGGTTTAGATAGTACATGGTCGTGGTATTGTCCTGCCTGGACTCGACCACTTGACCCCGGAGGAACGGAGCAAAGGCGGGCAGAGAGCCGGACCGCCTGGAGCTCCAGCAGGCTGATGTGGCATCGGACTCCTGCTGGGACCAGAGGCCAAGGAGCTCCGGTGTTCCCCAGATGGGCACCCAACCCATCAGAGAGGCATCGTTGATAGAGACCGGCCGGGCTCGGGCGATAACGGGATGCCTCCCTGCAAATGATCTGGAACGGTCCACCACTGGAGAGCGCTCCACATCCCTGTGTCACCGACAAGCTGGTCCAAAGGATCGCAGTGCCGGACCACTGGCTGGCCAGTCCCTACTGAAGGGACGATGTTCCAGCGGGCCCAACGGACCACGCTTGGTGCAGGCCGCCGAGACCCAGGAGGCGAGGAAGTCCCGGCAGGGCGCAATTGCCCAACCAGAAATGATCGGTGCAGGAGGAAAGAACCTCGCCCTGTCCGCCGAGCCGCGCCTGGCTCGAAGAGAGTCGAGCTGCGTGCCGATGAATAGAATCACCTGCTTCGCTCGAGTTCCCACTTCTGGCCTCGTTGATAAGGAGGCCTGTTGAGAGCAGACCTGAGGCCAGATCTCGACCATTCCGCCTCTTCCTGGAGGAGCTGCTATCAGCCAGTCGCCCAGGTAAGGGCACACCCGACCCCTTGGCGCCAGGAATGCTGTCACCACTGCCATGCATTTGGTGAAGACCCTGAGCTGAGACAAGCCAAGGGCATGGCTTGAATCAAGAGGATCCTTCCGCCTGAAGCGAAGGAATCTCTGTGAGACGGACTGATAGGACGTGAAAACGCGGCCCTGCAAGTCCAGAGAGCAGAACCACACGCTGCTCCAAGGATGGTATTATCTGAGCCAGAGTGACCATCCTGAAGGTTCGAGACCTTAGGAACTTGTTTAGGTCGTAGGAGAGAATGGGGCGCCAGCCTCGTCTGCTTCGAACCAGGAAGTACCTGGACAAAACCCTGGGTCTGGAAGGAGGGTCCACCACCTCTTACCACCTCCTCTGAGGAGGAGATGTCGGCTCGACGAGCCGCCAGTGAGGCTGGGGATCCCGGCTCCGAGGGGCGACGGCCTGAAGGGTGGTGCCTGCTCAATTCCAGAGGCAGGCCTCTTCCCACCACCTCCAAGACCCACCTGTCCGTGGTAACAGCGACCAGGCGGAACGGAAGTGCTGGAGCCGTCTCTACGGGGACCTAGGGGTGGTGACGGGATGGGGGCGACACCCTCAGCCCGTCACTGGGCAGGCTTGGAGGAGGGACCGCCGAGGGACCTCCTGGGCCTTTCCTCCCGCCTCCTGTTAGAGGAAGCCGGCGTTTGGGTTTGGGATGCCAAGGCCGAGCCTGCTGGCCCTGACGTTGCTGGGCCGGGCGCCGGGGCACAGAAGGACGAAAGGGCTTAGGCTGTGGTTTGCGGCCTTTGTCCTTCTGAGCGGAAGAGACCGAGTCCAAGGTAGCATTGGACTTCTCGATCCTCTGCAGGTGACCTTCCACCCCAGGGCCGAAGAGGTCAGTCCCCAAAAAGGGAACATCCGCCAACTTGTTGGGTATCCGAGTAAAGGTGGATATCCTCAGCCAAGCCCGCCGACGATAGCCACTGCGCCGCCACCGATCTGGCACATGAGTCCCTATATCCAAAGCAGTCTGAGCTGCTGTTTGGCCACGCTTGCCCTGGTCCCGCACCTGCTTAACCGTAGTCTGCAGATCGGCGGGAAGATGAGGGATGACCTCATCCAGGGAGCCCAACAGGGCATGAGAAAAATGTGCCATGAGGACGGCCGAACTGGCCTGACGAAGGCCGAGAGAGGACGCAGCTAGACTTTTCGCCCGACATAGTCCAATTCTTGGACTCCTTGTCAGGAGGTTTGTCCACATCCCTGGCGTTGGGCGCTACCGGAAAACGCTGTCGGTAACCAACCCCTCAGCAGAGGGTGTTCCAAAACCGACAAGGAACCGTAGGGGACCGTGATACTTCCTGGCCATCCTGGCCAAGGCGCAGGGCAGGAAGCAGGGCGCCAAAGCTCCAGTGCCGGACCCACTATGGCCTCGCCACCGGAAAGGCCTCGCCGGAGAATCCTCGTCCAGAATCTCCGTGAGGGGATACCTGGCCTGCTTGGAACGGGTTCGAGCTCCATCCCGTAGACTCGAGATGAGCCAAGCAGTCCTAGGAAGGACGACGGGCTATCGCCCATTGACTGACCTCCTGAAGACTCCAAGTCCAGTCGCTTGAGAAAAAGGAGGAATCATCTTCGACTCGGAAGAGTCCTCAAGAGCTGCTCTGGCCTGAGCCACCCTTCACCTGCCGAGGTCGGTCGGGAGTGAGGGTAACTGACAGCCGATGGGTAGACCCTTAGCCGACCGAGAATCTTGGTCGGAGCCCCAATTGGTGGCTGTGGAGGCGGAGGTTCCACCGAATCGGTGGAGCAGCTGGTTTTGGCCGAACAACCGCCTGGGTATAGGCTCTCGGATAAGTCGAGGGGTTGTGTCGGCCGCCCGTGACAGTTACTTAATGGCCGGGAAGGCGACGGGTCGGCTTATTCCCCGCCAGGAGGAGTTGTTGAACATAAGGTCTCCGCACTGCCGACGCACTTACGCCGAGGCCTCCTCATCCGAGGAGGAGGACGAGGACGAGCGGCGACGCCGCCACCGCGGTGCCGAGACCGAGACCGCCTATGACGGTGGGATCGCTGGACCGCCAAGAGGTCCGAGACCGAGACCGAGAGTCCCGGAATTTCGGGTCGGGCGGGAGGTGTCGGCCGAACCGCACTCTTCGCTCGGATGGTCCATCCGAGGGCTCCGAACCGAGGCACAGGCGAGCCCACGGATCCTCAACTCTCCCGGGGAACCGGGAGAGGGGAATTCGGTTGCTAAAGGCGACAGCCTCGTTCAATGGGTCGAGAAAATCTCGACTTCATCGGTGGGAGTCTCGGTCAACTGACCTGACGGGACACCGTGAGGCCAGTGGTCGGCCGAGCGGTCGATCAAGCCGACGGTCGACGCCCGGGAGAGGGACCTTCCCGCCCCCAAGAGCCGACGGAGGGACTTACCCTGTCCTCTTTTGGACCGAGAATAAGGTCCAGCAGACGTAGGCCTTCTCCTTAGTGGAGAGGGACAGACAAAGCTCCTTAAAAGAAGCCGTAGGAAGAACCCAGAGAGCGGGATAAATGCCGCGCCGAGGAAGATACGGCCGCGCCTCCTCTTCGAGGGCGACCATCCGCCGAGCTGATCCGCCGAGCCCGCCGTGACACCGCCAACCGGGCCTCCTTGGACTTCACCGAGGGAACGCTCGGGACGCCCAGTTGCAATCGGGCAGCACGGTCTTCGAGGACGAGGTCGAGAAAGATGAGCACAGGTCGCAAGCCGCGGGTCGTGCTCAAGGCCTAAGCAGTAGACACACGGAGTGTGGATCCGTCCGAGACATCTTCACCGCATGGGCATCTCCAAACCGGGAGTCGATTTGTCCATCGCAGCCATGAGGGATAGAAGACGAAGTCTTTTGCAAAATTTATTTTTAAATCCGCAAACGGAGAAATAGGAACTAGTCTCAAACGCAGAGCGCTAAGGAGGGAACCTGAGCTTCCAAGCGGTAAGGAAGATCTGGCGCCATGGGGGAGCCGAGTTATACCACCCGGTGGGTGGGAGGAGCAAGCTTGAAGACCTTCCGCAAGATTTAAAGCGGCAAGGATACTGCCAATGAGTGTGGATGAACAACATATCCATGTCCCTAGAACTCGGCTTTTCCGGAGGACGTGCGGAAGGGACGGGTGGAACTGGCTCCTCCCTCGGCTCGGAGGGAACACCCAAGGGCTCGGAACCGGAGGCACTGGCAAGCCCACGGGTCTCAACCCCACCGGGGAACCGAGAGGGGATTTGGTCGCTGGTCGAATAACCCATCCAACGGGTCGAGAAAGATCTCAATCAAGGCCGACGGGAGTCTTCAGTCAACTGACCTGACGGGACACCGTCAGAAGACCAGTGGTCGAAGCTGAACGATCGACCGAAGTCGATGGCCAACAACTCGGGGAGAGGGACCTTTCCCGCTCCCAAGAGCGTCGAAGAAGAGACTTACCCTTGTCTTTCTTCTTGGACCGAGAAGAAGGCCCAGCAGACGTTGGTCCCTCTCCCCTAGTGGAGAGGGACTGACAAAGCTCCTTAAAGGAAGCTGTGTAAGAGGAACCCAGGGAGAGCGGGATAAATGCCGCGGTCGAGGAAGATGCCGCCCGTGCCGCCTCCTCTTCGAGAGCGATCATCTGCTCTAGCTGATCCGCCAAGCCCGTCGCCGCGGAAACCGTCGACCGGGCCTCTTTAGACTTTACCGGAGGAAAAAGTTTCTCGGGGCGCCCCAGTTGTAAACAGGCAGCACGGTCTTCGAGGACGTAGGCTGAGAAGGAAGAGCACAGGTCGCAAGCCTGCGGGTTGTACTCAAGGCCTAAACAGTACACACACGTGGAGTGCGGATCAGTCAGAGACATCTTCTGCCTGCAAGGGCACCGCCGAAAACCGGGAGTCGATTTGTCCATCGCAGCTGCAAGGGATAGAAGACCGAAGTCTATTAAGCAAAAAACCTTTAAATTCGGAAACCAAAGAATTAGAACCAGTCTTATACGCAGAGCGTTAAGGAGGAACCTGAGCTTCCAAGCTGCAAGGAAGATCTGGCGCATGGGGCAGAGCCGAGTTTTACCACCGGGTGGGTGGAAGGAGCCAGCTTGAAGACCTTCCGGCAAGATTTAAAGCGGCAAGGATACCTGCCAGACAGTGTGGATAAACAACATATCCATGTCCCTAGAACTGGGGATTCTGAGGGACCGCCCCCTTTTGTATGATGCCTGACGTCGGGGGCGGTCCCCGATGGATACTGCTAGCTAGAAAATTTCCGTGGGGTCCTGGCGCCTGCCGGCTTCAGTCCTAATGGTGCAACCTGCTGCAAGAGCTGTTTCTCAGTAAGATCAAGATTGGAGAACCGAGGCCCCAAACCAGCATCCCAGCGTGACTCAAGGTCGATGTGATAGTGGGTGATGAAGGCGTTGCTGACTTCCAGGTAGCAGCCTGGCAGATTTCATAGATAGGAATGTCCCTGGAAGCAGACACCGATGCAGCGGTATGGCAGGTAGAATGAGCTCTTATCCCTCTGGGAGGCTCCTTGCGCACCAACTCATAACACAGACCTATGCAGGATGAGATCCATCTTGCAATAGTCCGCTTTGCTGCAGGTCTGCCAGAAGAGGCTTCAGTGTAGGTGACAAACAGCTGGCAAATCTCTCCCCAAATTTCTGCCGTCCTCTCCTTGTAATAGGAGAGAGCAAGTCTCAGGTCCAAAGTATGGAGCCTGTACTCTGCCTCCAAAGTGCAATTAGGGTAGTATACCGTCAGGGTTAATACCTGGTTAAGGTAAAACTCTGACACCACCTTCGGAAGGCATTTCGGGTGGGGGCGAAGGATAACCTTGTCTCTGTGGAAGACCAGATAAGGGGAGTCCACTGAAAGCACCTGGAGCTCCCCGTCCTTCTGGCAGACGTGATAGCCACCAGGAAGGCAGTCTTCCATGACAAGTGTGAAAAGGCACACTTGTGCATAGGTTCGAATGGCTTGCCCATGAGCTTTGCCAGTATCTGCAGTAGATCCGATGGAGGTGGAAGTTCACACACCGGAGGGGATATGTGATCCAGGCCTTTGAAAAAGCGCCTGACCACTGTCTCCTGCGCCAACATCGGCTAACTGGCCTGCACCCGGTAAGCAGAGATGGCAGCCAGGTGCACCCTAAGGGTCGATGACCAAAGACCCCCTTTGGACAGAGACCAAAGGTAGTCGAGAATGTTAGCCACTGGACAGGACAGAGGGTCCAGGCCCTGCTCTGACACCAAATGGAAAACCATTTCTATTTGAAGCCATAACATTTCCTGATCGATTCCTTTCTGGATGCTCCACCACGTGTATACATCTTCGAAGGACCCAAGCCTGGAACTCTAGCCGCCTCAGGTACCAGGCTGTAAGGTGCAGGGATTGAAGGTCCGGATGGAATACCTTCCCCGATTGAGTGATATCAGGTCCGGGGGCGTGTACAAAGCCGCTCTGGATGCCTGCAGCTGAAGCTGAGAAGATCTGGATACCAGAACTGGCACTGCTAGTCTGGGGCTACCAGGATCACCTTCGCCTTGTCCCTCCTCACCTTGAGGATCACCTTGTGGATCAAGGGGAAATGGAGGGAAGACGTAGGGGAGGCCTGTGGCCCACGGCCTCAAGAAAATATTCCCCTGCAGCAAGCCCTGCTGAGGGGGGTGGGCATGAAACAGCCTAAGCTTGGTGTTTTCTCTGAAGGCAAACAGGTCCACCATCGGTTTGCAACAACGGGAGAACAGGCTGTAAGCTACCTTTGGATGTAGAGACCACGGGTGGGATGGCTGGCCTAAGCGGCTGACAGCATCCGCCACATAGATGGCTATATCATCTGTCTCCAACCGAGCTACTGCCTCCGTGAGGAGGAGGAGTTCAGCGATGTCGTCCAGCCACTCTGGCGCCGAACAAGTCGGTCCCAAGGATGGGCACGTCAGCTAATTTGTGCTGGGTATCTGCCTGAAAGGAGAAAAGCCTCAGCCAAGCCCTGCAACGAAAGGCAACTGCTGCAGCCATCGAACGGGCACAAGACTCCCCCAAGGTCTAGGGCCGTCTGAAGCTGCTGTCTGGCAACAGCTCAGCCCTGATCCCGGACCCGCTTGATCATGGTATGCATTTCAACGGGAAGATGTGGGAGGAGTTAGTCTAGAGACCCTAGAAGGGCGTGATAGAAGTGTGCCATGACAACAGCCGAACTAGTCTGATGAAGGCCCAAGGAGGAAGCCGCACAGACCTTCCTGGCTGAATGGTCCAAAAGCTTGGACTCTATCAGGAGGTCGGCCAGTGTCGGCAGAACTGCCAGTACGCCTGAACATAGAGGCGGTCACCAGGCTCTCGACCAAAGGGTGCTCCAAGAACCCCGCAAGTGACCCCATGGGCACCGCGTACTTGCGAGCCATGCGAGCAAACTGTGCTGGACAAGAGGGAGGACGCTGTCAAAGTTCTAGGGCCGGTCCAACAATGGCCTCGACCACAGGAAAGGCCTCTGTCGGGGTACCCCTCTTTTAAGGATGTACGCAAGAGAGTACTCCACCTTTTTCTGGATTCGCTCCAGGTGCATCCCTGTAGACTCAGATGAGGCGGAGAATCCCCTGAAAAGACGAGGGACCTTGCTCCGTCTCTAGACCAGCGGTCGAATCATCATCACCAGGATGTGAGAGCAGACCGGTGACGTCCGAATCCAATGAATCTGGATACAATGGCCTACCGCCCAGGTCACCTTCGACTCGCCGGGGGCGGTCTGGGGTGACCGTGACCGACAATCGCCGGGGAAGCCCGGTGTCCAGTCCATCTTCCTTGGAAGGAGCCCCTCCCAGAGGCTGTTTGGGTGGTGGTTCCACCACAATAGGTGGAAAGACCATTTTGGGCTGAACAGGTGGTCTTGCCAGCTCTGCGGGCTGGGGAACTGATTTGGTCGGCTCCAAAGGAGTCTGCTTCAGTCTGGGAGGCGAAAGCCAAGTAATGGCCCAGGTGGGGCTATGGTGGCTTATGCCCAGACAAAATTAGCTGCTGCCACATGAGGTCCTCGTATTGCGGAAGTTTCACTGGCGCCGCTCCTCATTGAGGAGGATGAGGGCGACCGATGGCGTTGCCTCTTTTTTAGGCGCTTATGGCTTTCTTCCTCGGCTGGTCGGTTCGAGGGGTCCTAGACCTCGACCGAGATCGAGCAGGCCGACTTGGTCGGTCGAGACACCAGGGGCCGTGACTTCCCAGTCCAGGACCGTTCCTCGATGGGGACTCCAGCAGGCCTCGTCTCATCAGGAAAACAAGGATCAGAGTCCTCTCAATGAGTTGTCGACGGAGTCATCGACAAAGGGTCAATAGGTTCAGTGACAATTTCCACATAGTAAACCAAACCCTCGGTCGGCTGGATGCGATGGCAAGTCTGAAAAGCCTGCAGCCGAGAAAGCAACTCAGACCAAGTCAAGACCGCATGTTCCTGGGACTGAGATCTCCCGCCTCCCAAGACCATCTCCGTTGAGACGAAGACGACCTGATCCTTCTGCCGCTTACAGGATCGAGAGGAGTGTGGGACTGCAGGCACCTCTCCCTTGGTAGGGAGAGACTGGCACAACTCCTGGAAGGAACTGGAGAAAGCGGAGCCCAGGTTGAGCGGAACAAAAAAGCTCTGCAAAGACTCCATGGGTCGAGCCGCCTGCTCCTCGAACGCTTGCATGCATTCGAACTGCTCGGTGAATCCCACAGCCGTGGAAACTGCCCACCGAGCCTCTTTGGATTTCACCGGAGGGTTCCTCTTCTCTGGCCTCCCCAGTTTCAGGCGTGCGAGACAGTCGTCAAGGATGTTGTGATGAAAGGCCAAACATATACTGCACAAAGAGGTGTCATGGCCAACACCGAGGCAGTAGACACACGTGGTTTGGGGATTGGTACGCGACATCTTCTGGCCACACGGGCACCAACGAAATCCGGGGAAGATTTTTCTTCCATGATCGAAGCTACAAACTTGCAATCACTAACACGAACAATGTGAAGTTTCGGTAAAATCGAAGGTTTGAAAGCCAGGACCTACGAAATGCGAGAGCATGAGGGAGGCAACCTGAATCTTCCAGCAGAAAGGAAGATCTGGCGTCACAGGGCGGAGCCTAGGTATATACCACCCGGGTGGGTGGGAGGAGCCAGCCTAAAGACTTCCGGTGAGATTTAAAGCGGAAGGGGACATGCCAAAGAGTGTGGATGAACAACATATCCACGCTCCTAGAAGAACCATTTGGCCCACCCAGTCTGTCCATTTCCCTACCTATTGGATAAGCCGCAGATCCTAGTTAACCAACAGCCTACTTCCTCCTACCCCCCACAAGAATTGCCTTATGTCTGTCCCATGCATTCTTCAATTCCCCCAGTTTTTGACACCACGCCCTTCTCAGGAAGGCCGTTCCATGCATCCACCACCGTCTCTGTGAAAAAATACTTCCTCACACTGCCCCTGAGTCATCCCCCTCCATCTTCAAATTGTGCCCCTTGCTCTTGCACATCTCTTTTTCTGAACGATGCTACCCACTTGGACTTTGTTGATTCCTTGAGGTACCTGAAAGTTTCTATCATGTCCCCCGCCTTTCCTCGAGGATATACATATTAAGCTCCTTTAGTCCCTCTTCAGAAGCTTCTGGTGCAGACCCTACACCATTTTAGTTGCCCTCATCTGGACTGCCTCCATCCTGTCTATGTCCTTGTAGAGATGTGGTCTCCAAAACTGCATGCAGTACTCAGATGGGTCTCACCAACTGTCTGTACAGAGGGATAACAACTTCCATTTTCTTTTGGCGATGCCTCTCCTATGCATCCCAGTATCCTTCCCAGCCTCCTTACTGCTTTCTCACATTGCTTGCCTACCTTTAGGTCATCTGATACAACTATCCCCAGGTCCCTTTCCATTTTGTTGTTGTTAGTACCCCCATTGTGTACTCTTCCCTGCGTTTTGTCTCACAGGTACATTATTTGTACTTTTTTGCATTTAACCTAAGTTTCATACTATCTAGCATTCTGTTTAGTAATTTGTGATACAGTATTTGCAGCTGCTAGCAGCTTTAACACAAATTGTAATAAGAAAGAACTAATGTGACCTGAGAACTGAATACAGGCCCACGAACACCGTCCAGTGCTCTACCTCTGAGCTATGCAACCTAATAAATTGTGGTACAGACCAGGTGACGGTATTCCTAGAGCCGATGTTCCATCCCAGTTAGGGCCAATTAGTCCACACTATTACCTTTCTTCTGACCATAATTTACTCATCCCTTTATCTGAAAACATTGCCCCATCTCTCATTCAAAGAGCTTGCTTTCTACCACTCTGCTGCACTACCGTCTCGAAAATATACAGGAATCGTCTGAGAAGAACAAACATAAACAACAATTCTTGTGATATGTAATCTCCAGAGTCGTACCTGAAAATAGCACACTGTTGTCTAGTGTATATACCCAGTTACCAAAAATAAAATAAAATAAAATTTAATCCTTGAAGTTAAAACATTACTTTTATTTGTTGCAAATGTGAACAAAGCATCTCTTTGTTCCCAGAACACTTGTCCATTTTCTAATAACTGACGTACCTTACAATTTATGTTTCCAACCCGCATGTGGCCAAGGCTGCATGCTGTTCTGCCAAGCAGACACCTAGCTTAAGTAGACATGGCTCATTCGCACCGGACGAGGCAGAGCTGAGGAACGTTGTGACAGCACATCCTAGCCCAGTGACAGAAGGTGCTGTTTTCTGCTCCCCTTGTGCCCCTTCCTCTACATTGGGCTGGGGACCCCACCGTCAAACTGGGTAATGGTGGGAGGTCTGTGTGCACGCACGCCCATGCTGGCATGTGCATGCAGCAACATACGACTGGAAGGGAGGAGAAACTGGTAGGAAAATGACTACTATCAGGATGACCACACAGGCATGCCTAAGCCCTGTGCTCCCTGCCTACCCAAACACCAGACTGTCCCAGTGGGAAGAAATACATTCCTACCAGCCCCGGAGTGGGTGCAACCTGTGGAGGAGCTTGAAGGTAAGGAGAAGCCTGGTTATCACCTAATGTTTATGACTGCAACAAAACTTGCACCAAGAGAATTGTACCCCTTCTTACCATACAGTGTATTGCCTTGATATATGGAGGTTTTGTTCAGGATCTCTCTGCCATTTCCATCTGCAGCGTCCAAGGAAAAGCCAGAACTAACCAGATCACCCAGAATCGCCTCCAAATTGTCATCTCGACTGCTCTGAAAATGACCCACAAAACTCATTTATTCAATGGCAATCTCCATCCTTCAATTGCAAATTTTATTTCGTCAATCCTTGCTATAATAAGGAAAGTACAGTTACATAAGAACTTACCGTAGTGTAGATCTTCAAAAATAGCTCTTGCAGCAGGTTACACCATTAGGACTGAAGCAGCAGGTGCCAGGACCCCACGGAAAAATTCTAGCGCGTATCTAGCGAGGCCCGCCCCCGACATCAACCCCTCCCCGACGTCCGTTGTCACATAAATGGGGGCGGTCCCCAGCATCCCCAGTTCTCCCGCCAGAGACTCCCGGCCCAAAGGTGACATCTGAAGGGGAGACCATGGATCCGCTTCCAAAGGAAGGTTTGTAATAGGATGGCGTCAAAGACTCTGTAGTCTAGAAAGTAGGTCAGAAGACTCAACCTCCAGAGGGGAAGGTGGGAGGGAAACTACCTGCTGCAAAAGCTGTTCACGAAGATCCACTGTTACAGTAAGTTCTTACATAACTGTACTATACTACTTCACGAAAACAGCTCTTGCAGCAGGTTACACCATTAGGACTGATTCCCAAGCAGTTAGGGAATTATTTCCTGATCGGGAGGACGACAGGAGAGATGCTGATCAGATTTCAGGACAAAAGTCCTTGAAGGACCACCAAGCTGAAACCTGCTCTGTGCCTAGAGGCAATAGCCAAACTGTAATGCCTGATGAAGGTGTGTACAGTGCTCCAGGTTGCTGCTGCACAGATGGCTGATAGAGACATTCTTGAGCGCCGCGAAGAAGGTAGCCATCCCCCTTGTGGAGTGAACTTTTACCAGTCCCGGTAAAGGTTTGCTGCACTTGGTAACAGAACAAAATACATTTCAATAGCCATCTGAGAGTGACTGCTTAGACACAGGTGCCTTGCACCCAGTGTGCGAAAAGAAACAAAGAGCTGGTCCGACTTGGTATGGGATCGGTTTCTAGACAGATAGTATCTGAGGCTCCTATGTACATCCAGGGTGTGTAACAGGGCTACTCCTCTGTTAGAATGATTGGCATAGTACACTGGAAGGTTAATGTCCCGGTTGAGTGTGACCGCCCGAGACCACTTTCGGAAGAAACTTAGGATTTGTCCTTGAGGAAACCCTGTCCTTGTGAAAAACCAAATAAGGATCTTTGCACATAAGTGCATGAAGCTCAGAAATTCTTCTGGCAGAAGTAACGGCAACTAAAAATAGCATCTTCCAGGTGAGGAGATGCAGCTCGCAATACGCGGCTGGTTCAAAAGGGGGCAGTGTAAGCTGCTCTAGAACAAAGGTGAGACCCCAAGGTGGAATCTGGTCTTTGATGGGAGGTCTCAAATGTAGAATGCCACGTAAGAAAGTGCGGGAAGCTTTTAGTTGTGCTACAGACCTGTGACCTACCGGTGAATGGTACGCCGAAATGGTGCAGAGGTGTACCTTAATGGAGGAGTAGGCCAGCCCTGCCTCATAGAGGGATAGGAGGTAATTTAAAACTGACCTCTCCGAGCAATCCATTGGGGTCAATCCATGAGGCTGAGCCCAAATGCAAAATCTACGCCACTTCATAGCGTAGGTGGCATGAGTGGAGGGCTTTCTGGCCGCCACCAAAACATCTACAACGCCCTGAGACACCCATATCTCATGACTGCTATGTGTCCTTAGGAGCCAGGCATGCAGGTTCAGAGACTGAAGATCCGGATGAACCAAGAGCCTGCCTCCTGGGACAGTAGGTGAGAGCTGAATGGCAGAGGCACTGGAGGTTCCTGGGCCAGTTGGTGCAATAGAGGGAACCAAATCTGCCTGGGCCAAAAGGGCACTATCATGATGAGATGCCTGCTCTTGTGGGAGCTTCAGTAGAACCCTCTGGATCAAAGGGAATGGTGGGAAAACGTAGAGGAACCCGCCCATTCAAGAGAGGGACAACGAGTTTCGCCAGAAAACACCAGGCCCTGGATCTAGCAAGCTGAAATTGGGCAGTTTTGCGTTGGACGGGGACGCAAAGAAGTCTAATTCTGGTGTCCCCCATCTGTGAAATAGGTCCTCTGCGACTTCCTGATGGAGTTCCCATTCGTGGACTCTGACCTGTGGACTGTCCGCGATAGTGTTGTCCACTCCGGGAACATGTACTGCAACGATTTCTGCACCGTGTTGTAGTACCCAATCCCATACCCTCTTGGCCTCCCTGCAAAGGGGGTAGGAATGAGTGCCTCCTTGCTTGTTGAGATGGTACATCACCGCGGTATTGTCAGTTTGTAATAGGAGGATACCTGGTGGAATCTCAGACTGGAAGGCCTATAGGGCGTACAAGACAGCTCTCAGCTCCAGAATGTTTATGTGAAGGTGAGATTCCTGAGACGACCAGGAGTCTCGAGTCCTGACCCCGCTGAGGTGAGTTCCCCATCCGGACCCTGAGGTGTCTGTGGAAAGAGTCACTGTTGGAGGTGGCGCTATGAAGGGGACTCCCGTCAACAGATGCTCCGTGACAAGCCACCAATGCCAGTCTCATGACGGCATTCGTGATCCGGACTGGATGCTGCAGTTGATCTTGCTTTTGGTCCCATTGGGCCTGCAACATCCACTGGGTGACCAATATATGGACTTGAGCTAGGGGAACCATTGTAATGGCAGCCGCCATGTGCCCGAGCAGGCAAAGAACGGTCCTGGCTGGTACCGCTTTCTTTTCCATTATGTCCCTTATGAGGGATCTGATGTGTTCTGCCCTGTCCTTAGGAAGGAATGCCCTCCCTTGAGTGGTGTCTAGAATTGCCCCTATAAACTGCAATTTCTGAGACAGAAGAAGGTACGACTTCTTCTGACTGATGGTGATGCCCAGCAATTGGAAGAGGGAACGGGTATCCTGGATCGCGGACATCAGGGCTTCCTGTGAGGGTGCCATAAGGAGCCAGTCATCTAGGTACGGAAACACTTAATGGCCCTGTCTCCTGAGAGCTGCTGCCATGACTGCCATACGCTTCGTGAACACCCGAGGTGCCGAGGACAGTCCTAAGGGGAGAGCTCAGAAGTGGTAATGGCGTCCCAGAAACTTGAAAAGCAGAAACCTTTGATGCACTCGAGCGATCGGGAGATGTAAGTAAGTGTCCTGCATGTCCAGCGACACAAGCCATGCGCTTTCTTTGAGCATGGGAATGAGGCCCAGGAGGGTCACCATGTGGAAGCGCTTGTACAACACAAAAGTGTTGAGATTGCGGAGGTCTAAAAATCAGGTGCAAGTCCCTGTCTTCTTTGGGACCAGGAAGAAGTGAGAATAATATCCTTTTCCTCTCTGGTTCTGTGAAACATACTCTATGACCTTCTTATCCAGGAGTGCAGAGATCTCCTTCTGGATGAGCAGGGCATGCTGACCTGAATAATAACGGAGAGCAGGGGAGGTCTTGATGGTGGGTGGTCAAGGAACTCGATAAGAGTGCCTCGACTTACCAGCTGCAACACCCACCCGGAGATTATCCTCTGTCATCCCAAAAGGTGATGAAAGATGCGACCTCAACCTCTCTTCCTTAGATCCAGAGGAAGGGCGGGGCTGGGAAGAAGTCATGCTGTGGTGGTATTTGTTCATGTGGGCTGGGCGGATTTAGGATATTTTTGGCCCTGGCCCGCGGGGAATCTAGCTTGACCTTTGCGACCTAAGTTGCCCCTGGGTTGCAGGCCTGAACGTGGCCATTTCCTTTGTTGCCGGCTGCGAAAACGGTTCTGGTTCCTATGAAAGGAACCACATTTGGGCCTATACATGGGCTGTACAGTCCTGACTACCTTTCCAGCATCCTGTAGCCTGGTGATCACCCTTTCAGATTCCTCACCGAACAGGACTGCTCCATTGTAAGGGACGTCCAAGATGTTCTTCTGGGCGTCCGGAGTAAAGCTGAAGACTCTCAGCCAAGAGTGTTTCCGGAGACAAACGCCTGTGGCTGCTCCCCTGGCTGACGAAGCCGCAGAATCGTAAGCAGCTCGGAGAACTTGGGTCCCCAAGCCTGACTCAGTCTGAAGGAGATTAAGCAATTCACCCTTCTTATCGCCATCCAGGAAATCCTTCTAAAAGTCTTGGCCCTGTTCCCAAAGGGCATTCTGAAACTGCACCATGTGCGTCAGGTAGTTCAGAGACCTTACAGAGCATGTAGCAGCCGCGTACATGCATCTTCCCATTGAATCTAATTGCTTAGATTCCTGGTCCGGAGGCTGGGTACTCGGGTGTTGAGGCCAATGAGACTGATCGTGAGATGCTGTTATGACCAGAGAATCAGCCAGGGGTTATTGCTCAAAGTATGGGTCCTCCAATAGAGTCCTGTAGAGGCGGACAGCCTTTTTCGGAATTGCCGGAGTCAAATGTGGATGCTTCCAAGCAGCCTTGGTGACATCCGTAAAGATGTCCACCAACGGTGGGACTACCACAGGCTTCGGGTCCTTTTGCCTGAGAACGGGCAAGGCGTTGTCTCACAGGGTTTAAGTCCTCTGTCTCCCACCCCATGTTCTCTTGGATGTGCCTCATGATTTCTGAGAATGAGGGATCATTCGGTGGTGACCTGGGGAGGTCTTGTCAGTCAGGTGATGGGCGACTGAAGGTGGATGGAGACCTGGAAGTGTCGGATGTTTCCGGCCGGGAGTCACCCCCCCGGAGAGGGTAGTCTGCCTCTGGGTCGTTTAGGGCTAGGAGACCCTGAGGGAGACCGTGATGGGTATCTTTCACTCTCTGGACCTGCCCCGGGGAGATGGATTTGGCTCCTTAGGGGTCAGGGGTCTCTCACCCTCAATGCCTCGAGGAGGAGGAGGTGTAGGTGGAAGCGGCTTAGTGGGCACCACATCCTTTTTAGTGGTATCCCACAAAAATGTAAACGGGTCTTTGATCTCCTGCAAGTTAATGCCGGGCGTCTGTGTAGGCCTGTCGACAGGGTCGGGCGTCGGGTACTGGGGAACCACCGGATCCAGCAAAGGCTCCCTCGGCAAGCTGGCATCCTCCGTGTCGCCTGTCTAGTCGTCAGGCAGCACGGTGACCTCTTCTCCGGAAGACCCCTGACGACTGGTGTCAGCCGGCATCTGTGGTGCAGGCGTCGGTCCTCTAACCCGTTTGCCGGGTATCGGCTCTGGTATTGCCCTCTTCCACTCAGACGTCCGTTTAAGGGACATCAGCTCCATCATCTTCCTTTCCGGTGCTTTCGGAGGTTGGGAGACTGACCGGTGGTCGCTGTCCCAGCGTCGGTCTGACGCCCCACTAGATTTTGAGAACGAATCAACCTTGTGCCGGTCTGAGGATCCAGACCAGGCGGCGGTGTCGGGCGCCCAAGAATCTTGTTGGTCTTAAGCGGTGCAGCGAGGCTGAGGAGCCCCCTGAAGACCTTGCCTTGCCCGGGGGTGGGGGGGAGAGAGAGAGAAACTGACACCGAGCCCAGGAAGGCGATCGATTGGACGGCATGGAACTGAAGCTGGCCCTAGACTGGTAGGTCGAGATCCCTGAGCTGAGCCTCAGAGTCCCGATGCTTGTACTGGTGCTTCCTCCGATTTATGGGAGGATTCCCCCCTGGAGGTAGGTCTTTTCTCCATCTTTTTGACCCTCTCCTCAAGAAGGAACCCCTGAAGGGCCTTTTGGCAGCAGATCCTGGTCCTACTGTTTAATTGTTGGCAAACAGGACAGGCCTGGGTATCGTGCTTCAGGCCCAGGCACCTCATGTAGGCCATGTGGTAGCTGGCAAATGGGATCTTCGTTAAGAGCTGCACTTGAGGTGTCCTTCAATAGAAGGAGTAGGAGAAGTAGACATGGTGTTGAGTAGAAAATTTTTGATTGAAGAGTTCACATGTTGTTCATCTGTTCAGACGTCCATGAGGCCAAAGCTGGCGAGTCGACGGCAGGAAAAGAACTGGAGTCTCTGGCTGCTGGGGACTTCCCCTTTATGTAATGCCTGACATCGGGGAGGGGCAGATGTCGGGGCAGTCCCCACCGGATACTGCTAGCCAGAATTTTCCGTGGGGTCCTGGCGCCTGCTGGCTTTAGTCCTAATGGTGTAACCTGCTGCAAGAGCGTGTTTCAAATAAGATCTGCTAAACCTACACCTAGCTTCACATAAAGACAGACAAGATAAATAGGTCAGTCACCTGTAATTATAGTTCTTGGAGTGGTATATGGTTCACATCCACATGATCAGTTCTTCCTTAAGAGCAAAGTCACTGGAACATCATCAAGCAAAGCTTCCCCAACAAATAGGTAGTATAGCCCTCAGGAGGAACTTGGTTTGGGGCAAGGACTACTTTGTCCCTGTGGAAGACCAGATAAGAAGGTGCCACTGAGAGCACCAGGAGCTCACCAATCTTCCTGGCTGATGTGATGATCACCAAAAAGGCTGTCTTCCATGACAAGTGTCACATCTCACACCTGTGCACAGGCTCAAAAGGCTTGGCCATGAGCACAGCCTGTACCAAAAATAAGTTCCAAGGTGGTGGCGGTGGTTCTGACACCGGCAGGGACAAGTGGTTAAGGCCCTTTAAAAGCACCTGACCACGTCCCCCTGCACCACCACTGGCATATCAGCCAGTGCCCAGTATGCAGAAATGGCTGCCAGGTGTGGCAGTCACAACACGGTCTCAGTAAAAATTTTAAACTGTTACCTCACCTTAACTGGGGCACCGCCTCTTTAAACTGCCTAATTGTATATAGTTGTTAACATGTTTCATCAAGTTTTTATAATGTTATAAAAAACAAATGTTTTATTACTATTCTTTTATGTATACACTGGAGCACTGTACATGTACGTGGCTGGCTGTCTTATCTATATGAAGTCTCCGACTTCTGTTACGCCCACACCTATTAATGTTAAAAATCCTATTAAATTACAGCATTTCATCAAGTAAAAGATCCTGTCTCACTTTCTTTTACATTGCTTATCATAGATTCAAGCTCCATTTACTAAACTGTCTTTTTGTTACATGGCTGTTTATCTTACTTCTTTTGCGAAAAAGATACCTCATTCCTTAGTTTTAAAGAGACAGTGCCCCAGTTACAGGTGCAGTAACAATTTAAAAAAATTACTTGGAATTTAACGTTGTAAAGATGTGAAGCTGGAATTAAAAAAAAAATTATTTTTTTTATTTTTGTTTCAAGATAGTGGATTGGAATATTAAGTATAATGATACAACATTGGGGTATACTGAATCTACCAGAAAGGTGGGCATGACCTACATGAAAAGTGTGCAAGTTAAAATACAGTAGAAAGGAGTTTACGATGAACACAAGGTGTCTTTAAGCAAAGTACCATGGTCAGGATGGACGGCCCATTTTAGCACATTAAATGCATTATCATACTTCTACCAGAAAATAATTTACATGTAAAATTAACAGAATGTTTCCAGATACATTTTTTTCTTTGATATTAATTACCATAACATACGATTTATATGGATATATCTTACATCCTGAGGAAGGAGTGAGATAAAGAACAGTTGCCTAAGAACTTCCCATAACAGCAGATCTCCGAAGGGATCTCAGTCATCAGGTTACACCATAGAAACTTCTCAGTCGGTGAAAGGGGAAATCCACACATAAGATCTGCAGCAGTACAACTGGGCCCGCCCACGCTGACATCAGCCGATGTCACCAACCATATAAAGGTGCAGGTGGGCCCGCGCCCTCCTCAGTTCTTTCCCTCCGGAGACGAAGGGAGCAAGGCCCACAGGAGCTGCTTCCTCCCCTCTCCTGCCCACCGCCCTCCCTTTTGAGCGATGTTACCCCACTTCTCACTCTCTGGTGTAGTATCCAACACCATGCAGTTACCCTGTCATAGTCAACACCTGACTTGGAGTTTTCCATGGGTTTGCTACCTAGGGTAATCAATTAGCAATAGCTTTGTTTTCTAATAGATATTTGCTCCATTTTTTCCTATTGTCTAATTTTCATGTAGCTGCTCATGATGCCTGATGCTCAAGCCACTGTAACCACTGTATTGTGTATAGTCTTATTGTCTACCCTGACTTGGAACCTTTGTGAAAAGAGCTTGTGCTCAAAGGTCTTTCCGAAATACTAAATAAATAAAATTAAAAAAAGGCTCAGAGGAGAGCGAGGGACCAGGCTCTCAGAGAAATGATGGAAAAAGCCGACAGCCAGGTCCTGAATAACAGCCCCAAAAAGGGGGATGGTGGTAGGGAAAGCAGACCTGATGACTGAGATCCCCTCGAACATCTACTGTTACTGTTACAGCTGCACATTTGAGCAGAATTGATAGACATCTAGGCCTTTATCTGCTGGCAAATTTCATATGTTCAGTTATGTTCGTAACCGTTCTGTCTTCTTCAGGGGTACCTCAGTCATCTGGTACACCATAGGAATGAGTCCCAAGCAGTGACAAGAGTCTATGGACAGTCAGGGAGGCTAGATCTCCATAAACTTAGGACAGGAGCGGCGGAACAACCGATCCAATCAAGGAGCTTCTTAAACTTAAGACAGAAGACCTTGAAAACTTAACCGATCAAGGAACTCTATAAACTTATGACAGGAGTCCTTGCAGAACAGCCCTGCCAAATCCTGCACAGACTCTAGAAGACATGTCCAGATTGTAATGCTTGGTGAAGGTGTGGACTGTACTCCAGGTAGCAGCAGCACAAATGTCAGCAGCTGAGATCCCTTTTGAAACAAGTCACATTGGTAGCTATGCCTCTGGTGGAGTGAGCTTTGAGAGCACCAAGCGATTCTTTGCCATACTTATTGTAGCAGAACACTATGCAATTTGCCAACCATCTGGATAAACACTGCTTAGAAACTGAAGCGCCCTCTCTACCTGGGGTAAAAGAAAAGTACAGTTACACAAGAACTTACCGTAACAGTAGATCTTCGAGAACAGCTCTTGCAGCAGGTTACACCATTAGGACTGAAGCCAGCAGGCGCCAGGACCCCACGGAAAAACTCTAGCTAGCAGTATCCAGCGGGGGATCGCCCCCAACGTCGGCCCCTCCCAGACGTCATGCATCACATAAAAGGGGGCGGTCCCCCAGCATCCCCAGTTCTCCCACCGGAGACGCCCAGCTCAAGTGTGACATCTGAAGGGGAGGCCGAGGATCCACTTCCAAAGGAAGGTTCGTAGAAGGCGTCAAAAGATGCTGTAGCCGAAGAATTAGGTTAGAAGACTACCTAAGGTGGGAGGGAAACTACCTGCTGCAAGAGCTGTTCTCGAAGATCTACTGTTATAGTAGGTTCTTACATAACTGTACTATCTTACTTTGAGAAACAGCTCTTGCAGCAGGTTACACCATTAGGACCGATTCCCAAGCAGTAAGGGACCAAGCTGTTATCGGGAGGAGGACAGGGGGAATGCTCCAAGTTTCAGGACAAAAGTCCCTGAAGGACCACCAAGCCGAAACTAGCTCTGCACCTACAGGCAATATCCAAACTGTAGTGCCTGATGAATGTGTGTACAGCGCTCCAGGTCACTGCTGCACAGATGGCTGAAGTGGAGACATTTTTAAGCGCATCGAAGGAGGTAGCCACCCCCCTAGTAGAATGACCCTTCACCAGCCCCCGGTTAAGGGTTTATTGCGCTTCTGATAACATAACATGATGCACTTTACCAGCCATCTAGAAAGAGACTGTTTAGACACTTGAGCATCGATCATCCCCTGAGCGTAAGAAACAAAGAGCTGGTCCGATTTGCGATGGGCTTTGGTTCCGGTTAGATAATATCTGAGGCACCTATGCACATCCGAAGTGTGCAACAGGGCTTCCCCCCGTTACCGTGATTCGGGTAATACACCGGTAGGTCTATATCCTGGTTGAGTGTGACAGCCGAGACCACCTTGGGAAGGAACTTAGAATTTGTTCTTAAGGACACCCCGTCCTTGTGAAAAGCCAAATAAGGATCCTAGCACATGAGTGCATGAAGCTCAGAAACTCTTCTGGCAGAAGAAACAGCAACTAAAAGGAGCATCTTCCAAGCGAGGAGACGCAGCTCGCAATCCGTGGCTGGTTCAAAAGGAGGCAGCGTAAGCTGCTCTAGACCAAAATGAAGATCCCAAGGTGGAACCGGGTCTTTGATGGGAGGTCTCAAGTGCAGGATGCCGCGTAAAAAGGCGCAAGAAGCCTCTAGTTGAGCTAGAGACCTGTGACCTATCAGAGAATGGTACGCTGAAATAGCGCATAGATGGACCATAATGAAGGAATAAGCAAGTCCTGCCTCATAGACGGATAGGAGGTAGTCTAAAACAGACCTTACAGAACACTCCAATGAGGTCAATGCTCGAGCCTGAGCCCAAATACAAAATCAACGCCACTTCATGGTGTAAGTAGCATGAGTAGAGGGTTTTCTGGCTGCCACCAGAAAGTCCGCAACTTCCTGAGAGACCCCGTATCTCAGGACTGCTATGTCCTTAGCAGCCAGGCAAGCAGGTTCACAGACTGAAGATCCAGATGGACCAAGGAGCCAGTCTCCTGGGATAGAAGTTGAGAGCAAAATGGCAGAGGCACTGGAGGTTCCTGGGCCAGCTAATGTAAGAGAGGGAACCAAATCTGCCTGGGCCAAAAGGGTGCTACTAGAATAAGGCACGCTTGCTCTTGACGGAGCTTCAATAGAGCTCTCTGGACCAAAGGAAAGGGCAGGAAAGCGTAGAGGAACCTGCCCATCCAAGAGAGGGACAACACGTCTTGCCAGAAAACACCAGGCCCTGGATCTAGCGAGCAGAAATTGAGCAGTTTTGCGTTGAAAGGGGATGCGAAGAGGTCTAATTCTGGTGTCCCCCATCTGTGGAACAGGTCCTCTGCGACTTCCTGAAGCAGTTCCCATTCGTGGACCTTGGCCTGTGATCGGCTTAGGCTGTGTGCGATAGTGTTGTCCACATGAGGAACATGTACTGCAATGATGTGTGCGCCGTGTTGCAATACCCAATTCCAAACCCTTTGAGCCCCCCCTGCAAAGGGGGTAGGAATGAGTGCTTCCTTGTTTGTTGAGATAGTACATCACCGCGGTATTGTCTGTTTGAACCAGAAGAGTACCTGGTGGAATCTCTGTCTGGAGTGCCTGTAGGGCATATAGAACGGCTCTCATTTCCAGAATATTTATGTGAAGATGGGACTGCAGAGACGTCCAGGAGCCCTGAGTCCAGACCCCGTTGAGGTGAGCTCCCCATCCGGACCCCGAGGTGTCCGTGGAGAGTCTCGCTGAAGGAGGTGGCGCAGTGACGGGTACTCCCATCGAGAGGTGGTCTGGGACAAGCCACCAATGCCAGTCTCTGATAACTGCGTTCGTAATCTGGACTGGATGCTGCAGATCATCCTGTTTTTGGTCCCACTGTGCTCTCAGCATCCACTGAGTAACACGGATATGGAGTCGAGCTAGGGGAACCGTCGCAATGGCAGCCACCATATGTACGAACAGGCAAAGGATGGTGCGGGCCAGTACAGTCTTCTTTTCCTTTATGTCCCTTATGAGGGATCTGATGCGTTCCGCCCTGTCCTGGGGAAGGAATGCCCTTCCCTGAATTGTGTCCAGAACCGCTCCTATAAAGTGCAAGTTTTGAGACGGAACAAGGTAAGACTTCTCCCGATTGATGGTAATGCCCAGTGATAGGAAGAGGGAACAGGTATCCTGTATTGAGGACATCAGGGTCTCCCGTCAGGGTGCCATGAGGAGCCAGTCATCTAGGTATGGAAACAAGTAGTTGCCCCCTCTCCTGAGAGCTGCTGCCATGACTGCCATACACTTCGTGAACACCCGAGGTGCCGAAGACAGTCCGAAAGGGAGGGGCTCCAAACTGGTAGTGGCGTCCCAGAAACTCGAAGCGCAGAAATCTGCGGTGCGCTCGAGCGATTGGGAGATGTAGGTAAGCATCCTGCATATCCAGCAACACCAGCCATGCACCCTCTTTGAGCATGGGAATGAGACCCAACAGGGTCACCATGTGGAAATGCTTGTACAGCACAAAGTAGTTGATCGCCGAGATCCAAAATCGGGTGCAAATCCCCCGATTTCTTTGGAACCAGGAAGAAGTGGAAATAGTAACTGTCTCCTCTCTGGTTCAGTGGAACATGTTCTATGGCCTCCTTGTGTAGGAGGGCCAAGATCTCCTGCTGAATAAGCAGAGCATGCTGACCTGAGTAACGGGAGACCAGGGGAAGTCTGGATGGCGGGTGATCGAGGAACTCTATAAAGTGACCTCATTCGACCAACTGCAACACCCACCGGTCGGAGGTGATCCTCTGCCATCCTGAAAGGTGATGAGAGATGTGACCCCCCCGCCTTCCTGACCCACTGATCCAGAGGAGGGGCGGGGGCCGGGAAGGAGTCATGCTGTGGTGGTGTTGGCCCCTGCGGGCTAGGCTGCTTTTGAATGCTTGGGGCCCTGGCCCGAGGGAACCTGGCTTGATTCTTATGGCCAAAGTTGCCCCTGGGTTGCTGGCCGGAACGTGGCTGTTGCCTTTGCTGGCGTCTGCAAAAACTATTCTGGTTCCTACGAAAGGAATCAGATTTTGGTCTGTACATGGCTTGTACAGTCCTGACTACCTTCCCAGCGTCCTGCAATTTGGTTATGACCTTCTCGGACTCCTCACCAAAGAGGACTGCTCCATTATAGGGGCGTCCAGGAGATTCTTCTGGACCTCTAGGGGTAGTCGAGACCCTGAGCCACGAGTGTCTCCGGAGACAAACGCCTGTAGCTGCTCCCCTGGCTGCCGAGTCCGCTGAGTCATAAGCGGCTCGGAGAACCTGGGTCCCCACGTCAGACCCAGTTTGGAGGAGGTTTAGCAGCTCCTCCTTTTCGCCATCCAGTAAATCTTTAAGAAGGTCTTGGCCCTGATCCCAGAGGGCATTGTGAAATTGCACCATGTGCGTCAGATAGTTCAAAGACCTAATACAGCATGTAGTAGCTGCATACACGCGTCTTCCAATGGAATCTAACTGCTCAGATTCCTGGTCCGGAGGCTGGGTGCTCAAACGTTGAGGCCGCTGGGACCGGTCATGAGATGCAATAATGACCACGGAGTCGGCCAGGGGGTGTTGTGCCAAATACTGGTCCTCCGTAGGAGCCCTGTAAAGGTGGTCAGCCTTCTTTGGAACAGCTGGTGTGGAATGCAGATGCTTCCAAGCTGCCTTGGTGATGTCCGCAAAGGTGTCCACCAAAGGTGGGATCATAAGCTTTGGGTCTTCCTGCCTGAGGTAACTGGCAAGGCGTTGTCTCTCGGGGTCTAGTTCTTCAGTCTCCCATCCCATATTGTCCTGGATGTGCCTCATGATTTCCGAAAAGGAGGGATCATCCGGAGACAACCTTGAGGGTCCCGTGGGTCTGGTGATGGGGGACTGAAAGGAGATGGAGATCTGGAGATGTCGGATGTATCCGGTCTGGAGTCATCTCCCGATGATTGACGTCTGCCCCTGGGTTGCTTCGGGCTCAGGGACCCTGAGGAGAGCATGATGGCTTGCCTTCGATCGCCCGGAAGCGGAGTTGGTTTGTCGGGGTCTGTCACCTCGTGCCCCTAGAAGGAGGTGGAGGTGGTGGAGGAGGCTGAGGCTTAGTAGGAACCATGTCCTTCTTGATGGTTTCCCCACTAGAAGGTGAACAAATCCTTCACCTCCTGGATGTTCATACCCAACGACGGACCCGGCGTTGGTGTGGGCCTGTCGTTGGGGTCGGGCGTCAGGTCCCGGGGAAGCACTGGATCTGGCTCCCTGGGCAAACCAGCATACTCCGTGTCACCCATCTGGTCGTCTGGCGGCGCGGTAGCCTTTTCGCCTGAGGACCCCTGATGTCCGGTGTCCACCGGTGTCTGTGTAGTAGTCTGCCATTTTTCGGGGTGCTGGGCCGGATGCCTTCTTGGACTCAGTCGTCCACTTAAGGGATGTCAGCTTGGAAGTCTTCCTTTCAGGTGCTTTAAGAGGTTGGGAGATGGACCTGAAGTCTGTGTCCCGGCGTCGGTCAGACGCACCTCATGATTTGGAGGAAGACTTTTTGTGCCTGTCCAAAGGAACAGGCTTGGAGGCATCAGACGCCTGAGAGATCTTGAGCGGGTGCAGGGAGGCAGAGGAGCCCCCTGAAGACCTTACCTTTACCAGGGGAGGCTGGAAGCGAGCCCGGGAAGGAGATCTATCGGACCAGGTAGAGCTGGAGCTGGTCCTGGACTGAGGCCCTGCTTGGGGATTTTGCCCTGTCCGAGTCCCGATGCTTGTCCCGGTGCTTCTCAGATTTATGAGAAGATTCCCCTTCAGAAGAAGGTCTTTTCTCCATCTTTTTTTAATTTCTCCTCGTGGAGATCCTCTCCAAATCCAGCTCTCCGACGTGAAGCAATGTCCAAACTATAGTGCTTCACAAAGGTGTGCACTGAGCACCAAGTAGCTGCTGTGCAGATATCTGCTGCAGAGACATTACGGAATGCCGCAAAGGAGGCTGAAACGTCCCTGGTGGAGTGACCCTTAACCGAGCCCGGTTAGGGCTTCTTGTTCTTGTAACAGAATGTGAAGCAGTGGACTTGCCATTTGGACAAAGTCTGTTTTGCCACAGGTGACCCCAGGGTTCTCTGGGCAAAGGAAACAAAAAGTTGGTCAAATTTTCTGAGAGTCCGAGTACGACTGATGTAGTATCTGAGCACTCTGAACATCCAGAGTGTGAAGTACAGCCTCCCCACGATTGGTATGATCCAGGTAATAAACTGGAAGGTTGATGTCGTGATTAAAGGTAAACTGTGACACCACCTTAGGCAGGAACTTAGGACTAGTCCGCAAGGACACCCTGTCCTTGCAGAAAACTAAATATGGCTCTTTTGCCATCAGAGCCTGAAGCGCGGAAATCCTCCGAGCAGAAACAATGGCAACTAAAAACAAGGTTTTCCATGACAAAAAACGTAGCTCACAATCCGCGGCTGGTTCGAAGGAAGGCAACTCAGTTTTTCTTACAAAAACAAAAGATCCCAAGGAGGGATGGGGTCCCTAATGGGAGGTTTGAGATGAAGTATTCCCCTCAAAAATGTTCGGGCCAGATCAGTCTGGGCAACATATTTGCCATCCACCGGTACGTGATAGGCTGAAATTGTCAAGAGGTGTACCTTAATGGATGAATAACAAAGGTCCAAGTACGAGAGGGAGAGGAGATACTCAAGGACAGCGTTTAGAGGGCACAGGAGAGGGTCCAGACCCCGAGTGGTGGCCCACAAAAAAAGCGCTTCCACTTCATAGAGTAGGTGGCTCTACTGGAAGGTTTTCTAGCTGCGACCAAAACCTCGGCCACTCTGGGACATACCCCATAACACGCCATGGCTACGTCTGAGGTGCCAGGCATGCAGGTGTAGGGACCGGAGGCCTGGGTGAATCAATCTGCCCTGCTCTTGTGACAACAAGGGCAGGGGGATCGGAGGTTCTACTGCCAGTTGCTGCAGTAAAGGGAACCATATCGGACAAGGCAAAAGCGGAGCTACAAGGATCATTCCCGCTCCTTCCACTTGAAGTTTGAGCAGAGCCTTCTGCAGAAGCGGAAAGGAGGGAAGGCTTACAGAAACCTCCATGTCCAGCAGAGGGACAATGTCTCTCACCAGAAAATACCAGGACTGTGATCTAGCAAGCAGAAACAGAGCAGTTTTGCATTGCATGGGGACATAAAGAGGTCCAGTTCTGGATGGCCCCATCTTTGGAAGAGGTCATCCGTCACTGACTGCAGGAGTTATCATTCATGCATTTTTGACCGAGACTGACTTAGGGAGTCTGCCAAAATGTTTTGGACCCTGGGAACATGCACTGCGGTGAGCGGTAAGCCATGATCCAGGGCTCAGAACCATACTCTCATAGCCTCTCGACAAAGAGGGTAGGAGTGAATCCCTCCCTTGTTTGTTGATGTAGTGAATGACTGACATGTTGTCCATCTGCACCAACAAGGGACCTGGACAAAGATCCAGGTGAAACGCCTGCAAGGCATACAGAACTTCTCTCATCTCCAGAATATTGATATGTAGTGTCAGTTTCTAGAAAAGACAATGCTCGAGTCTGATGGTTCTGAAAATCAGCACCCCTCCAACCCATGCCTGAGGTATCTGTTGTAAGAACCTGCAATGGAGGGTCCCTTTGAAAGAGGACTCTGGGTTCCAGATTCTGTGGTGAAAGCCACCAAGAGAGAGAGTCTGTACCATGGTCTTGGAGATAGAGACTGACTGGTCGAGATCATTCTCTCTCTGATCCCACTGCACTCTGTGGGTCCACTGAGGAACTCTCAAAGAGACATGCTGAGGGCTGCGGCCATGTGGCCTAGGAGTTGAAGCATGGATCAAGCTGAGACCTGGCGAGCAGCTGAAACTTCGTGGGCCAATGAGCAAAGGCGTAATGCCCCGTCTGGCAGGAGGAAAGGCTTCCCTTGCTCTGTGTCTAGGATTGCCCCTATGTATTGAAGCCTCTGACAGGGTGTCAGGAGCGACTTGGCTATGTTCAGAGTGACTTCCAAGGAGCTGAACAGGTTTAAGGCATCCTCTAGGGTTGCCAAAAGCCCGAACCCTGGTTGAGGCAGCTTGAAGCCAATTGTCAAGGTAGGGGTACACAAAGTGTCTCTGCCTCCTTAAGGCTGCTGCCACGACTGCTAGGCATTTCGTGAACATGCAAGGTGCCGAGGAAAGGCCAAAGGGCAAGGCCCGAAACTGGCAGTGCCAAGGAAAACCTCAGGAACCTCCTGTGAGCTGGAACCACCAGAATATGGAGGTAGGCATCTTGCATGTCTAGAGAGCAGAGCCAGTCCCCTTGATGCAGCATGGGAAGAATGCCCGGCAAGGTGACCATCCTGAACCTCTTGTACTCTACGTAGTTGTTCAAGAGGCTCAGGTCCAGGGTCGGTTAGAGATCCCCAGTCTCCTTGGGAACCAGGAAGAAGCGGGAGTAGAACTCTTTCCCCCGCTGTGGGGATGGAACTGGTTCTACTGCCTACGCTTGGACCGGGGGACTGTCCAAGGGTATCTGATGAAATTCCAGTGCGTGACCCCACTCTATCAACTGGAGAATCCAAGCTTCATTCGTGATAGAGGTCCATCTGTTGAGGTAAAGCAAGAACCGACCCCCTATCACCTCTGCCCTGGACTCGGCAGGTGGTATGGAGTCGGGCCGTGAGTCAGGCGTGGGAGCCCAGGATGGGCAGGGAGACCTGGCAAGGTTTACTGTTCCTTAGTCCTATGCTTCACCAGCATAAGAGGGAGCTTTACTACGAAAGCTGCCCTCTGCTGCTGTCCTTTAGGCTTCTGCCCCTCCCTGGCAATGAAACTGACGCTTGCCAGGGTCTGGTTCAGACTTATACAACTAATGTAACCGACAATGGCCGTACCTAATCCTGGAGATCCATGATCATCTGCTCGATGTCCGGAGCAAAAGCACAGATCCATGGAATGGGGCATCAATGATGGCATCCTAGAGGTCCTGCCTAAACCCAGAGACTCTGAGCCAGGAGTATCTCCTCATACAAACCCCTGTGGCTGCTTCCTGGCCACCGGGTTGGCAGAGGCATAAGACGATCTGAGGAAGTGTTTTCCTATGTCCAAATTGGACTGTAGTAAGTCCAAGAGCGCCATTTTGAGCTCAGAATCGTGCTGCTTTTTAGCGAGCTACATTACTTTGCTCCAGAGGGATTTCTGGTACTGCACCACGCGTGTTAAAACTGAGCGAACGAATGGTGCATGTAGCAGAGGAATAAACCTTTCTGCCGAACTGATCCAGGCGTTTGGATTCTTTGTCCGGTGTCGGGGAGCTCATGTTCCATGGCTGTTTGGTTCTGCTGTGGGCAACAGTCAACACGACCGATTTGGCCCTGGGCTGTTCTCTGAAGAAACAGCTAGTTTGTCAGGGTGCAGTACAGCCAGTCTGCTTTCTTGGGTATAGCGGGAGCTGTCGCCGGGTGCCTCCAGGCCAACCTGGTAGCATTCTGGAATGGGGCTAACAAGGGTGGAACCACTAATGGTTTGGGCTCATTCATGGCTAAGAAATGGGCCAATCTCTTCCTCTCTGGATCAAGATCCTTGGCTTCCCACCGATTTAAAACTGGATGTGACGCATCACGTCCAAGAAGGTGGGATCGTCTGGTGGGGAACAAGGGGATTCCCTGGAGAGTCCAGATTGGGGGGGGGGGGGTGATGAGAACTCTCCCAAGGATCTGGAGGAGGCAGAGTACCTGAAGAAAAATGATCCCGAGGATGACCTTGAGCGAGAACGAGGGTGTCTTCTCCTGCAATTCCTAGAGGTAGACCTGGAACGGTGCCTGCTCTGGTCTGGAGACTTATCGTCCAGCGGAACTAGCGATTTGTCTTTGGGTGAAGGTGGGGCCCGAGGTGGCTGTGGGGTATCTACCAGAATAGGCTGCAATGGGGGAGCCTGTGGTTCCTTAAGCAAGATGTCCTTCCCGATGGTGTCCCACCAGGAACTGAAAAGGTCCTTTACTTCCGCTATAGAGACCATAGCAGGAGCCGCTGGACCCGGCATTCCGGCCCAGTTGTCTGGTTCCCCAGGTGGCGGCCTGACTGTTCATTAGGCTGGCATACGCCCGCAACTTCGGCTGCTCTGGCGCCAGGTCTTGAGGCAGTGTCTGAGCTGACAGGAGGTGTGCCAGCATCTAGTCATCCATCGGCACAGGTCAGGCATTGGGTGTGGTTGTGTCTCGGCTGGCGACTGTTCTAACAGGCGCTTATGAGGCGCTTGCAGCGAGAGAACCCCAACGTCGAGAAGGCAGAAGACGGAGTGGTGTGTCTGGAGTCCGAAGCTTGATGCTTCATGCAGACATAAGGCAATTCTTGTGGGGGGTAGGAAGAAATAGGCTGTTGGTTAACTAGGATCTACGGCCTATCCTGTAGGTAGGGAAATGGGCAGACTAGATGGGCCAAGTGGTCCTTATCTGCCGTCAAAGTCTGTTTCTACGCACCGAAATTAACTGAGCAATTACACTTTAAACTAGGTGAAAAATTATTTTCAAAATGGTGATCAACTGCTGGCCTACAGGTGTTCGGTGGAGCCGATGTGGACGGGTGAATGGGTCAACAGCGGAAAAGAACTGGGAGGATCAGACCACCCTTTATACCACTGGCGGACGCCGGAGGCGGTCTGACGCCAGGGGCAGTCCCCACTGAGTACTGCTAGACAGAAAGTTTTCCATGAGGTCCTAGGGCCTGGCGGTATAGTCCTTATGGTGTAGCCTGCTACAAGAGCTCCCACTCAAAGTAAGATCTAGGATTTGTGTGCAAAGACACCCTGCCTTTGTGAAAACAAAGGCCTCACACCAGAGGGCCTGAAGCTCTGAAATTCTTCAAGCAGAAGTAATTGTAACTAAAAGAGTGCTTTCCAAGAGAGAAAGCGCAAATTGCAAGTAGCTGTATGGCTCAAGGAGACAGCGCAACTTTTCCAAAATAAAATTCAAGTCCCAAGCTGGGACAGGAAAACGGATTGGGGGTTTCAGATGTAGAATGCCCTGGAGGAAGGTATGGGAGACATCCAGTTGAGCAAGAGTGCGGTCACCTACTGGATCATGGAAAGCAAACAGCAGAAAGGTGGACCATGAGGGAGAACACTGGAGTCCTTAGTCAGACAAAGATCAGGTAGTCCAGGACATGCTTCACCGGACAAGTGAAGGGGTCAAAGGACTGTTTGTCAGCCCAGATGGCAAACCATTTCCACTTCATGGCGTAAGTGGCACAAGTGGAGGGCTTGCGAGCAGCTACTAGGACATCTGCCACCCTGCTGGAGACGCCAAATCTGGCGATGACTACGTCCTCAGGAGCCACGCATGTGGATGGAGAGACCTCAGACTGGGATGGACCAGGGTCCCCTGATCCTGGGTCAGCAGATGGACCGGCGGTTCCTTTTCCAGCTGCTGAAGCAGAGGAAACCATATCTGGTGAGGCCAGAATGGAGCCACTAGGATCATTCTGGCCCCTTCCATCTGCAATTTCATCAACACCCTCTGTATTAGTGGTAACGGAGGGAACGTGTACAGAAATCTCCTGCTCCAAGAGAGGGACATGTCTCGCCAGAAAACTCCAGGCCCTGGATCTAGTGAGCAGAAATGGGCAGTTTTGAGTTGTGTGGGGACGCAAAAAGGTCCAACTCTGAACGACCCCATCTGTTGAACAAATCTTATGCTACTGATGAGAGAAACTCCCATTCATGCATGCTGGACAGAGTCCTGCTGAAGCTGTCTGCACATCTGCCCCAAAGAGCCTGTAGTCTCTGAAGGGGGCATTCGAGATGGACTGTTGTACATCAGAAGCAAAGCCAAACATCCTGAGCCAAGAATGCCGTCTTAGGGAGATTGCAGCTGCTCTTGTGGAGGCATCCGAGACATCATAGGCACACCACGAAAGATGTCTACCTACATCTGCCCTGGACTGGAGGGCTTTTACCAGCTCCTGCCTCTGGATGCCCACTGGAAGGGCCTGAGTTGCAGTCTTGGCCTTTTTCCAGTGTGTGTTCTGGAATCTAACCATATGAGCAATGCAGCTGATAATTCTGAGGGCCAGCGTGGAAGAGCCCTCTTGCCCATAAGATCCATTTTTCTGGACTCCTTATCTGGGGGAGGAGAGCTGCGGTTTCTTGGACCCATCATTGACAGCATTACAAAAGAACCCCAGAGCAAACGCCCTGAGGCATGAGCTACCCCGAAGGATATTGGCAATACAGCCACATTTTAAAGAAAACAGTTGCACATACCCCAATAATGCGAAGCATCATGGGAAACATACAAATCCCCATGAGAGAATTTGGACTGGGTCAGCTTTAAGCAGAATTGCATGGTGCCGGAAGGCCTCACAGTGCAATCAGCAAAGGCTAAAAACAGCAGACACATAAACATGTTGACAGCATTTATCACCATTGAATCTGCCTGTGGTTGCTGTGCATAAAAAGACTTCCCAGAGGGAGCCTGGGACAATCAGTCTTCTGGGCATGGCAGGAATCATATTATGGACTTCTACAAATTTAAAAACGGAACTAGACAGATTCCTTTTTAATAATGAAAGTTAATTTCCCCATATGGTGTGGGGAGGCAGTCATGTGGGCCTTGTGCCTCTTTCTGCCTTGAACTGAAGTAATACCAAGTAATACTTGGCCTGTACCAGGCTGCCATGGTGGCATCCTCCAACGTAGCCAGCAGAGGAGGAATAAGCAGGCAATTTTAAATATTCAGCCAGATTCGTTCTAGTGGCATCCTGCCCCTCAGCATCAAACCCCATAGCTGTCTGCAGCTGCTTCATGATTTAGATTAAGGAGGGGTCATGAGGGGGACCACGGGGTATATTTACTAGCTTTCTCTCCCCCTGAAGAAACAATGGAGGTAGAGGATGGACTCCTAGGTCCCTCCTCCTCATGCTGAAGGAGGCAAGGGCTGAACTCATCGACTGGCTCTGACTAGGGCACAGAAGACGACAACCAAGAGTGAGCAGGTCGCGATGACGTGAAGGGTGTCAGCATGGGGGCTGGCCTAGTAGGCCCTGATGTCGATGGGCCAGGAAGAGGAAGGACACAGTGCAGGACCTCTCAAAAGGAGAAAAGCATGGCCTGGACAGCATCATCAGACTTGGGGACCTAAACATAAATTGGCTGGGCAGAAACCAAACCACAATAATGACCACGTTGCAGAGTTATAACCTGCACCAGTTTATAGGTGAACCTACCAGAAATGCCCTTCACTCTAACACGAACACACTACTAGACTGGATAATGACCAATCACCCTGAAAATGCAACTGCCTCTGGAGTATCACCAGATGCCATCACTGATCACTCCCCAACGTACTGTATCTGCAGCAAAAGCAGGCCTACCCAGACGGGACGTCGCTTCATTACCTTCTGCAACTATGCAAATTTTGAGACTCTGTTTTTCCTGCACGACATTGCCACTACCGATTGGTCCTCCATTCTCTTATCCAATGATGCTCAGACTGCCCTGGATTTGTTCTTGAAACACTTCCTAGTACTCCAGGATAAGCACTGCAAACTTGTAACCAGTCGGGCAAAAAAATAGGCAAACCCGCTTTTTGAAAGCTGACCTACTAGCTAAACTTCAGCTAAGGGACAAAAACTGGCTCCATTATAAAAACTCAGGGCTAGCCTCCAACCTAAATACCTACAGGGCTCTGCATAATGCCTACAAAAAGGACATCAAAAAAGCTAAGAGCTCATACTGCAAGGACCTACTGACCAACTCCTATGGTGTCCCAAAAGAATTCTGGTCCCATATTAAATTCTTTCTTGGTTCAAATCTGGCATCCACCTAATGACATGTCACTTAATGGGGTACACTGTAATAATCCAGAACCACTGCAAACTTTTCAACAATAAATTATCGGACTTAACCAACTACACCTCTTCTTTCCCTGTCCAACCAAGTGTATCCACCCAACCTATTGCAAACGGTCCTCAGTTCTTTTCAAATCAGTCACAAAATGTGAAGTGCTCAGATTGCTAAGCAGCATCTTGGACTACACAGCAGCTGGCTCGGACAATCTAGAACCCAAGCTCCTTAGATTGCTGCCTTTCATCGCTGCTCCCCAGTCAGGATTTTCTCACATTCCCTGTGCCAGGGCTAGGTCCCCGACATATGGAAAGTAGCTAGGATTACGCTAGTTTTCAAAAAAGGAGACTGTAAAGATCCCTCAAACTATAGGCCCATTGCCATCCTGTCTGTCCTAAATAAATTCTTGAGAAACTTGTAGCTGCTCAGACAATTGGCTTATTACAGAAGCATGATCTACTCACCACTTCCCAGCATGATTTTCACAAAGGCCACAGCACCACTACTGCCCTCCTTAAATTCACGTCAGATACTCTCATGGCTATGGACTCCGTCCGGTCTCCTCACCGGTGCAGTTTTCATTGACATGACTAAGGCGTTTGACCTAGTTGATCACTCCATCCTCCTAGCCACCCTGAGGATCACTAGGCTTCTCAACTAATTGTAAGATGGTTTGGGAACTTCCTATCTGAAAGGTCTCAAATTGTGAAATACAACTCTACCCTCTCGGACAAAACCACAATAAACTTTGGAGTGCTGCAAGGCTCTATTCTTGGGCCCCTACTTTCTCTCTTTTCATAAATAACATCTCCACTGACCTCCACAGGACAGCCTCCTGCTATATACTGATAACATTGTGCTGTATGCTAGTGCTAAAAGCATTGACGACATAAACAATTGACTCTTTTTACTTCCAGCTAATACAGGAGTGGCTATTAACTCACAAACTTGTACTAAATGAGCCTAAAACCCAAGCTATGCTTTTTTGGATCAAATGCGAAGCTCAAGCATGCCTGTCCCAAATTTAAAATCACATCCTTAAACGGCTCAGTAGTTGGGGTAGTAAATTTATTAAAATATCTGGACTTCACCCTTGATCCATCACTAAATTTCTACTTACACATCAATTAGACCTGCAAACTGGCAAACGCCAAACTTGGAATAGCCTACCAAACCAGATGTGTTATGTGCTCACTCCCTCAGCAAGGCTTGCCATTGCCCGTGGCATACTTCTACCATCACTTACCTATGGTGCTGCAACATATGCCTCTGCGTACAAATCAATCCTTGAAATGGGATGTTACATATAACATCTGTGCTATTAGTCCTCCTCACATCGGCTGAAGCACCACTGTCTCCTCTATTCTGACCTGGGATGGCTTCCTCCTACTAAACTAAGGCTACATGATTATGGCTCTATCATTGATAATATGGTCCGTCTACAAATACCTAAATCCCTGGCAGGCCTCTTCCAAAACCTGACACCTTGCTATGGGTTGCTTTCTACTGACCAGGCCCCTGTTTTCATCCCCAGACACAGCACCACAAATGGCGCCAGTGCTTTCACCTGCCATGCCCCCAAATACTGGAACTCCCTTCCACTAGCCTTGCGCCAATCACCATCCCATGCATCTTAAAAAAAGGGTTGCATAATTATCTTGATACTTCCCATAAATGCTCCTGTTTCAAACCTCCCTAGCTCTTTCCATCCCAGCCTTATTTCTCCTTTCTGATCTGCCCTCTATACACAATGCACTTCTCCTCTACGAGCCTCCCACCTCACTTCTCTCATCCCCTTTTCGTGTCTCTTACTACCATCACTTACTATTATCCCTACCCTAAGTTAACTATTCAATCCCTTATTAGTACTAAAAAATGTTTAATCTGTTGTGTTTCTTCCTCAAAGCAAATTGTGGTGTAATTTTAGTTATTGTACAGCTCCTGTTTTTATCTTTTCCCACACTGTTACTGCAACCTCCTTGTTTTTAGCTACTTTAGCAACCTGCCTGAATGCTGTTGTCAATGATTTTGTTGTACTTGTATTGGAATGTCTTCGCAGTATTTGTTGTAATGTACCCTCCCGGGTCGTGCCTGAAAATAGTCATTGCTATGGCTACTGCACTTACCCGGTAAACAAAAACTAAATAAAATCAGAGCACCTTGCGGCGCTGACCAGAGGATGGATGGGGACTGGTTCCCTGGCATCAGCAATATGACCTGAAGCATTGACAAGAAAGGCTGAGGCCCAGGCATCGATGTCACAGCCTGAGGTGACCACAGGGGAGGCTGGATCTCCTGCATCGATAAAATGGCTACTCTATGTAAGGGAAGGGATAAAAGCAACAGAACAAAAGAGTAAACCGGGAGGAGAGGAGGCACTGTGGGTCATCTTAGAGACTAGAAATGGCACCACAATCCACACAGGGGTTGTATACAGACCCCCATGTCAGGGAGAGGGAATGGACAAGGATATGATAGAAGGCATCCGTAGGATGGCAGAGAAAGGGGAGGTACTGTTGATGGGGGACCAGAATATCCCAGATGTTAACTAGAGCACCTTTGCTGCAGCCACATCCAAGAGCAGGGCCATTCTCAATGCCCTACAGGTGGCATGCCTCAGACAGCTAGTTTTGGAACCCACTGTGAGGGAGCAATCTTAGACCTCTGACTCTCAAATGGGGACAGTGAGAGTATCTCAGATCTAGAAGTGGGTAGCCATCTGGGAAACAAGTGACCACCAAACAGTGTGGTTCACGATAAACTCAACTACAGAGTTGAGCCATATAAAAGTGAGGGTACTGGACTTCAGAAGGGCTGACTTTGGCAAGATGGGAGAGTGCTTTAGAAAAGCACTAGCAAACAGGCTAGGAGGAGGGGTGGAGCAACAATGGGGAAACATCAAACCGCCATCACAGAGGCAACAAGCCTTTGTGTGAAGCAAATAAATCAAATCGAAAGAAAAATCCACTATAGTTTTCAAAAGAGGTGGCGGGGAAGGTTAGAGAGAAAAAGATAGCATTTAGGAAGTATAAGGAAACACAGAAGGAGCAGCACAGAGAACTCTACCAGTTAAGGCAGAGGGAAGCATGAAGGGAAGTCAATAGCAAAGGCCCAAACTAAGGAAAAGATAGCCAACTCAGTTAAGAATGGGGATAAAACCTTTTATAGGTACATCAGGGAGTGTAGAAAGACAAAGGGAGGGATAGTAAGGCTGAACAGAATGGATGGTGAGTGGGCAGAGAGGACAGTGAAAAGCAGGGATACTGAACAAATACTTCTGCTCAGTATTCACAAAAGAGGGGAGGTGCCTAATCCAATTAACAGAAGCATTCTGGATTGGGGGTTGATCCCAGTCCTTTCACAGAAGAAAGGGTTCTGAAAGAACTCCTAAAATTGAAGATGGACAAAGCAATGGGGCCTGACAAAATTCACCCCAGAATTCTAAAAGAATTAAGGGAAGAACTAGTGACACCACTGACTACCCTTTTTAACAAATCAAGGGAGGATGGTGTGGCACCTGAGGACTAGAGGAAGGCAGATGTGAGCCCCCTTCACAAAAGTCAGAGCAAGACAGAGGCAGGAAACTACAGACCTGTCAGTTTGACCTCTGTGGTAGGGAAAATGATGGAATCACTTCTGAAGGAAAGAACTGTTGAGTACCTAGAGGCCAGTGGGGCATAGGACTCAAGGCAGCATGGGTTCACAGTGGGAAGGTCATGTCAGACTAATCTAATTGATTTCTTTGACTGGGTGACCGAAGTAGTAGACCAGGGAGGGGCTGTGGACATGGCCTACTTAGACTTTAGCAAGGCATTTTACACAGTCCCACACAAAAGATTAATAATCAAATTAACCAGCCTAGGAGTGGGTCCCAGGGTGGTAGCCTAGGTAAAACATTGGCTATACAACAGGACACAGAAGGTAATTGTAAATAAAGTCCACTCTGAAGAAAGAGGGGGTTACTAGTGGGGTACCGCAGGGTTCAGTACTGGGTCCAGCCCTTTTTAATGTCTTTATAAGTGACATTGCAGAGGGACTGGAAGGAAAAGTATGCCTCTTTGCAGAAGACACAAAGATTTGCAACAGGGTTGATACTCAAGGAGGCGTGGAAAGGATGAGAAGGGACTTGACAAGGTTGGAGGAATGGTCAAAAGTATGGCAGCTTGGATTCAATGCAAAGAAGGGCAATGAATGCACCTGGGAAACAAAAACCCAGGGAAGATTACACAACGGGGAAGGTATTAACAACAAAATGGAAAGGGACTGGGGGTAATCATATCAGATGACCTTAAGGTTAGTGCAAGCAAATGAGAAGGTAGTAGGGAGGGCTGGGGGATACTGGGATGTATAGGGAAAGGCATCACCAGTAGAAAACAAGAAGTTGTTATCCTTCTGTACAGACAGTTGATGAGACCCCATCTGGAGTACTGCGTCCAGTTCTGGAGACCCCATCTCCGCAAGGACAAAGACAGGATGGAGGCAGTCCAGAGGAGGGCAACTAAAATGGTGCAGGGTTTGCAAGAGAAGCCATAGGAGGAGAGACTAAAGGAGCTTAATATGTATACCCTTGAGGAAAGGAGGGAAAGGATGGACATGATAGAAACTTTTAAGTACCTCAGTTGAATCAACAAAGTCCAAGAGGGTAGCATCTTTCAGAAAAAGAGATGTGCAAGAACAAGGGGACAATTTGAAGATGGGGGAGACGACTCGGGCAATGTGAGGTAACATTTTTTCACAGAGAGGGTGGTGGACGATGGAACAGCCTTCCTGAGGAGGTTGTGGGGTCTAAAACTGTGGGAGAATTCAAGAATGCATGGGACACACATAAGGCAATTCTTGTGGGGGGTAAGAAGAAATAGGCTGTTGGTTAACTAGGATCTGTAGCTTATCCTGTAGGTAGGAAAATGGGCAGACTAGGTGGGCCAAGCAGTGCTCATCTGCCTCAAAGTCAACGTTAAGTTTCAGTTTTTAAAACAAAACAAAATTATTTTCTTTATTTTACCAGCATATGTAACCTGTGCTTCAGTAGTGTAACTTTTAGTTACATGCACTGTGGTGCAAGTAAGTACTAAAATAAAACTGAATTTCTACCCCTCGTCAAACATGATCTCTTCTTCATGCAGGGCCCTGCCTGAAGAAAGCTACAACAGACTGTGTTGGCACTATGTGGTTACACTTCTCTGCCTTTGAAGAGTATATCACTATGCGGCACCAGCTTGGAGCTGTACCTTGTGCTTCAGACAGGCGACAATGGGCTGGGGGAAGGGGTGAGCATTAGGGTTGACAACCCCAAGGAAGACTCCATCATTAATTCGTCAAGACTCCAGAGATCCAAAACCCCAATGTTTTTTCCTTTTGCTGCTGGAGGGGTAGAAGGGAGTTAGGAATGGGAACTCTAACACCATTTCCCTACTTTTGTGGCAGTAACTTGAACCCTAACTGGTGCATTAATGAAGTTTTTTTGAAAAGAATATATATGTTTACTTATATATAGGTAATACTGGGGATTATGCAAGCTGTCAATTTTAAATATCTACAATTTTACTATGCTGTTCACATATACGATCTTTATGCAATGTGTATTGAATACTAGCAAATTCAAGTAAAATTGCATCCTTTAAAGTTGGCCACCTTTATGTAATATGTACAGAGTATTATGAAATGGGTAGCAAGAATGCTGGCTCTTGATCAGCCTAAAGGTACATTCAGCCAGGCAGTTATCCCAGCACAACAGCCGGGCTGAAAGTAGTTCAACAAAAACAGGTTTAAAACAAAAAAATACCTCCAATTTACTAAAAAGGACTCATTTCACAATTGCAATAAGGTACTCCAAGGGATGCATTATCGTGGGCAACGGCGCTTCTCAGGCAGTGGAAGTACTCTACTTCGCCTCAGGCTTCAACCCACCCAAGGTAAGCAGTTATATCCCACCGTAACACATCCCATGTCATGCCTTACAACTTAACTAGCAAATCCAAGTAAAACAGCATCCTTTTAAAGAGCTAGCATACTGCCTAAAACTAATAGTTTTTAAAAGCAGCCAGCTATTCAGTTTTATATTTATGGTATTACTACAAACATAGAAAAAAAGACTGCAGAAGGAGATCAAGGGTCCATCTGGTCTGCCCATGTGTTCCTTGGACCTCCTCAGATCCCAGGACCTAACCCCCTTCCACCTAATGCCTCCTACTGCTCCTGTTGCTTTTTGATCGCGTTTAGCCTTGTCCCACCCCAGGGTTTTATTTAACTCTAAAAATTGATTAGCGTTTTGCTCATAAAAGTGTTAAAACATTTTGAAAATGCATAGCACTTGCGTCAATGTGTTTAACAAACATAACACTTCTAGAAAACCTATATAAATACTTTCTGTACAGTTAGTATTGTCCCAAGAAAAAAACTGCTTATCAACTATTTAAAACCCTGCACCCCATCTTGAGTGATGTCATGGACTTTGCTTTCACTACCTCAGCTGGCAGTTTATTCCATGGCTCCACGATTCTGTAAAAATAGTGTTTCCTAAGCTCCTTCTTGAAGCCCCCGCCCCCCACTTCCACTAGTGCCCTCTAGTGTTAGAGTCGGAGACTCTGTTGAACAGGTCCGAGGGGCTACTTTTTCCACTGGCTGATTAGAAGACTTTTTACCTGATGTTAGCTGGTGTGATGAGTAGAAAGCATGCTGCCTGGTGGCTAACATATCTAGCTGTGTTCTACACCCATTGCATCACTGGAATTGTGACCTCACCGACTGTGCAATCTCAGCTGCTCAGGAAGAGCCACTAGGCAGCTACCATGTCAGTCATCTATGATGTCAGTGTCAGTGAAGTCACAGTGCTGCTGATGCAGTGGAAGGAACAGAACTAGATACGACAGCTACCAGGCAGAGTGCTAGTCCACACATCCAGCGTAATACTTATCCCACAGTAAAACATTCTAATGAACAAAAGGAAAAAGAAACCTACTTCAGAAAGAGAAAGCTGCATCTGACTACTTCACAATTTTTTTTTTTTTTTTTTTTTTCCTGCCTGTTATTTTTGGGTCTACTAGCTCTTAAAGGAGCAGCAAGGATGCTAGATATCAATATGCCCAATATATATGGTCATTTAAAAAACAGTTTCTCATACTGCTTCCCTTACACAACATCATAGGATTGTACAAATTGAGCACAGTTTAATAAACATAACGGATGAGGAAGTGACAACTAAATACTGAAATATTTCTGTCAAATTTAGGTGGTTTACAAGCCACTTTTGCAGTTAATTCAGAAGCAGAATTTGTGTGAACAGCTATTCTCTGCATGACCACATGCCTTATGCATACTTCATAACATCAGAAGCACATGATTTCTTCCTAGGTAAAAACATTTAGTTATCATAACTTTCAGGAATTGGAACATTAGCATTAGTTTATTTTCTGACCTCGTCTAGTGGCTCTGTTTTTATTTTAATCTCTTCCTTTTCAACACTCGACGTTGAAATTGTCAAACTGCCACACTGTCCCATTTTAGCATCCATGCCTTCGATTTTAGGTTTAATGTCCTTTGAAGACTGATCCTTTGAATCATCTTTGTCCAAAAGGTATCTGAGTAATCCACTGTTATCTTTTTTCTTGGGGCTCATCTGTTCCTGCTTGACAGTGCTCTCCCCACTGGACACCATACCGTTATCATGGAGGGTATCTTTGCCTGTAGCTTCGGCAGTGATCTTAGCTACCTCGGCTGGAGAATTTCCATTCTGTAAGAGTTTGTGCAAAATCTTGTGCTTCTCTTGCAATGATGCGAAGATCCATGCATGTTTGATGTAGAAGAGATCCTCGATGCAGATGTGGATGAGACCCTAAAGGACTGGTGACACCAGTAGGAGATTCCTTGGATGTGGAGTCCAAGGTAGAACTTGACAAAGGATGTCCTCGGTCATCAGAGGAGAGGTCAGCAACTGAAGGAGTTTCTTATGGCCTTTGCTCGGGCATTCCTCTTGGATTTTCTATCCTTCCACAATATTTTCTTTGCTGTCTTTGTGGTTAGAGGCAAGTCTCTGTTACTTGATCGACACTACAGAACTTTCCACTTGATTGTGATCGCTGAAAAATCCAGAAGGACTTTTGCATTCCTGGTTGCCATTTTACATTGCTGAGACATGTTCAGATTTGGAGAGTTCTCCATTTTCTGCCCTGGCTAAGACAGTGACGACAGAAGGGAGGTACCCACTCCTTCACTGATAGCCTGAAGTGCATTTAGAGAATTACTAGAGAAACTGTTGCCTGCAGGTCCCACTGGCGAGTGCATGCCTGTAAAAACAGAAACAAATGTCTTAATGGTTTAGAAAACAAAGTCACTGAAATACCAGAGACTTGTTTGAACTAGATCCAACAATAGAAAATACAGTTACGCAAGAACTTACCATAACAGTAGATCGAGAGGAGCTTTTGCAGCAGGTATTACCATTAGGACTAAGGCTGCCATGCACTAGTACCCCACGGAAAAATCTTGTAGCTAGCAGTCTGTAGCGGGGCCCGCCCCCAACGTCGGCTCCACCTGACGTCAGACATGGTATAAAGGAGGCGCTCCCCCGGCACCATTTCAGTTCTCCCGCCGGAGACCCGGCTGAAATAACTGGAGAACTGAATAGGATCTCCCCTATCCAAAAGAAGGGTAATAACACTGATTCCTGGGGGATGGAGGGTGGGAAAGCCACCTGCTGCAAGAGCTCCTCTCGAAGATCTACTGTTATGGTAAGTTCTTACGTAGTTGTACTATCTGACTTTAAGGTGAAGCTCCTGCAGCAGATATTACCATTAGGACTGAATCCTAAGCAGTACCCAAAAATAGGCCCAGGTCTGACAGGAGGGGGAGAAGAAATAACAGTTGAACAGCTTCAAGAGAGTAGGTCCTGAAGGACAGCTAGTCCAAATCCTGCTCTCCTCCTAGAAGCAATGTCTAGGCTGTAATGCCTAATGAAAGTGTGGACTGTGCTACAAGTCGCGGCAGCGCAAAGATCTGCTAAGGAAACATTCCTCAAAGAGGCAAAGGAGGTAGCGACAGCCCTGGTGGAGTGACCCTTGACCAAGCCAGACAAGGGTTTACCATGATGCTGATAACAGAATGACATACAGTGCACTAACCAACGGGTTAGTGTCTGCTTAGTGACAGGAGCCCCTGTCTTTCTATGCGCAAAGGAGACTAACAACTGGTCGGTCTTCCTTATGGAACTGGTTCTATGGAGATAATAAGGAAGAACTCTGAGGACATCCAGAGTGTGCAACAAGGCTTCGCCTTGGTTTGAAAACTCTGGATAGTAAACCGGAAGCTGGATGTTCTGGTTCAGCGTTAATTCGAACACTACTTTCAGCAAGAATTTGGGATTCGTATGCAGGGCCACCCTGCCCCTATGAAAAACAAGATAAGGCTCCTTGCACATAAGGGCCTGAAGCTCGGAGACCCTTCCAGCGGAAGTAACAGCAACTAAAAACGCGTTCCACAAAAGAAAGTGAAGCCAACAAGTTGTGGCTGGTCATGGGAGGCAGGGTGAGCATCCCGAGAACAAAAGTAAATCCCAGGAGGGACAGGGTTCTCCTGGGGGCGGTTGATATGCAGTACACCTCTCAGAAAGATCTTGCACACATTGTTGTGCCAGAGTCTTCCCATATGGTGCATGATATGCTGATAAGCACATAAGTGCACCTTGATGGACTAATAAACTGAGCCCAGGTCCAAGAGGTGGAGAAGGTAGAACAGCACATGCTTGACAGGACAATTCAGGGGATCTAGGGCACATGCTGCTGCCCAAAGGCAGAAATGCTTCCACTTCATGGCATAAGTTGCCCTCGTGGAGGGTTTCCTCGCTGCCACCGAAACCCTGCTTGACACTCCTAATCTTTCCTCTAAGACTGCAGGAGTCAAGCTTGCAAATGAAGAGACCGCAGAGCAGGATGGACTAGTGTCCCCTGTTCCTGAGAAAGCAAGTGAGTGAAGAGTGGCAACTGCATGGGAGGTTCCGTGGCCAGTTGCTGCAGCAGCGGATGCCAAATTTGTCGAGGCCAAAGAGGACCCACCAGAATTATACTGGCCTCTTCTGTCTGCAATTTGAGCAGAACTCTCTGAATGAGAGGGAAGCAAGGGAAGGCATACAGAAACCTCCCTGTCCAGGAGAGGGACAATGTGTCTTGCCAGAAAACACCAGGCCCTGGATCTAGCGAGCAAAAATTTGGCAGTTTGGCGATGCACGGGGACGCAAATAGGTCCAACTCTGGTCGGCCCCAACGACCAAAGAGGTAGTCTGCAACTTCCTGGAGCAACTCCCATTCATGACTCAGAGAACGAGAGCGACTCAGACGGTCAGTGAGAACGTTTTGGCTTCCGGGCACGTGTACCACTGTGAGATCCAGAAGGTGTTCCACTGCCCAGTCCCAAACTCTCATGGCCTCCCTGCAAAGGGGATATGACTGAGTGCCCCCCTTGCTTGTTGATGTATTTTATTTATTGAAATGTTTCACCAGGAGGACACACTGAACAACAAGTTGCTTGTCTCATGGTGCGATCTGGGGGGTTGGGGAGGGGTTACATAGGGTTGTGAAGGATGATCAGTTACAACAGCATGTGGGTAGTACAAACAAATAATACAACATTGTAAGATTATGCAACAGTTGGAACACAAGGTATTGTACAATAAACAGTAGAGGAACACCAGGTAAATTACAATACATATTCAAAATCATACAAAAGAACATATAAACATACAAAACAGTAATAATGCAACAGAACCATTATAGTGCATGAGTGTACCAGGAGCAGGCTCGAGGTAGTATGCAAGTGCTGATGGAGTAAAAAGGACGGGGCAGGTTGTGCACATGGGTGAACCAGAAGGGCGGGTGGAGAAGAGAGGCAAGAACTGAATATGAGAAGAAGGGATAGCCATTTCCAGATTCCCCCTTCTGCCGGGGGGGGAGTGTCAGGGTAGGAAGGCAGAAACTGGGGATAGGTATTAAGGAGGCTTAAAGCAGGAACAGCTGAGGGAGAGGTAATTGTGTAGGGCAGAGGTAAGGGAGTAGTTGGAGGTGGTGTGTTGTATTTCAGGGGGGAAGGAATTCCAGATTTTAGAGAAGCGATGGGTGAAACCAGTCTGACCGATGAGGGTGGAGCGGCGACGGGCCATCAAGGTGCGGGCATCATTAGATCTGAGAGGGTGGGTGGGGGAGGTGGAGTGGAGGAGAGGATGAGAGATAGGAGGGAAGCACTCCGAACCAGAATTTGGAGGTTAGTTTGGCACAGTGCGAGATGAGTCTGTGAGACAGTGGAAAGAATTTAGAGAGAGACAAGAGTTCACAGTGGTGGGAAGGGAGTCGAGAGCAAAGCGGCAGAAGGAGTTAAGAGTGTCCAACTTGGTCAGAGAAGATTTGGGAGCAGCACCACAGACTACATTACAGTAGTCAAAGATGGGGAGCATCATCTTCTGGACAATTTCATGCCTCACAGTCAGTGGGATGCAACTACGATTCCTGTACAGAGCACCAAGCTTGGGGTACAGTTTCTTCAGGATAGCATCGATATGCACTGAGAAGTTGAGGTGCTGGTCCAGTCAAACCCCAGATATCTAAAAGAGGAGGTGTCCTCCAGGATGGGCTCATCAAGGGTGTGGAAGGTGGGCAGGGCTGGGAGCCTAGAGAGTGTCTCTGCCTGGTGCCAAAGGTCACTGAGACTGTCTTCTTGGCATTTAGAAAAAGCTGGTGAGAAGCAAACCAGAGCTGAACTTCATCGAAGTCATGCTCTAAGCTGGTTTCCCCAGCAGCAGGGTTTTTGCCGGAACTGTGTAAGACAGTATCATCAGTGTACATGTGGATAGGTGAGGATGAGCAGGCTGTGGGAAGATCTTTAAGGAAAATGGAAAAGAGTAAGGGACCAAGCACTGAGCCCTGAGGGACACCAGTGTTGATGGGGAGTGGAGGGGAGATTGAATCAAGGATTCCCACCGATTGGGTCCTGCCAATGAGGTAGGATTTAAACCAGTTGATGGCTGACAAAGCAAGGCCAGCTGAGGAGAGGGAATCAAGAAGCAGGGGATGGGAAACAGTGTTGAAAGCTTTGGCTAGGTCAACAAAGATGGCCGAGGTGATCAGGCCATCATCCATCCCTGAAAGGATGGAGTCAGTAAGCCTGAGGAGGGAAGTAGTTGTTGAGTGGTTCTTCTGAAAACCAGACTGGAAAGGGGTGAAGGAGGAATTAGAGAGGAAGGGTGATAGCTGAAGGAGAACTAAATGTTCTTGAAGGTTGGGAGGGGTAGGAAGAAGGGAAATGGGGAGATAGCTGCCAGGAGTGGATGTGTCACCACCCTTGGGGAGAGGAAGGACCACAGCGTGTTTCCAGGATGAGGGTACTTGGGCAGAAATAAAGACTAGGTTAAGGATTAGGGAGATAGGATAAGCAGGAGCAGAAAGGTAGAGAAATTTAAAATCGAGCTCATCTGGTGCGGAGCCTTTAGAGGGGTTATGGGATAGGAGGGTACTAAGAGCTTCATCAGAGGAGACAGCAGAAAAGGAAAAGTGGGAGGGGTAGGCACTGGCTGAGGTGAAGGGCTGAAATTAGTAGGCGGCAAGGGGGAAGAGGGAAAATGATGTAGAAGACAACTGGGGTATTGTCCGACTGCACCAAAATAGGACCCTGGGAAATTTGGTCTTGAAACGCCTTTAGGGTGCACAAAACAGATCTCATTTCTAGAATGTTAATATTAAGAGGCCGCTCTGTGGGGGACCAAGCCTCCTTGGGCCTGTGGTCCCCTAGATGAGCCCCCCCCCAGCCTAGTTTTGAGGCGTCTGTCATCAAGGTTTGTGATAGGCATGATATCTGAAAAGTGACCCCTCTCTCTAGATGTGGAAGGCAAAGCCATCACTCGAGAGAACAACGGATCGCCGCTGAGACTTGGATAGGGTGATCCAAGTTGTCCACCGCCTGGTCCCACTGGACCTTGAGGTGCTACTGCAGAACCCTCATATTTAGCTTGGCGAGAGGGACTGTAGCAATGGCAGTAGCATTGTGGCCCAGAAGTTGAAGAATTACCCTCGCTGGGAGAGAGACTGCTGCTTGGACCCTGCATGCCAGATCCATCAGACGGTGTGCTCTGTCTGATGGCAAAACACAATTTGCCCTGGATAGTGTCCAGAACAGCCCCTATGTACTGCAACCTCTTGGAGGGCCAGGGTTGTGACTTCGGCCAATTTACAGTAATGCCCAGGGAGTGAAAAATAACTTTTGTTTCCTCTAGGGCCACATTCAACTGGCTTGCCTACGGAGCAGAAATAAGCCAGTCATCCAGGTAAGGATAAACAAAGTGGCCTTTCCTCCTCAGGGCTGCCGCCACTATCGCCAGGTACTTGGTTAAAACCCTGGGTGCCGATGAGACTAAAAAGCAAAACACTGAACTGGTAATGCTGGTCCTGAAACAGCAAGCGTAGAAACCTCCTGTGGGAACGCAGGACTTTGATATGCATGTAGGCATCCTGCATACCGAGGCAGCATAACCAGTCTCCTTAATGGAGGCGGGGTAGCAGGCTTGCCAATGTCATCATCCGGAATCTCTGGTACTTGATAGATTGAGCAGGCTGAGATCCAGAATGGGACAAAGATCTCCTGTTCTTTTTTCAGAACCAGGAAGAAATGGGAGTAGAAGCCTGTGCCCCACTGGGCCTGGGAGACCAGCTGAATGGCCTTCTTCTAAGGAGGGACTGAACCGTGTCCACCAGAGATGGCATGGGTGGTTGGACAATGAGAAAAGGGTGGATTGTCCTGGGGTATGCTTCAGAAACTATCGATAACCTCTGCTAATGGTTTCTAGCACCCATTGGTCCAAGGCGATACTGGACCATTCTGTGAGGTAAAGGGAAAATCTCCCTCCTACAGCCTCTTTCTGCATAACCAGAGAAAGAGGAGGGGTTTGCAGCCAGTCAGGCTGTAGAGGAGGGGTTGGGGCCCGGTGCTCTGGGAACCTTGGGCTGCTTGGGGCCTTGGGCACCTTGAGGGACAGGGTGGCCGTGCCTCTTGAACCCTTTTCCTTGGGGTTGCTTGCCCTCTTGTCCCTGACCTTTCCAAAAGGGACGACTGAGACCTTGAGGCGCCGATTTGTACATCCTGTGGACATCGGCAAAGGCCTTGCCGAAGTCCTGCAGGTTCTTCACAAGAGACTCCACCTACTGGCCAAACAATACTGGACCCTGGAAGGGGACGTCCAGTATAGTCTCCTGAAGGTCTGGGCGAAAACCCGACACCCTGAGCCAGGAATGCCTCCTCAGACAAACTCCTGTTACAGCCACACAGGAAGCCATGTCCACCAAATCGCATGAGCAACGGAAGACATGCTTGTCCACGGCCATTCCGGACTGGACATAAGCTAGAGTCTCATTTTGACTGTCAGAGTCTGACAGGGTCTTGACCAACCCATCATTTCTCCCACAGAGATTGCTGGTACGAAACCATTTGGGCAAGGAAATTCAGTGAACGGGTTGAGCCAGTAGCTGCAGAAAAGACTTTCCTGCCCCAGTGATCCAATTTCTTGGACTTCGGATCAAGGGACTGAGAGTGCAGATGCTTGTGCTGGCTAACACGACAGTGCACGGCCATAAGCATCAGTGAATCTGCCTTGGGATGTTCCCCCAAAAAGGGTTCCGCCTGGGGGGGGTTTATAGAGTCTGTCCGCCTTCCTGGGAACGGCTGAGGTGGCGATGGTTTCTGCCACGCAAGCCTGGGGACATCCTGGAACGGTTCCACCAGAGGTGGAATAACCAGATGTTTTTGGTCTCTGGATCCCAGAAACTTAGCCAGTTGTCTTCACTCTGGGTCCAGCTCCTCTGTGTCCCATTCATAAATAGATTGAATGTAGCGCATAATGTCCAGGAATGATGGGTCGTCCAGAGGGGTGGGGAGGGAGAGACCTGGGTGAGTTCCTGAGATCTGGAGAAGTTGGAATAAAGTCTTCCTCATCTGAAGATTCTGAGGAGGAGGGGTTTGCAGCACCGTCATCCGGAGAGGATGGGTGTCCGCTGGAGGAGGGAACTGGGGTAGAGTACCTTCTCCTGTGTTTGCCTTTTGGATCCGGACGTGGTTGGTCATCTCCAACTGGTTTCTCAAGAGCTAGTAGGGGCCCCATGGGAGACTCCCTAAGAGGTGGGTCAGAAGGTCTATATAGTAGGTCCCCTTTGACCGTATTCCACCAGGTGGAAAAAAGTGAGCCGATGTCCGCCAAGTGGACGAAAGGGTGGGTGGGCGTCTGGTTCGCCGTACCGGGCATCTGCAGATCCTGTGGATCTGGCATCTGGTCATGGGACCCCTATTTATCATCAGGCTGCTGCTAGACGTCCGTGTCCCTGGGGGACCCAGCATCCAGAGTAGGAGGGGGCCCTCTCTTAGTCCTGGTCTTCTGGTTAAACTTCTTGCAATGCGGGCAGCTGGCGGGCCAATGGTCAGTGCCTAGACAGATGAGGCAGGCTGCATGGCCGTCCTTAGCCAGTAACTGCTTCTCGCACACACACACAGACTTGCGCCATGGTGGAGAGGGCGACAACATGCAAGAAGTTGAATCTCTCAAAAAAAAAACACAGAAATACTAGAAATGGCAAAGCGCGTCGATCATGCATGAAAAGGCATCCATGGAGCTGAATCACGAGGTCGACGGTGGAAATGAACTAAGATGGCACCGGGGGACCGCCCCCATTATGACATGTCTGACATCGGGCAGAGCAGATGTCGGGGGCAGTCCCCGCTACAGACTGCTAGCTACAAGATTTTTTTCGTGGGGTCCTAATGCCTGCTGGCCTTAGTCCCAATGGTAATACCTCCTGCAAGAGCTCCACCTCGAAGTCAGATCTAAAATTACAACAGGCCATTCCTTGCCAGAATATACATAAGTATCTCCAAAGTTTCAAGTCACAGTAGCAGTATATCGGTAAGGGTCTTAGGGTGCATCCTGCCCCACAGCAGTGACTATACCTAATCCGAGTATGAACACACAATGTAAGCTTAAGAGTCAGAATGTTCCCCTAGTCATGTCATGCATGCCGTGTAACCCTCAATGCCAGTCTCCAGAATCTGTCCAGTCCACATTTTCCCTCAATGCCAATCTCCGGAATCTGTCTAGCCCAGCTTTCCCCTTAATGCCAGTCTCCATAATATGAAAATTGCGTACTCACCGTAATTCTTGATCTTCCAGAATATTTCCAGCATTCATCTCTGGTGGGTCTTAGATCCAGAGGCACTAGGACCCTGCAGGAGCACATGCCTTGGAAAAGCTTTGGAGGAAGGGAGCCGATGTCAGGGACGGTGCCGCCCACGAGGCAGACATAGGACATGGTGCTCGTGGACTGGCCAGTAACAGACACCGGCCCCCTTTCCTCCTCAGTCCTGTTCACCTAAGAAAGGAAGAAAGTGTAAGAAAACAAAAGGGTTGGGGTTAGGGAGCCCAAGGGATAGAGAAAAGGATATAGGATATAAAATGAACAAATTAATATAAAGTGACCAGAGTAGAAGATGAGAAATTCTGGGTGAGAGGACTTAGAAGTGGCCAAGGATGACCAGGACAACTGGGGAGCATTGAAAGAGAGAGAGAGAGAGAGACACACAGAGGACCTTGAATTCTCGGTCAACAAAGGAGGGTCTCAGAAGAGGTGGCTTATTTTCAGCCTTAAGTAAGGAATGTCCAACACCCTCTGAATTGCTGACTTTTTTTTTTTTAAAGTATGCTTTGTTCCCTGCCACCACCAAGGCTCAGCCTCAGTCCATACCAGACCCCGCCACTCCCCGAGACTCTTCCAGGCAGAGGATATCCCCTGGATTGCCCCCCCCCCACCCCGGGCAGGGCCAATGCACCCGGCGCAACCCACATGACGATGGAGGAAGTATTCCGCAGGGAGCCTACCGGTATCCCATCCCTGGTTTACCACCAGGACGGGGCGGAGTTGGCCGCTACACCTGTAGCCACATACAGGCCAACAGCCCAGAGTGCCATGGCAGTGATGAGAGCCAGGAAAGCAGGGGCCTGAGATGCAGCAGCTATTTTTGTTGTTTCAATGAGCGGCGGATGTGGCGTGCAATGGCGCACAGTGCTGGCATCCAACCCGTCCCAGAGATTCCAGGCACCAGTCGCGATGGAACTCTTGGCCTCCGCCAGGGTCCTTATAGCGTCCCTCTCCGACAGGAGAGTTGCCATATGGTGGCTCAATCCAACTCCCCCCGAGAACCCCCGCCCATTCCCCGAACTCTGTAGCCGGTGTAGCGAAGGTGTGGCATCCAGCGCTCAACCTCAGCACCGCAGGGCTGAGCTGCTATTACTCAGGGAGCCTGGTCCCGCAGAGGTGGACCAGTCAAGGAGTGAGTTGCAAGGAAAGAGCATCTCTCTGAGCTGAGAATGGAGAATAGACTATGAGCCCTGGGGAAAACGTATGCAATCTTATTTATTTCTCTGAATTTTGATGACCGGGTAAACCCACTGAGACCACAGGTCCTTTTTACAGGGGCGACCCTGGATTAGTAACACATACAATATTCAATACAGTAATAGCATACACTGTGTGGAGTGAACAACAAGGAGTACTGACACAGGCAATGCGTACTAACTGAAGTTGGATAAAGTAAAAACAGGATACGCAAACATATGCAAAGATCCATTCAAAGAGAGAAATCAAACTAATACATTAGTTACGCTTAAGCTGTAGAGCACATTTCACACACATTAAGAGTCTATGTCATAAAACCATCCATAATACAAGCTGCCGCAGAGCAAGGGTAAGGAGGTAAGAAAGAAGTCAGAGCAGGTTATACAAGGTGCAATTTACGCAGAGGTCGCAGTATAGTGCTAGCATAAGCAATGGGGCTTACACCAGAGAAGGGATGAAAAAATTACTCACCATAGTAATGTTGTTTCTTCTAATGGAGTCTTGCTGTATTCAGACATAATGCAGTTAGCCCCAGCACTTGAACTGCCCCGGAGAGGAAAGGGTTAACTCCATGCAGAAGCATGGAACGTTGAGCTCGAGCTCGGTTTTCAAACCTGTCTGTGGTACTTCCCAATGTAACAGTCAGATTCTTACGAGTAACTAATTAACTTAGCACTATAACATGGAAATTGTTTGAAATATAGCCAAAAGGCAAAATATCTTCAGGGTCCAAAAAAGACTCAAGTCGAGAACCCAAGAAGAAGCAAGGTAGTGACAAATTAAGCTATGCAACACAAGAAGGATAAACATAACAGCTACCCCACTCAAGAGGGAGGGTACAAGATACACCCAGAGGTGCAACACTGTACCTGCTAGCCCACTTCCCCAAAAACAGGTTCTGAGAGGAGGCGGGGGAGGTCTGAATACAGCAAGAGTCCATTAGAAGAAACAACATTAGTATGGTGATTAACTGTTTCGTCAAACAACATGAAGTCTTACTATATTCAGACATAATGCAGACTACCAAGCAGTTCCCTATAGAGGAGAGAATGCAGAACCTACTTTGGGAACAGGCTCTGCAGTACTGCTGTGCCAAACCTAGCATCACTCCTAGCCTGGATGTCCAGGGAGTAATGCTTGGTGAATGTATGTACTGTTTTCCAGGTGGCTGCTTTACAGATCTCTAACAAGGGTATATCTCTGACCACAGCTAGGGTAGCAGCTGTACCCCTAGTGGAGTGAGCCCTCAGGCCTGAAGGGGGCGTTCTACCCAATTTGTCATAGCAGAATTGTACACAAGAAACTATCCATCTGGCAATAGATCTTTTTGTGGCAGGCTTACCTTTCCCCACTTCACCATAAGTGAAAAACAATTGAAGACCGTCATTCCTGTGTTCCTTAGTATGCTCTATGTAGTAGCTAAGAGCCCTTTTAACATCCCAACTGTGTAATCTTCTTTCCCCTGAAGAAGAATGGTCAGGGAGAAATAGACTGGTTTAGGTGAAAATCCGATACCACTTTAGGCAAGAAAGTACAGTTACGTAAGAACTTACCGTAACAGTAGATCTTCGAGAACAGCTCTTGCAGCAGGATACACCATTAGGACTGAAGCCGGAAGGCTCCACGGAAATTTTCTAGCTAGCAGTATTCAGCGGGGACCACCTCCGACGTCGGTCCCACCCCCGATGTCAGGCGCAGTACATAAGGAAGCGGTCCCCCACAATCCCCAGTTCTCCTGCCGGAGACTCCCGGCCGCTGGATGACATCAGAAGAGGAGACTGAGGATCCGCCATCAAATGGCAATCAGAGAGATGCTGAGAACACCTGATCCTAGGAGAAGGATGCTGGAATTAGAATCTACCTCCAGTGGGGATGGTGGAGATATTGTTGTAAGAGCTGTTCTCGAAGATCTACTGTTACGGTAAGTTCTTACGCAACTGTACTATCTTACTTCGAGAAACAGCTCTTGCAGCAGGTTACACCATTAGGACAGATTCCCAAGCAATAATGGAAATCCCACACCATTGGGAGGAGAGAAGGTAGAAATCCTTAATAGAACCTGAACCTAGGACAGAAGTCCTTGAAGGACTGCTAGACCAAAACCTGCTCTTCGCCTCGATGCAATATCCAGGCTACAATGCCTGATGAAAGTGTGCACGGAGCTCAAGCAGCTGCAGCACAGATGGCCGAGGTGGACACATTCTTTAGGGCCACAAAGGAGGTAGCCACCCCCCTTGTGGAATGACCCTTGACCACACCCGGTAAGGGTTTGTTATGCTTCTGGTAACAGAACGTGATACAGTGAATGAGCCACCTGGACAGTGACTGCTTGGAAACAGGAGCTCCCATCATCCTGTGGGCAAAGGAGACAAAAAGCTGGTCCAGTAGTATCGGAGACACCTATGCACATCTAAAGTGTGCAACAGGGCCTCTCCTTGATTAGAATACTTGGGGAAGTATACTGGTAGATCGATGTCCTGATTAAGGGTGAGAGCCGAGACCACCTTAGGCAGAAACTTAGGATTAGTCCGTACGATACCCTGTCTTGGTGAAAAAACAAATAAGGCTCTTTGCACATGAGTGCATGAAGTTCAGAAATTCTTCTGGCCGAGGTAACGGCAACTAAAAACAACATCTTCCAAGTAAGAAGAAGTAGCTTGCAATCCGCGGCTGGCTCAAAGGGTGGCAGCATAAGCTGCTCCAAGAGAAAGGGTAGATCCCATGGTGGAATCGGATCCTTAACTGGAGGTTTAAGGTGGAGAACACCTCTCAGGAAGGCTCATGCCGTGTTCAACTGAGATACAGTGCGTTGGCCTATAGGAATGTGATAGGCCGAGATGGCACAGAGGTGTACTTTAAATCAAGGAGCAGGCCAAGCCTGTCTGAAAGAGACAGAAGGGAGTCCAAGACCGACTTTTCTAGACAGTCTAGAGGCAAACCCCCCCACGCTTGAGCCCATAGGCAAAAACGGCACCATTTCATGGCGTAGGTAGCATGAGTGGCCGGTTTTCTCGCCACCAGAACGTCAGCTACCTCTTGCGAGACCCCGTGTCGCAAAACGGCTATGTCTCTAGGAGCCAAGTGTGCAGGCTCAGTGAACGAAGGTCCGAATGGACGAAGGAGCCCGCCTCCTGAGACAAGTGACAGTTGATTGGCAGAGGCACCAGAGGTTCCCGTGATAGCTGATGTAGTAGAGGGAACCAGATCTGCCTGGCCCAGAACGGCACAATAAGTATCAGCGTCGCTTGCTCTCTGCGAAGTTTTAGAAGGACCCTCTGGATCAACGGAAAGGAGGGGAAGGCACAGAGGAATCTGCCCGCCCAGGAGAGGGACAACGCGTCTCGCCAGAAAACACCAGGCTCTGGATCTAGCGAGCAAAAATTGTGCAGTTCTGTGTTGGATGGGGATGCGAAAAGGTCCAACTCTAGTGTACCCCATCTGCGAAACAGATCCTCTACTACCTCCTGGAGCAGTTCCCACTCGAGGACTCTGGCCTGAGAGCGGCTCAGGCCATTCATGGCGATGCTGTCCACCCTGGGACATGAACAGCAATGAAGTTTATGTGAGTGTTGCAAAACCCAATCCCACACCCTCATGGCCTCCTGCAAAGCGGGTAGGAATGGGTGCCTCCTTGTTTGTTGAGGTAATACATCACCGCGGAATTGTCTGTCTGTAACAGAAGGGTACCCGGTGGAATCTCCACCTGGAAGGCCTGCAGGGCGTAAAGAACTGCTCTCATTTCCAGGATACTGATGTGGAGATGAGTATCTTGGGCTGTCCACAGGCCCAGAGACCGGACACTGTCGAGGTGTGCACCCCATCCGAGCCCTGAGGAGTCTGTGGAGAATGTCACAATCGGAGACGGCGCAATGAAGGGGACTCCTGCCAATAGATTCTTCGTATCTAGCCACCATTGCCAATCCCGGATTACAGCCTTCGTGATCTGGACTGGGAGCTGCAGATGATCTTGCTTTCTATCCCACTGGACCCGTAACATCCACTGGGTCACTATCATGTGGAGACGGGCTAGTGGGACTGTTGCAATGGCCGCAGCCATGTGTCTGAGCAAGCAAAGGACCAATCTGGCAGGAACAGTCTTTGCCAAATTGTCCCTGATGAGGGATCTGTGTTCCGCTCTGTCCTGGGGGAGAAAAGCTTTCCCCTGGACGGTGTCCAGAACTGCGCCTATGAACTGCAGAGTCTGTGACTGAACCAGGCGTGACTTCTCTTAAATGATAATGATGCCCAACGTCTCAAATACAGACCAAGTATAATGAATGGCAGACATCAGGGCCTCCCGAGAGGGTGCCATGAGAAGCCAATCGTCCAGGTAGGGGAACACGTAGTGGCCTTGTCTCCTCAGAGTCGCCGCTACAACCGCCGCACTCGTGAATACCCGAGGTGCTGACAGTCCAAGGGAGGGCTCGAACTGATAATGGTGACCTTGAAACTCAAGCGCAGAAACTTCCTGTGCGCTTGAGCAATGGGTATATGCAGGTAAGCATCCTGCATGTCCAAGGATGCTAGAAAGGTGCCCAGCTTGAGCATGGGAATCAGACCTGGGAGGGTCACCATGCGGAAGCGTTTGTACAGGACTGACTCATTGAGGTCGCTGAGGTCCAGTATCGGACGGAGATCCCATTTTCTTGGGAACCAGAAAAAAGTGAGAATAATATCCTGCACCCCTCTGGTTCCATGGTATGGGCTCTATAGCTTCTTTTCCGAGAAGCGCGAGCACCTCCTGCTGTAAGAGAAGGGTGTGCTGACCCAAGTAACGGGAAAGCAGGGGAGGTCTTGCCAGTGGGTGGTCGAGAAATTCTATGAAGTGGCCTTTCCAGACCAACTGGAGAACCCACCGGTCGGCGGTAATCGACTGCCACCATGAAAAATGGCGAGCGATGTGACCCCGACCTTTTGTGTCCGTTGATCCAGAGAAGGAGCAGGGGCTGGGAAGAAGTCATGCTGTGGCAGCACTGGTCCCTGCAGGCTGGGCCAGTTTAGTGTAGCGTCGGCCTCTGCCTGGACTTTACACTGAAAAGTGCCCCTTTGTTGCTGGCCGGAACATGGCTGCTGCCTTTGTTGCCAGATGCGAAAAAGGCTCTGGTTCCTACGGGAGGAACCAGGCCTGGATCTGTACATGGCCTGTACAGACCTGACTGCCTTCCCAGTGTCCTGAAGTTTGGTGATAACCTTCTCCGAGGGTTCACCAAAAAGTACTTCGCCATTGTAGGGAACGTCAAGAATGTTCTTCTGTACGTCCAGGGTGAAGCCGGAGATACAGAGCCAAAAGCATCTCCAGAGATAGATGCCTGAAGCTGCAGCTCTGGCGGACAAGTCCGCAGAATTGTATGCGGCTCATAGTACTTGGGTACCCACATCAGACCCTGTGCGGAGAAGGTTTAGGAGCTCTGCCTTCTGATCGCCATTCTGGAAGTTTATTGACCAGGTCCTGGCCCTGTTCCCACAGGCGCTCTGAAACTGTACCATGTGAGTCAGGTAGTTCAGGGACCTGATGGAGCATGTAGCAGCCATGATACATGCGCCTCCCCAGGCATCCAGTTGTTTGGATTCCTGGTCAGGTGGCTGTGTGCTCATGTGCTGCGGTCTTTGGGACTGGTCATGCGAGGATGTAATGATCAGGGAGTCTGCCACAGGTTGCTGAGCCAAGTACTGGTCCTCTTTCCGGGCCTTGTACAGGCGGTCAGCTTTCTTTGGCACAGTGGGAGTGGAGTGCGGATGCTTCCACGCAGCCTTGGTGACATCCGCAAAGGTGTCCACCAAGGGTGGCACTACCACAGGCTTTGGGTCTTTCTGCCGAAGATAACTGGCAAGGCGCAGTCTTTCCGGGCCGAGGTCTTCAGCATCCCACCTCATGTTGTCCTGGATGTGCCTCATGATCTCAGAAGGAGGGATCATCCAGAGGAGACCTGGGAAGGTCAAGTGGGTCAGGTGATGGAATGCTGAGTGGAGAAGGAGATCTGGAATAATCCGAGGTATCCGATCTGGAGTCCTCTCCTGACGGAGTGCACCGACGACGTCTGGGTCGCTTGGGGCTGGGAGACCCTGATGGAGATCTTGAGGAAGGCCTTCTCCTGTCCTTGGATCTTCCCCCAAGAGGTGGAGTCTGCTCCTTAGGGGTTGGTGGTCGTCCTGCTGGCCCCTTGGGTGGAGGAGGGGTCGTAGGAGATGAAGGAGGAGGAGGAGGATTTACAGGGACCACATCCTTTCGGATTGTGTCCCACCAGAAAGTTAAGAGATCCTTTACTTCTTGTAGATTCATGCCCGACGACGGGCCTGGCGCCAGTGATCTGTCGCCGGGGTTGGGCATCGGGTCCGCAGGTGTCTCCGGGGTGGACAAAGGTTCCCTCGGGAGCCCGGCACCCTCAGTGTCGCCCGCCTGGTCTTCGGGCAGTGTCGTGCCCTCCTCCATGGAATCCCTGTGACCGGTGTCCACTGGTGACTGGGGGGCGGTCTTCGGCTCAGGTGAATGCGAGGTCGACGCCGGTCGCCTGGCCGATGCCTTCAGGTCCAAGAACGCCCAAACAGTGTCTGGTGCCTGGCTGATGCCCGAGCTCTGGCAACGCCTAGCCAACTTTGTATGCTTGGCCCACGTTGGTCCGGCGTCCGCTTTAGGGACGTCAGGTCTTTAGTCTTCCTGGGAGGTGGATCCTCTGGGAGGCTGGGAGACCGATCTGGAGTCGGGGTCCCGACGTCGGGTCGATGAGGAAGACTTGGAAGAGGCCCGAGAGGGAGTGGAGGAAGCTGAGGGGCCCTGAAGTCTTGATGGGCTGGAGAGTCGAAGAACCGCCTGAAGCCCGGACTTTGACCGGAGGGGGCTGAAAACGAACCCTGGAGGGACAGCGGTACGATCTGGTGGAGCCTGAGCTGCGGGAGTCTGAGGCCCGGTTCAAGGATCTGGACCTTGCTTTCTCCTGGTGTTTATGAGCCTTGGAAGAAGAATCGCCCCTGGAGGAAGGTTCTTGGTCCATCCTGCTAAGTTTTTCTTCCAGCAGATAAGCCTGAAGTGCCTTCTGATGGCGGATCCTGGTGCGGCTGTTGAACCCTTCGCAAAAGGTGCAGGCCTTGGTGTCATGGTCCGGGCCTAAGCACCACACGCAGGAGGAATGAGGATCCTTGTAAGGGATCTGTTTTCCTCAGGCACACTTGGAAAGGTGTCCCTCAAGCGAAGGAGTTGGAGAGGACATTAGTTGTGAAGAAACTAAGTTCCAAGTCGTCGTGCGCTAGGTAGAGACCGAGAGGCCGATGCTGGCGAGTTGACGGCGGGAAAAGAACTGGGGATTCTGGGGGACCACCTCCTTATGTACTGTGCCTGACGTCGGGGGCCGGACTGACGTCAGAGGCGGTCCCTGCTGAATACTGCTAGCTAGAAAATTTCCGAGGGGTCCTGGCACCTGCCGGCTTCAGTCCTAATGGTGTAACCTGCTGCAAGAGCTGTTTCTCAAATAAGATCCTCCTATTAGTTCTAAGGACCACTTTATCCCTATGGAAGGATATGAAGTCAGGTTCAACTGACAGGGCCGTAATTCACTAATCCGCCTGGCAGAAGTAATAGCTACCAGGAAAACAGTTTTCCAGGTCAAGTACTTCATTCAGCTGAAGCCATAGGCTCAAAGGGTGGCTGCATAAGCTGAGAAATGCAGACATTAAGATCCCAAGGCGGAGTAGGCTCCCTAAAGGGAGGGTTGATGTGAACCAAGCCTTTGAAAAACTTCCTGAAAAACAGGATGAGATGCCAGGGTAGAGCCCTTCCTTGCTGAAAGGAATGCAGGGACAGTTGCTAAACGAACCTTCAATGTGGCAGGCCTAAGGCCTAGACTATTCAGATGAACTGGATAATCTAAGGTTGTGGAAATGCCTGCAGAATCAGGCACAATACTTTTCTGAGAGCACCAAATACTGAACCATTTGGAATTTTAAGTTTTTCTAGTGGAAGGTTTCCTGGGAGACCTTCAGAATATCCAGAACTCCCTGAGAGAGATATAGTGCTGCATATTCTAACTCTTCAAGAGCCAGGCCTCGAGGTTGAGAGACTGGAGATTGGGGTACCAGATACGCCCCTGGGAGGAGGAGAGAAGATTGTATCTCCTGGGAAGAGACAGGACGTGACAGCCAAGGACAGCAGTAGAGGATACCAGGGTTGTCTGGCCCAATCTGGAGCCACCAGTATCACTGTGCAGGGTTGAGTTCTTATCTTGATCAGAACTCTGAAGAGGAGAGGGAAAGGAGGGAAGGCATAGAGAAACCTGCCCTTCCCGTCCAGAATGAGGGCATCCTGGGAACTATCCCCAGGATTGGAGGTCTGCAAATAAAACAGAGGAAGTTGATGATTGTCTGGTGCTGCAAAGAGATCTCTAGAATGCCCCACCTGGAGAAAATGATCCTCAGAATGTGAGGATTCAGGGACCATTCATGATGTCCCTGTGAAATCCTGCTCAGGACATCTGCTAACACATTGCCTTTCCCTTGAAGATGAACTGCTACCAGGGAAGTCTGAAGGGAATAGGCCAGAAACCAAATCTTCATGGCCTCTGTGTTCAAGTCCATGGACAGAGTGCCTCCCTGCTTGCTGATGTACCACATTGTGGTAGTGTTGTCCGTCCTGACTTGGACCACCTTGTCCTTGACTAAATCTGAGAAGGTCTGAAAGGCTAGAAAAACTGTCCTGAGTTCCAGGAGGTTAATATGAAGAGACTCCTGTGGGGACCAGATCCACTGAGCTGTTAGGGCTCCCAGGTGGGCTCCCCAGCCTAGGAGAGAAGCATCCGTAGTCAGAACTACTGATGGAACTTGAGGGAGAAATGGAACCCCTTGTCTGAAGTTGTCCTGGTCCAGCCACCACTGGAGAGCTTGTACCAGAGTTCGGGTCACTGGAATCAGTTTGGTGAGAGTCCCTTCTCTGGGACCAAAAGGACCTTAAGTGGAACTGAATGTCCCGCATCTGAAATCTGGCTCCCTGAACCACTGCAGTGGAGGCTGCCATGTGGCCCAGGAGTTGGAGGAGCTGTCTCACTGGAAGAGAAACCTGAAGTCGAAAGGAGGAAGTAAGGTCTACTAAGGCCTTCACCCTTGCCAGAGGAAGGAAAGCTTTTGCTTGGATAGTATCTAATTCCACCCCTATGAAGGTGAGAAGCTGTACTAGTTAGAGGACAGATTTTGGCAGATTGAGAAGAAACCCCAAAGAACTGAGCAAGTCCTGAGTGGTTTGCAGAGCAAACCTGACCTGGTCTGATGACTGTCCTACTAGGAGCCAGTCGTCCAGATATGGAAAAAAGGTGATACCATGTCTTCTGAGGTAAGCCACCACTACTGCAAGGCACTTTGTGAACACCCTTGGAGCTGATGTTAGGCCAAAAGGCACGGCCTTGAACTGATAATGGCCTGAAGGCAACTCGAAACCGAGGTTATTTTCTGTGGGAGCACCTGATAGGGATATGGAAGTAGGCATCCTTGAGGTCCAGTGATGCTAGCCAATTCCTGGCCTTAAAGAGGGAAGGATCATTCCCAGAGTTACCATTTTGAATTTGGGTTTTGATATGTGTTTGTTCAAATATCTTAGCTCCAAGATGGGTCGCCACTCTCCTGTTTTCTTTGGGGTAAGGAAGTACCTGGAGTACAGGCCTTTTCCCCCTGTGTTGAGTAGGAACCTTCTGTATGGCTCAGAGCCAGGAGAGATGAAACCTCTGCTTCTAGGGCAAGGGTTTCCGAAATTGATGCAGGTGGAAAAGACCTGGCCCTCCTTTTTGGGTACTTTTTAAAGCTGATGGCCAGTCCCTGGCTTACTACTTCCAGGAGCCACTTGTCTGAAGTAACAGACTTCCAGGCCTGAAAGTAGTAAGCCAGCCTGCCTCCTACTGGGATTGGGGAGTAGACCCGGGCTGACACCTCAGGGTGTCTTCTTGGCAGGAGCCTTAGACTGGGAGGAGGAAGCAGCCCTGCTCATCCCCCTTCTACCCTTTCCTTGGGAAAAAAAAACCCTTCATGGGTAAGAGGAGGAGGCCTGAGCTTGGTTAAAAGGCCTGTGAAAGGGCCTGCCCCTGGACTGCTGCTTTTGAGGAGTGGCTTGCCTTTTCTTGGCCTGTGCACTCCTGTAAGTGGTCCTATATTTATCCATTTTCTTCATGTAAGTCTCTGTCTGCTCCCCAAACAGAGAGTTACCAACTACAGGAAAATCCATAGCCTTAGACTGGGTGTCCTGAGATAGGCTAGTACATCTGAGCCAAGCATGCCTTCTGAGAGACACAGATGTAGCCATGACTCTTGATGCCACATCACTGGAGTCCACAGCAGCGTGAAATTGTACTTTAGATGCCTCAATTCCATCCACAGCTACCTCCTCCAGCTCTTTGGCTAGCTGGGGCCTTTTTAGCCAGTTACAGAACCATATCCCACCTGGACTTCTGGTACCTGGCTGTGTAAGCCATATAGTTTGCCTGCCTGAGTCCCAAAGAGGATGCCAAGTATAGTTTTTTGGCCATGGCATCAACTTTCCTGGAGTCCTTGTCTGGGGGGTGTGAAGCCGAAGGAATGTTTGCCCCATCACAGGCTGTAGCCTGCACTACCCCAGCATGTCTGTAATGTGAATAAAGGAACTCCGCAGCTGAGCCTGATAACATGCATCTCCTGTCCATTCTTTTATCTACAGGAGGTAAAGAGTTAGGAGTCTGTAGAATCTTTTGTGTCAGTTTCCCCAAAGACTTGTGAAGAGGGATAGACAACCTTTTGGACTCTGGGATGTCCATCACCTCCACAAAATCATGCTGTTCTTCCTCCTCAGCAACTTCAACCATAGGGAGCTGGAGGGTTCGCCACCTTCTTGTAAAACAAGAAGTGAGAAGGGGACTCAGAAAGCCTGGGAGGGGAGACACCCGAGGACCTGTCTGGGGAGATGTCCGGTACAATGGGCACATCCAGATCCCCCTGGTCGTCATCATCATCAGGATAATCTTCGTCTCCCTCCCACTCCTCACAGAAAGCATCCGGATTGTAATCCGAAGGAGCCGGTTCCGACCGAACCGCCCACCTAACCGACTGTACCCATTTGGACAAACCAGACAAAGCAACTGGACAATACTAATCACTTTGGCTAACCCATGTTAGGAGTATGCGGTACTGGATCCGAACCGGCAGACTTCCATTTCTTTTCTGACGGACTGACCCCTCAGAGTCGGCTCTCCTTTTGCCCGAGGAGGTATCGCCAAGGTCAGTAGGCACCTCCTCAGGTTCAGCCGTAACCGAACCGGGCTGGCCATCCGGATCCAAAGACTTCTCAGCCTCCCTTTCCTTCAACCTACTCAATCTTTTTTCTACAGTGGTTTTGGGAAAGATTTTTTTTTTTTTTTTTTTTACAAATTTGGCAGTCTGACTGGAGGTGGTCAAACCCCAGACAAACACAGATGAGGTGGGGGTCAGCCTTGGCAAAGGCCTCCCTACACTCAGTCAAGTGTTGAAACCCAGTGGGACCGGTTTTCTTTTTGGGTTTCTCAGACATGGCCAACCTACCAAAATTACCCTATAGAAGCTTTCAAGCCAGGTAACACCAACCGATCGGTATCAACCATGTCACGGGTTTGGAAAAGAACCAGAAAAGGCCCGTTCTTTTGAGACGGATCGGTACAGGAACACCACTTAATCCCAGAAAATTTACTTAAAATTAGAAGAAAACACAAGGTCGGTTCCTAACCGGACCAACCGAAAAGAAACCGAAGAAGCAATTTCCACAAGTTGTTTAAAATAAATACAGTCACTACCTATCTACAACATTACCTGTACCGAAAACAGAGGCTGGAAATCCGAAAAAACAATAAAAGAATTGGTTTTGAACTGAACGCTTCACTTTTACTGAACCGAGCAGAGGAAATCTCCGGAGCGATTTCACTATTAAAGGAGGAATCGACGGTTACAATTGGGTGCACCAAATATGATGCTTGAAAACCAAGCTAGAGCTCAACGTTCAATGGTTCTGCATGGAGTTAACCCTTTCCTCCGGGCAGTTCAAGTGCTGGGACTAAATGCATTATGTCTGAATACAGCAAGACTTCATGTTGTTTGAATTAAGCCGTTTCTTAAAGGTGCGCATGATGGGCTTTCGAGCACCTCAAAGGACAAGGTGTTCCGCAGATATGGGGCAGCATAGGAAAATGACCTTTTCCCAGATACCTTTTCTTGTTGTCCTTCTGAGGAAGAAGACCATAAGAGCTAAGAAGTAGGAGTCCCACATGACCAACATGTAATATGGGAGAGGCAGGCCTCAGATTCTGAAGGTCTGAGGGTAAAACCAGGACTCAAGAGGCTAAAGAGTCTCAGTTTCTGAAGACTGAAAGGAAACTAGAAAGAGAGGTACTCCCAAAGGCAATGACCGAGAACAGGGTCCCTCACAAGGACAACAGCAGGACAGGGATCCTAAAAGAACGATTCCCTTTCTTCTAACTCTGTCGGTGGAGAAAAATCCCAAAATAGGGAATTAGGGAGGTGGACTGCATGGAGAAGCTGAACTGGTAAGGAAGCTGACTTGTTTAAAATCACTTAGCCCACAGAGAACTAGGCTTCTCCTGCCAAGTTGTTTCCCCCAAGGGACCAGAAGCAGCAGTACAACAGCAAAAAAAAGATCTTCCCTCAGTAGAAGATTGGGGGAAGGGGCACAAAAGCTACAAAAGCCTGTTCAGGAAGGAGGTCTCTTCTCGGTCTCTCTCGGAAAAAACGTGTATTTATTTATAGTTTAAGGAAAGCAAAAACAAGGACCAAAAAAGATTCGTTAGCAACATAACTTTTTTTTGGGTGCCTTTTTTTGTGGCACCAAGGGATGCAAAGAGAAAAAGGGCTAAGTCGCCCCACAGACAGGAATTTCCTTCCCTAAAACAAAACGAGACCAAAAAGGAGGGTCCATAAACACCACCTTTTTGGTGTGTTTTTTTTTTTTTTTGGGTACATGAATGGAACGAAGTTCCTGCAAGGGTTCCTCCTGATGCCCAATCCTCTTTTTTTTTTTTTGAAAACAGGGGGAAGGCAGAAAGAAAGGGAGAAGAGACTACCCTGAAGCCCAGTCATTGCTGGGAAAGGTAGGCTGGTTGCAGTGATGAATGGTGAAGATACTCCGGACGATTAAGAATTAGTGCATACGTAATTTTCATATCTTCAAAGAAATAACCTTCACCATTCATCACTGGTGGGTCAGAGTACCAAACCACCACCGAATAGTGGTGTTGGCAAACCCTGAGGGGAAATGGTTGTTCCCTCAGCCTCCTGCGGGGGAGACACAGGGAGGCAGGGACCCCTCACGGGCCTGGCGAGGCCAGAGACTGGTCAGGCGCAGGCAGAGGCTCTCGTGGCCTGGGAGCAGGAAGGCACCCCGCAAGGTCATGCTTAGCCCTGCAGGAGAACAAATGGGCCCCCTGGAAGCATGAGGTGATCACCCTATGCTGGGCCAAAGGCGATAACCATGACAGATGAAGCCACGCTGACTGCCTCATGCAGACCGTCACTTCTACCAACCCTCACTGGCATCGTAGAACGCCCTTGCCTGGCGCCTCACCAGCTCCAGATCCTGGGCAGAAAGGCGAATGGGCCTGTCTGGTTGCCTCATAATCTGGCAAGGATGTTAGGAACTGATCCAGTGTCACCCACAGGTGCTGCTACAGGACGCCTGGTGTGCTGCAATGCACAACAGTCTAACCCACTGAGGAAAATCCTGTAACCCAAATGTCAAACTAGGCTGAATCTGAACTCCGGAGGATGGTCATACTGTAGGTGGTGATGCCCAGAGGGAGTATCCAGGAGCTGGACCCCAGAAGAAAGGTGAAGCATAGCTCCTGGAGATCCCATGGGTGTGCAATACCTGCGCTGGTAGTCCCATGAGGCTGGAGAGGGGGGCAGAGGGATGAAGCCAGACATCTCGCAGTGTCTCCGTAAATGGAATCCAGATACCTGCACTCCTAAGGATACCACAGACACTGGTTTCTTCAAAAACGTACAGTTACGCAAGAACTTACCATAACAGTAGATCTTCGAGAGGAGCTTTTGCAGCAGGTAATACCATTAGGACGTGGCACAACTGAGGCGGTCCCCCAGCACCATCTTAGTTCTCCCGACGGAGACCCAGCAGAAAAGACTGGAGAACTGGGCAGGATCTCCCCAACCCTAAAAAGGGAAAAAACAGAAATCTTGGGGATGGAGGTAACTGTACTATCTGACTTTGAGGGGGAGCTCTTGCAGCAGGTAATACCATTAGGACTGAGTCCCAAGCAGTACCAAAGTATAGGCCCAGGTCTGATGGGAGGGGGAGAAGGAAAACACACTGACTGAAACAACTTCAAGAGAGTAGGCCCTGCAGGATGGCCAGTCCAAAACCTGCTCTCCTCCTAGAAGCAATGTCTAGGCTGTAATGCCTGATGAAAGTATGGACTGTGCTCCAGGTTGCGGCAGGGCAGATATCTGCAGAGGAATCACTCCTCAAAGAGGCAAACAAGGTAGCCACAGCCCTGGTGGACTGACCCTCGATGGGTCCCAGCAGGGGTTTACCATGGTGCTGGTAACAAAACGATATGCAGTGCACCAACCAACGGGTTAGTGACTGCTTAGATACAGGAGCCTGTCATCCTTTGTGTGAAAGAGACGAACAACTGGTCCATCTTCCTTGTTGCTTTGGTTCGGTAGAGGTAATAATGAGGATTCTATGTACATCCAGGGTATGCAACAAGGCCTCACCCTGATTTTCAAACCAGAGTAATAAACCGAAGGTTGATGTCCTGGTTCAAAGTCAGTACTGACCACCTTCGCAGAAACTTAGGATTACGATGCAGGGTCACCCTGTCCCTGTGGAAAACAAAATAAGGCTCTCTACACATAAGGCCTGATCCTCGGAAGCTCCTTCAAGCTGGAAGTAACAGCAACTAAAACAACGCTTCCATGAGAGGAAGTGTAGCTCAGAGGCTCCAACTGGTTCAAGGGAGGCAGGGTGAGCTTCTCAAGAACAAAAGCAAACTGGTAGAACCGGTCCTTCCTGAGGTCTGATATGAAGAATCCCTCAAAGGAAGGTCTTGCATACACTGAGCTGTGCTAGACTTCTCTCCCCAAACAGTGCATGGTATGCAGAAACTGCACATGTGTACCTTAATGGACGAGTAGCTGAGCCCCGAGTCCAAGAGGTAGAGAAGATAATCTAGCAAGTACTTGACCAAATAAATCCAGGGAATCGGCACGAGCCACTGCCCAGAGGCAGAAAACGCTTCCACTTCATGGCGTAGGTTGCCCTTGTGGAGGGTTTCCTCGCTGCTACAAGAACTTCTGCTGCCCTGCTTGACACCCCCAATCTCTCCTCTGCTAAGACTGCAGGAGCCAGGCATGCAGGTGAAGAGACTGCAGGACAGGATCAATGAACGTCCCCTGTTCCTGAGAGAGCAGGTGGGTGGAGAGTGGCAACTGCACGGGTGGTTCCGAGGTCAGCTGCTGTAGCAGCGGGTACCAGACTTGTCAGGGCCAAACAGGAACCACCAGAATCATCCTGGCTGGATTTCGTCTACCAGAAGCTTTGTATGGGCTGCAGAACAACTGACAGTTGGGGGGAGGGGTTGTCTGGTGGGATGCTGAGAAACTCTACTGCATAACCCCTGCAAATGATTTCTAGCACCCATTGGTCCGAGGTTATTCTGGACCATTCGGCAAGGTAAAGGGAGAATCTCCTACTACTTTCTCGTCGTGTCTCCCGAGAGACTAGGAGAAGCAGCAAGTCAGGCTGTGGAGGAGTTGGGCCCCGCCCTTAGGGAGCTTTGGGCTACTTAAGTCCTGGGCGCCGAGGTCAGTGACAACACCTCTTGAACCCTTTGCCTTGGGGTTGTTTGCCCCCTTGTCCCAGACCTTTACGAAAGGGATGACAGCAGGGCCCTTGAGGCTCAGACTTATATATGCAGTGTACGTCCACTACAGCTTTGTCAGACTCCTGAAGTTCCTTGAGCAGGGTTTCCACCTCTTGGCCAAATAACACTGGGCCCTGAAAGGATGAATCCAGTATGGAATCCTGGAGATCTGGGCAGAATTCTGTTAGCCTAAGCCAAGAATACCTCCTCAGACAAATTCCCGAAGCAGCTGCACGGGAGGCCATGTCCACAACATTGTATGAGCACCTAAGGACATGCTTGTGTACATCCAGTCCGGACTGGGTGTAGGCCAGATCCTCTTTAGTGTCCGAGTCTGGCAGGGTCTTGACCATTTCCATGGTTTTCTCCCAAAGTGACTGTTGATATGTCACCATGTGGGCCAGGAAGTTCAGTGAACGGATAGATCCCATTGCTGACAAATTTTCCTGCCCTAGCTATCCAGGTTTTTTGGATTCTGGATCTGGTGATTGGGAGCGGAGGTGCTTAGGCTGGCTACCACGACCGTGGGCAGCTGTGAGCACCAAAAGAATTGGCTTTAGGGTGTTCCCCCAAAAAGGGCTCAGCCTTGGGGGGCTTGTATAGTCTGTCCATCTTCTTCGGGACAGCTGAAGTGAACGAAGGTTTGCGCCATGTTATCCTGGTAACATCCTGGAATGGCTCTAAAAGAGACGGGATAACCAGGGGTTTGGGCTCTTTGGACCCTAGGAATTTAGCCAGACATCTGCACTCTGGGTCCAGCTCCTCAGTGTCCCATTCATAAATGGACTGGATGTGCTGCATAATGTCCAGAAACAAAGGGTCATCCGGGAGGACCTCGGGGAGTCCCTGGGGCCTGGAGAAGCTGGGACAAATTCCTCTGTCGCAGGAGTCCAGTGAGTAGGGACTTGTATCCACATTGTCTGGTGAGGACGGGCGTCTGCTGGAGAATGGGCTAGGGGAAGAATGCCTCCTCCTGCGATGGTCTTTGGGGTTCGGGTGGGTTACCTCCTCTCCAGCCGGACTGGTTGATGTTGGAAGGGATCCCATTGGCAGTGGAGTTGGATTTGGGACTGGAGGTCTGTACAAGAGGTCCTCCTTAACAGTGTTCCACCATGGTGTAGAGAGTGACCCGATGTCCACCACTGGGATGGGCGTCTGGTTCGCTGGACCTGGCTTCTGCGGATCTACAGGATCTGGCACTGGGTCTGGAGAGCCCAGTTTGTCTTTGTCCGGATGCCCGGGATCTGCGTCCCCAGTGGACCCGGCGTCCGGAGTATGAGGCAGCCCGTCGGGCTACCAGCCCTCACAGGGAGGGGCAGGCGTCCGATCCTCTGCCTGTCCAGGATGGAGGGGCACGCCTTGGCCAGAGGAGGCATCCGGTCTCCTGACGCCCCTCAGAGTCGTCAGGGCACTTGCGCTTTTCTGACGAACCGCCAGGTTTTTCTTTTGATTTACTGGCAGGTGGATGGCCTTCCTGGGTCGATCCTGAAGAGGACTTGTGGGGTCGCTGAGCCAGGGAAAGATGAGCAGGCGAATGCCCTGAGGAGGCTGGCTCCCTGCGTTTGCCCTTAGAAGAGACTGGAACTGCTTTAGACTTCTGCAAAGACTCGGACGCATGAGCCGGAACAGAGCCACACCTCCGGCCAGACGTCGGAGAAGAAGGTGTCTTCGAAGGCGACTTGGGGCGGGACTCAGACCTGGCCCTATCTTTCTCCCTATGGTGGTGGTGTTTCCCTCCTAAAGACTTGTCTCTGGGTGGGGAGTCCTTGGTGGGAGAAGAAGAGCTGTGCTCCAAAGTCTGCTGCATGGCCTTCACCTTCTGTTCCAGGAGACAGGCTTTCAGGGTGTTGGCTCTCCTGGTCCTGGTCTTTTGGTTGAACTTGCAGCAGTGTGGGCAGTCGGTGGGCTGCTGGTCGGGGCCTAGACAAATAAGGCAGGCCATATGGCAGCCTTTGGCCGGAATCCGTTTCCCACATGCACACTTGGACTTGTGTCACGGTGGAGAGGGCAACGACATGCAGAGAGATATCCGACATCGAAGGATAATCAAATAAAAAAAGCAATATTAATACAATTTTATGAAATGCGGTCGACTGCGTTGAAAGGCGTCCGTGGAGCTGAACTAAGCAGGTCGACGGTGGGAAAAGAACTGAGATGGTGCCAGGGGACCGCCCCCCTTTATACCATGTCCGATGTCTGGCACAGCCGACATCCAGACTGCTAGCTACGGGATTTCTGTGGGGTCCTAATGCCTAGCATCATTAGTCCTAATGGCATTACCTGCTACAAGAGCTCCCCCTCAAAGTCAGATATAAAGAGTTTTATTGTCATTCAAGCTAGTAGTGGTTTTGAGCATGTCAACACTGGTGTTCCAACGAATGGCAATAAAGCTATTTTTTGAAGAAACCAGTGTCTGTAGTACCCTTAGGAGTGCAGGTATCCTGATTTCTCCTGCATCCAGTCTCCATCCCGTGGGTTCGCAACCTACCTTTGGAACTTTTCCTCTGTAAATGGACAAAGCCACGGAGGCATGACTTGTGAGTCAGAGATGTACTCCCCTAGGAAGAAGAGCATCAGATGTGTAGGACTGCGGCCTGAAAAACTGGACAGTTGCAGCTCCCCCATCATCTCCGCAAGGAATCGGTGATAACGACCTATCACTAGCAGCCATGATGACTACATAGTTTCAGGCTGGTTAGCATAACAAGCTTAGCAGATGGAGCAGGATACTCGCTCATCAGCCTTTCTAGGGACTGCAGACAGTTCCATTAGGTCTATGCCATACAGCAAACGAGCATCCTCTAGTGCAGGATATGCAGCTGGAATAATAATGGAGGGAGTGTGAGACATCTCTAAAAATTCCATTATATTCCTCTTGGTGTAATCTTCCTGTTCCACACTAAAGCCCATGGCAGACTGCATCTGCTGCATCACATGGCTTGGAAAGTGGGGTCCTCAAGGGGAGACATTGGAGTATATACCACTGAGTCCTCATTACAGGATGAGCAAGTCTTTCAAACTTGCTCTTCATCCTCACATTCCTCCTCTAAAACCATAAGGTCAGGACTATATTCTAAATAGTCGTCGACATCAAGATAGACAATGGGAGCTGCTGAAGGAGCCGGGAATGCCAGTGGCAGCTTAGAAGCAGGAATCTGTGGTGTACTATTGGAATCTGTCAATGGAGACCGTGCACAAAAAGGCACTGTTGGTGGAACAATTGAATGCAATGGCAACCCTGGCAGAAAGCATCAAATCACTTCAGAAAACGATGCCAGGACAGCCTGGAGGTTGAAAGCGCCTGAACAGGGTCCCGGACTACCCTCACGAAGGGCCAGAGCTTGGCAATGGCATTATACTAACATACTAAAACCAGCAGAATAGGCTGGATGGTCCATGTCTCCTCGGTAGCCAGCCTCCTAATGGGTGCTCGCTTTGCCACCCCTGCCAGCCCCGAGAGGTCATCTTTGGCTTCAGTTTTCCTTGTACCTGTCCCACCTCTTCCTGAAGCCCTCCACTGTGCACTCCTCCACCAGACTCCCAGGCAGTGCATGCCATGACTCCACCACTCTCTCTGTGAAGTAATGTCTTCTGCCCCCCATTCCCCCTCAAGCTTCCACCATGCTCCCTGGTTTTCTCCTCTTCTTTACTCTGAACATATCTTTGGCTCCGCCTTGTTTATTTCAAATCAAATCAAACTTTATTTGTAAAAGGCGCCTTTCGAAACCAAAGCGCCTGTACATAACATAATAAAAATCAATAAATAATTAAAACAATGTTAAAATTAATCCAAGAGCAAAATTAAAAATCATTATATGCAAGGCTAAAAGAAATGTTTTCAATGCCCCTTAAAACTTTGGACAGTCGGGCAATCTCGCACCTGACGAGGTAGAGAATTCCACAGGGTTGGGGCCATAAAACTAAAAGATCTGGCCCCAGATGTCTTTAAACAAACCCTGGGAATCTCCAGCAATCCCTCGTCAGTGGATCGGAGCGAGCGGGAGGGACAGTAGGGACAAAGGAGATCTTTCAGGTAACCAGGTCCCTGATCGTGTAGGGCCTTACAGGTCAGCAAACAGACCCTGAAGGTGATCGCCAGCATACTGGCAGCCAGTGCAGTCCGAGGAGCACAGGTGTTATATGACTGGCCCTAGAAGAACCAGTCAATAGCCTGGCTGCCGCATTCTGCACTAGCTGCAAGCGGCGAATATCAACCCCCGGTAGCCCAAGATAAAAGGCGTTGCAGTAGTCAAGGCAGGAGGTAAAGGCGTGGACCAAAGTAGGAAGATCGTCAGGAGGAACCAGGTGCTTCACCCGGGCGATGTTCCTCAGATGGTAAAAAGAGGCTTTGATAACTGCCGACACCTGAGATTTAAGTGTCAAACAGTCATCAAACACAACGCCCAGGTTCTGCACCTGGTCTAAGGTAGTTAGCTGAACACCCCCAAGCCATAAACCAGAGGGTGATCCTGCCAACAAACCCGCCTCCTGGCGACCTGGGTCCACAACCAGCACCTCAGTTTTCTCTGGATTCAACCGCAGCCAACTCACATTCATCCAGTCCTGAATTTCGGCTAGACAGTTGTTAAAGTCAGAAACGGCAGCATCTTGGCCGGGCACAAAGGACATGTACAGTTGAGCATCATCTGCATAGCAGTGAATACTCAAACCGTACCGCCTAATAATCGCTCCCAACGGCAGCATATACACCGCAAACAACATGGGCGCCAAAATGGAGCCCTGTGGCACCCCACAGATAGGGGAATGATGTCAAGGAAAAAATCCCAGACACCACCCTCTGAGCCCTACCCTCGAGGAAAGATCGAAACCAACTGAGGACTGTACCAGACAGCTCACAGATAAACCGCAAGCGCTCCAATAGCACACCATGGTCCACGGTGTCAAATGCTGCAGAGAGATCAAGAAGGACCAAGATGGAACGGGTCCTTCAATCTCTCGCTATTAGGAGGTCATTTAGTACCCAGACAAGAGCTGTCTCGGTACTATGTCTCTTCTAAATCCGGACTGGAAGACCACAGACATCGTGGCTGGTCAAATGATCACCCAGCTGCGGCGACCACCTTCTCAATAACCTTACCCATGAAGGGCAGGTTAGAGACAGGCCTGTAGTTTGCCAGACAATCTGGGTCCAAGGATGACTTCTTAAGAAGGGGCTGAACCACAGCCTCCTTCAGAGGATCTGGAAAAATTCCCCTCTCCAAAGACCTCCACACTATCTCAGCAAGGACCGGACCGATTTTATCCACACAGCCCACTAAGAGACTTGTGGGGCCCGGGTCCAAACCACAGTTGGTCAGACGCAATGACTGGATGACCATCACAATGTCACCGATTGTGGGAAGGCTACTTGAAAGCCCCTATCATGTCACCCCTGTCTCTTCTCTCCTCGAGCAAGTACAGCCCAAGCTCTTCCAGCCTTTCCTCACAGGGCCTCCTCCCATGCCCTGAATCATCCTGGTTGCCCTCCTCTGGACCCTCTCCAGCAGTGCTATGTCCTTCCTGAGGTGAGGTCTCCAGGACTGCACACAGTACTCGAGATGCGGTCTGACCAAGGCATTATACAGAGGGAGGATCACCTCCCTCCTCCTGGACGTAATCCCGCTGGTTATGCAGCCCAATATCCCGTTTGCTTTTGCCGCCATTCTTCTGCAATTTTCAGTGTTATTCAGTTTGATGTCCACCACCACCCCTAGGTCCCTCTCGCTCGATGTGGACTGCAGTGCGACCCCCCCCCCACCCAGTGTACACATGGCCAGGGTTTCTGACCCCCAGGTGCAGCACCCTACACTTCCCTGCATTAAACCTCAATCCCACCTTTGACCACTCCTCCAGGGTATCCAGGTTCCTCTGGACCTCTCTCTCTCTCGCTTTGTCCCCGTCCTGAAGTGCTCCCAGTTTTGAGTCATCCGCAAAGACACTCACCCTACTCCTAACCACCCTCCCCATATCCGAGACATAGGCATTGAGCGGAGTGGCCCCAAAACTGAACTGTTTAAACTTCCTGGGGAAGCGACTATCCCACCAACCACTGTTCACCCCATTAGCCAATTTTCACCCATCTGATCCTTTGCCTCCCACCCCCATCCCCCAGCTTTGTTAGCAGCCCATTGTGGGTACAGATCAAGCATGTACTGAAATCCAGGTATAGGGCGTCCAACAGCCTATGTCGGTCCAGGGCCCGTCACCCAGTCATAAAAATCAATGAGGTTGGTCTGACACGATCTCCCCAGGACGAAACCATACTGTTCATCATCCAGGTGCCCCAGCCTTTCCAGCTGTCCCCCCCAGCCCCTCTTTGATAGTGCCCTCCATTACTTTGCCTGCCACAGACATTAGGCTAACAGGCCTATAATTTCCATTCTCCTCTCTAGACCCCCCCTTTGTGGATAGGCACGAGCCACCCTCCAACCTTGAGGCACCCATTCTGTCTGCAGAAAGGTGTTAAAGAGTGCAGCCAATGGAGCTGCTAGCTCATCCGCCAGTTCCTTCATAACCCTCGGATGCAGCCCATCCGGCCCCAGCACCTTATCAGTTTTTAGCATCCAAAGGGCCTCCCCCTCACCCTATCCACTGTGATTTCTCCTCCCAGCCCACCCCTCATTTAACCAACCATCCCCTCTAGACCAGTCCCAGACTGTACCCAGCCTCTTTCAGTCCTCTAGACTCCATCTGACCTCTCAACTCTGCTGGCTCCCTTCCCCTCATTGGGCTGACCCTCAACTCTGCTGGCTCCCTTCCCACTTGTCAGGCTGGAGGGATCCCCTGCCTCCCTCTATAACTATTGAGACAAAGTACTCATTAAGCACCTCTGCCTCCTCCCTGGCCTCCTGAGCCCATCCCTCCCCAGTCCTAATCCTGCTGACCTGTGACCTCCCTTTTCTCTTTTCCCCTATGTATCTACAGAATCCCTTTCCCCACCCTCCGGATATCCCTAGCCAGGTTTTGCTCCATCCTCGCCTTGTCTCCCCCCACCACTCTGGTGACCCTCCTCGCCATCAACACATACCCCCCCCAACTCCCCCTAGAGCGCTTAAAACATGCATAGGCAGCCTTTTTATCCCTCACCGCATCCTGCACCTCCCTGGTCCACCAACACAGCTTGCTGGCTCTACCTTTGTACAGGACCTAGTAGCCTAATGCACCCCTATCTTAATGGTCTCCGACAAGCTACCAGCATCCATGTCTGGTCTAATCTTGTCCAAGCACCCCTGTAGAATCCTGCCCATACCCACGAAGTCCGCCCCCCTGAAGTCTACTACTGCTACTGCTGTATTAGTGCAGTTATCCTCCCCCCTAGATACAGCAGAAACCAGACCGTGGCGTGGTCGCAACCTGACAATGGGCTGCACACCTCCATGCCCTTTATCTGGTCACTGTCTGCTAGGGCAATGTCCAGTATCCGCCCTTTCCTAGTGGGTTCCCCCACCTGCTGGACCAGAAAGGCATCCTGAAATACATCTATCAGTCTCTGTTCCCTGGCCACAGAGGATGTCATAGTGTCCCAGTCTGCCCCCGGCATATTAAGGTCCCCCATGACCACCACCCTACCCTTTCAAGGTCACAGTGACCCCTGATGCTCCAACCGGTTGGTCCTCAGGACCTCTTCCATCGCAGGGGTCTGTACACCACCCCTATTTTCAATCTTACCTCCCCTCGTTTGCAGGGTTACCCAAATCGCATCCCCCCAAACAGTCTCCTCCCTCCACTAACCACTGTGTAGTTTTTGACTATCAATGCTACACACCCTCCTCTTCCCTCTCCTCTATCCTTCCTGAACATTTTTTTGCTCATGCTCCTGCCACTGATCAGAACAGTCCTCCACCTAGACCCCTATCCCTTCTCTAGTTGTCTCGGACCTGCACAATCCCAAGTCACCCTTTCACAACCAATTCTGGATGGATTTTCAATGCAGCCTCCTGTCCTCTTTTCAAGCCCTAGACCTGGACTCTAGCAGCCCTCCTGGACCTATTCTTTTACTTAACCCTCCTCCCTTTACAAGTTTAAACCCCACCTCTCGCCTATGAATCCAACAAGTTTTAGTTTCAAGATCTCCCTCCCCTCCAAACTGAGGTGTATCCTATCCCTGGCATACAACCCCATGTCCTGCCATGTATCCCCCCAGTTCCCCACCAGCCCATACCCTTCTGCCTTGCACCAGTCCTTCAGCCACTGGTTCACCCCTCTGAGTTTATACTTGGTCTCCCCTGGCGCCCTAGGTACTGGCAGAATCTCAGATGCCTGAAGCCCCGACACTGGTGTCTCAATGACGAGGGCTTTTGTGGACTGGTGTCTCAATAAACAGGGGCTTTGTGGAGGCGCCACCAAGCGGGCGGAAGATGACAGAGACATACCTGGTCCCAATGGCAACCAGGACCTTGCTGGTGAAGCAGACTTATCTTTGTCCTTGTGTTTGTGCTTCTGGCCAGATGACGGAGGATGTCTGAGGCGATGTTCCTTCCTTTGTCCTTGATTCTGATGACTATTTCTCCAGATGACAGGAAGGAGAAGCACCTGAGCCTTTTCCTTCCCATGCTTCCGATGCTGGGAAATTTTTTTTTTTTTTTTAGAGCTTCCTTACAGCACTGCGTTGTGGCCCTGTCAAACTCTGGCAAGTCTCACAGGCTCTCACATTGTGAGAAAGGCCCAAACAGCACACACAAACCAAGTGTGTGCGTCTTCTTTGTAAATTCTGTAACCACACTTAAGATAACGAAATAACGGTTCTTTAGATTTTGGTGGCATACACAGACTACGTTAAACTTACAGCCGCAGGCCCCAATCGAGATCGGCCCAGGAAAAAGCTCTGGAAACTTTAGAGGCGGCCGATGTGAAAACCCTGCAGTCTGGAGGTCAAAAATCAACCGATTAATACAGTCGGTCTCTGGGTTGGCGGATAACATTGATTCCCTGGCCAACCGTGTGGTGGTTCTGGAGAAGACGACCACTTCACGCAGACCTCAACTGTGGAGGCTGGCAAACATGCTGACACAGTAACAGGAACAGCAGCCACCTTAATCAAAGAGAATACTTACCTGCGGCTGCGACTTGAAAATTTGGACGATCAGGCCAGATCTTCAAATGTTCAGTTAATCGAAAAGTACAGTTATGGAAGAACTCACAGTAACAGTAGATCTTCGAGACAGGTTCCTGCAGTAGGTCATAACATGTAGGACTGCGCCCCCTGGCATCAGGACCACATGGCAAACTTTTGCTAGCAATGTCTGGCAGTGGATCGCCCACCCGACGTCATGTGATGGACGTCAGCATGATCCTATAAGTGGGAGGTCCCCACACCTGCCTTCCAGTTCTCCCATCAGAGACCAAGAGAGTGCGACAGGAGAAAAGGATATCATCCCTGAAGCCCAATTCAAACAGGCCTGCAAGAGCAAACAGAAGACTGGGGGAAGGAGGGAGGGAAAAAAATAACCTACTGAAGGAATCTCTCTCGAAGATCTACTGTTACGGTAAGTTCTTCCATAACTGTACTATCTTACTTTGAGAGGGTTCCTGCAGTAGGTCATAACATGTAGGACTGAGTCCCACAGTCAACTGATCAGGACAAACAAGCATGGGAGGAAGGAAGGTCTGCAGAAAGAACAGAGCAGGTCTATGACACAAAGTCCTGCAGGACGGCTAGGCCAAAACCCGCCTTACACCTAGAGGCCACGTCCAGACTGTAATGTTTAGTGAAGGTATGGACTGAACTCCAAGTTACCACAGCACAAATTTCTGCTGTGGACACATTCCTGAAAAAGGCAGCAGAGGCAACCACAACTCTGGTGGAATGACCTTTGACCTCTCCAGAAGAGGCTCGTCATACTTCTGGTAGCAGAAATGAATGCCGTTAGCCAACCATTTGGACAAGCACTGCTTTGAGACTGCCGACACCAGAGTCTTGGGGGCAAAGGAAACAAAAAGCTGGTCATCTTTACAGACGTCCTTGGTCTTGTTAATGTAGTAGGCATATCCTGTGCACATCTAAGTGCAGGAGTGCCTCACCCTATTAGAGTAAGCCAGATAATAGACTGGGAGTTTGACAGTTTGATTTAAAGTGAACTTGGAAACCACCTTGGGAAGAAACTTAGGATTTGTACGCAGAGCCACCCGGTCTCAGTGGAAAAGTCAGATAAGGCTCCTTAGACATCAGGGTCTAGAGCTTGGAGATCCTTCCAGCAGAAGTAATGGCAACTAAAAAGAGCGCCTTCCAAAAGAGATGGCGCATCTCACAGCTTACTGCTGGTTCAAAGGGAGGTAAAGTAAGCTTTTCCAACATAAAATTCAAATCCCAAGGTTGGGTGGGGCTACATATGGGGGGTTTCAGGTGGAGGATCCTTCTCAGAAATGTTTTGGATACTTCCAACTGAGCAATCGTCTTCCTGTCTACCAGGGAGCAGTAGGCAGAGATAGCACATAGGTAGACTTTTAGCAAAGAGTAGCAGAGTCCTGAGTCATACAGGTGCAAGAGGTACTACATCACCTGAGGCACCGGGCGAGAAAGAGGGTCACTTTCTTTTGAGGCCACCCAAATGGGAAACCATTTCCATTTCATAGTGTAAGTAGCTCTAGTAGAAGGCTTTCTAGCCTCCACTAAAACTTGGGTGAACCTGTCGAGACTCCAAAACTGTTAGACAGTATGTCTGAAGGAACCAGGCATGGAGGTGTAGGGACCTGAGGCCCGGATGCACCAGTCTGCCCTGATCCTGCGCCAACAGGTCGCACTGAAGAGGCAGAGGTAATCGGGGGGGGTTCCACAGCCAACTGTTGTAGGAGGAAACCAAATTTGCCTGGACCAGAGGGGCAATCAGCAACAGTTGTGCCCTCTGCCTGAAGTTTCAGCAGAACCTTCTGCAGAATGGGAAAGGGAGAGAAGACATGCAAGTATCTCCCTGTCCAACAGAGATAATGCATCTAGCCAGATAACACCAGGCCCTTGAACGAGTGAGCAAAGCTTGGGAAGCTTTGCGTTGGACGGATGGGTAGACGAACAGATCTACCTCTGGACGCCCCCAGTGGCGGGAAAACAGGTTACTCACCTGTAACAGTAGTTCTAGGAGTGGTTTATGTTGTTCATCCACTCTTTGGCATGTCCCCTTCCACTGTAAGATCCATCGGAAGTCTTCAAGCTGGCTCCTCCCACCCACCCAGGTAGTACGTGCCTCGCCCGCCCCTGTGGCGCCAGATCTTAGCCACGCTGGAAGCAGGTTGTGTGCATCCGCGGCGAGGGAGATCGGATGGGTCCGGGTGGATGAAAATATACCACCCTAGAACTACTGTTACAGGTAGTAACCCATTTTTCTAGGATTGTGGATATTTTGTCATCCACACTCTTTGGCCGACTCCTAGCAGCTTTCTGGGAGGAGGGAGGCGATGGATACCCCTACTTAGGGAACAGAGATTTGAGAATGGAGGACCCAAACCAGCATCCGGCGTGACTCAAGGTCAATATGGTAATGGGTGATGAAGGTGTTTGCTGACTTCCAGGTAGCAGCCCGGCAGATTTCCTGGATAGGGATGTCCCTGGAAGCAGACATCGTGCAGCAGTATGATGGGTAGAATGAGCTCTTATCCTCTGGGAGGCCTTGCCCGCTAACTCATAACACAGACCAATGCATAATGTAATCCATCTTGCAATAGTCCACTTTGCTGCAGGTCTGCAGAAGCGGCTTCAGCACATGTGATAAACAGCTGGCAAACCTCACCCGATTTCCGACATTCTCTCCTTATAATAGGAGAGAGCGCGCATCTCAGGTCCAAAGTATGGAGCCTGTACTTGGCCTCCGAGGTGTAATTAGGGTAGTATACCGGCAGAGTCAACACCTGGTTAAGGTGAAACTCTTGACACCAGCTTCGAAAAGAATTTCGGGTGGGGACATAAGAGAACCTTGTCCCTCTGGAAGACCAGATAAGGGGAGTCCACCAAAAGCGCCTGGAGCTCCCATCCTTCTGGCAGACGTGATAGCCACCAGGAAGGCCATCTACCACAACAAGTGTGACAAGGCACACTTGTGCATTGGTTCGAATGATTTGCCCTTGAGCTTTGCCAGTACCAGCAGAACATCCCATGGAGGTGGAGGTTCACGCACTGGAGGGGATATGTGATCCAGGCCTTTGAAAAAGCACCCAACCACTGTCTCCGGCGCCAATGTCTGCTGATCAGCCCACGCCCAGTAAGCAGAGATGGCTGCCAGGTGGACCCTAAGGGTCGATAACCACAGACCCCCTTTGGAGAGAGCCCAAAGGTAGTCGAGAATGCTAGCCACTGGACAGGACAGAGGGTACAGGCCCTTGCCCCGACTCCAAATGGAAAACCTTTTCCATCTGCAGGGATAACATTTCCTGGTAGATTCCTTTCTGGATGCCTTCACCACAGTGTAGACATCTTCAGAAATACCCAAAGCCTGGAACTCTAGCTGTTCAGGTACCAGCCTGTGAGGTACAGGGATTGAATGTCTGGATGGAATCCCTTCCCCTGATTAAGAGAGAACAGGTCCGGACGTGTGCAAAGCCGCTCCGGGGGCCTGCAGCTGAGGCTGAGAAGATCTGGATACCAGAACTGGCACGTCCAATCTGGGGCTACCAGGATCACCTTCGCCTTGTCCCTCCTCACCTTGAGGAGCACCTTGTGAATCAAGGAAAATGGAGGGAAGGCGTAGAGGAGGCTTGGGGTCCATGGCCTCAAGAAGGCATCCCCTGCAGTGAGCTCCTGCGGGGGGCATGTAACAGCCTCAGCTTGGTGTTTTCCCTGAGGCAACAGGTCCACCATCAGTTTGCCCTAACGGGACAACCGACTGTAAGCTATCTCTGGATGGAGAGACCACTCATGGGATGTCTGGTCTAAGTGGCTGAGAGCATCCATCAGATGGTTTGAGGCTCCTGCCACATGGATGGTGAGGAGATCTGCCTCCAATTGGCTCACGAGGGTCCAGATGTGGAGTGCCTCCTTGCACAGCAGATGGGAGTGCGTGCCGCCCTGTTTGTTGAGGTAGTACATGGTCGTGGTATTGTCCATCTCGAATTGAACCACTTGACCCTGGTGCTGAGGAGCGAAAGCTGACGATGCCCACCGGACTGCTCTGAGCTCCAACAGGTTAATGTGGCATCGGGACTCCTTGAGGGTCCAAAGCCTGTGGGCCCTTTTGTCCCCTATGTGGGCTCCGAGCCCATGAGAGAGGCATCGGTTGTGAGTACAACCGTCGGCTCGGGGCGGACAAACGGGATCCCTTCCTACACATGTTCTGGGGCGGTCCACCACTGCAGAGCTTCCCACATCTTCTGGGTGACAGTGATCAGCTGATCGACATGACCATGGTAATGAGTCCACTGGGTGGCCAGCACCCACTGCAGGGGGCGCATGTGCAACTGGGCCCAACAGACCACTGAGGTGCACGCCGCCATGTAACCCAGAAGGCACAGAAAATCCCAGGCAGGGCGCAAGTGCCCAACCAGAAATGATTGGGCAAAGGAGGAAAAAACCTCCGCCCTGTCCGCCAGGAGCCGAGCTCTGGCTTGACAACAGTCAAGCTCTGCCCTGATGAAGCCCATCACCTGAGAAGGCACAGTCTCGACTTGGCCTCGTTGATCAGAGGCCAAGTCAGAGCAAGGTCTGAGGGCCAGGTCCCTGGACCTCCACCTCCTGTTGGTGTGGTCCTGCTAAGAGCCAGTCGTCGAAATAGGGGTAAATCCTGACCCCTCAAAAGATGGGCCGCCACCACTGCAATGCATTTGGCAAGACCCGTGGGGCTGATGACAGGGTGAACGGCATGGCTCGGAACTCGTACAGGGTCCTTCGACTCCTGAAGCGGAGGAACCGCTGATGGGATGGACAGATTACGACATGAAAGAACTCGTCCCTGCAGATCCAATGAACAGAACCACATGTTCACTCCAAGGATGCTGTGATCTGGGACACAGTGACCATCCGAAAGGTGCGTGGCCTGAGATATTGATTCAGGTCGCAGATCTAGAATGGGGCACCAGCCCCCCGTCCGCTTGGCACCAGGAAGTACCTGGAAACAAAGCCTGGGTCTGCTGGAGGATCCGCCACCAGAGCTACTGCCTCAAGAAGGAGCTGAGTGATGTCGTCTCAGAGAGCTGACTGGGTCTGAGATACTTTCCTCCCGAGGGGCGCAAGCTCGGCTTGGAGGGTACTGCTCAAATTCCAGAGGCAGTCTCTTACCTACCACTTCGAGAACCCACCTGTCCAAAGTGACAACGGACCAGGCGGAAAGGAAGTGGTGGATCTGGCCTCCCAGGAGGACCCAGAGCTGAGGTGGTGGGAGATGGGATGACAGCCCCATCCCGTCACTGCGAAAGCTTAGAGGAGGCTCCAGGACCAGAACCTTGGCCTCCTTTATGGGCCTGTTGGGGACCAGGCTTGGGCCGAGGGCGCCAAGCCTGAGCCTGGTGCTGCTGTCCGCCTTGAAAGGAGAACTGCTAAGCTGCAGGGAAGAATGCCGAAAAGGCTTCTTTTCTCTCTGCTGGTTCTTACCCAAAGAACGTTTGGCAGAGGTAGTGCCCAAAGTGGCACTGGACTGCTCAATGCGCTGAAGGTGACCAGCCACTCCTGGGCTGAACAAGTCGGTCCCTAGGAAGGGCACGTCAGCTAGTTTGTGCTGGGTATCTGCTGGAAAGGAGGAGAGCCTCAGCCAAGCCCTGCGACAAGAGGCAACTGCAGCAGCCATCGAGCTGGCGCAAGAATCCCCAGTGTCTAGGGCCGTCTGGAGCTGCTATTTGGCAACAGCTCGGCCCTGATCCCAGACCTGCTTGACCGTGGTCTGCATGTCCGCTGGAAGATGTGGTAGGACTCTCATCTAGCGACCCCAGAAGGGCATGAGAAGTGTGCCAACGATGACGGGCCAACTGCCTGACAAGGCCCAAGGAGGAAGTCGCATAGACCTTCCTGGCTGAATGGTCCAAGAGCTTGGACTCTATCAGGAGGTCAGTCAGTGTTGGCAGAACTGCCAGTACACCTGAACACAGAAGCAGTCACCAGGCTCTCGGCCGAAGGGTGCTCTGTGAACCCTTCTAGGGACCCCATGGGCACCGCATATTTCCGTGCCATGCAGACAGACGGATCTGGACAAGAGGCAGGACGCTGCCAAAGTTCTAGAGCCGATCCAACAGTGGCCTCGACCACAGGAAAGGCCTCTGTCGGAGAATCTGCCCTCTTAAGGATGTCCGTAATAGGGTACTCCGCCTTTTTCTGGATTGGCTCTAAGGGCATCCCTGTATACGCAGATGAGGCAGAGAATCCCTGGAAAATATGAGGACCTTCCTCCGCTCTAGGCCAGCGGTCGATTCATCATCGCCTGTATGTGAATGTAAACTGGTGAAGTCCGAATCTGAGGAACTGGTACAATGGCCTATCGCCCAGATCACCTTCGACTCACTGGGGGCGGCCTGGGATGACCGTGACCAACAATCGCAGGGGAACCAGAGTGTCCGATCTGTCTTCCTTGGAAGGAACCCCTCCTACAGGCTTTTTGGGTGGTGGTTCCACCACAATAGGTGGATAGCCCGTTTTGGGCCGAACAGGTGATCTTGCCAGCTCCGCGGGCTGGGGAACCGATTTAGTCAGCACGAAGGAGTCGGCTTCGTCCTGGGAGGCGAAAGCCAAGTAATGGCCAGGGTGGAAGCTGTGGTAGGCTTATGCCCAGAAAAAATGAGCTGCTGCCACATGAGGTCCTTGTAGCACCGGAGTTTCCACCAGATCCTCTCCTCATCTGAGGAGGACACTGGATGGCATCACCCTTTCTGAGCGCTTATGGCTCTTCCTTGGCCTGTCGTCGAGGGGTCCTAGACTCGATCAAGATCAGGCAGATGAACTGGTCAGTCAGGAGACATCGGCAGGGCCGATGACTTCCAGAGTCCAGGACCAGTTCTCAATGGGGACTCCAGCACACTGGTCTCCTCATCAGAGAAAACAAGGACCAGAGTCGGCGGCGACCAGAGTCGGCAACAAAGGGTCAACAGGATCGATGACTATTTCCACGTCCGACCAAACCCTCGGTCGGCTGGCTTGATGACAAGTCCGAGAAGCCGGCAGCCAAAGAAGGCTTCTCTGACCAAGTCGACGCGACATGTTCATGGGACAGGGATCTCTCCGGCCCCAAGACAGTTCTTCGCGAGACAAAGACGCACTCGGATCCTTCTCCTGCTTACGGGATCGAGAGGAGTGCGAGCCACAGGTGCCTCTCCTTGGTAGGAGAGACTGTCAACTCGAAAAGGAACCCGAGAAGGTGGCGCCCAGGTTGAGCAGAGCAGAAGAAAAAGCTCCGAGAAGACTCCGTGGCACGAGCTGCTTTGCTCCTCAATGCTTGCATGCTTCCAACTGCTCGGTGGATCCCGAGCCACGGAAACCGCCAACCGAGCCTTCTTGGATTTCACCAGAGGGTTCCTCTTCTCCGCATCCCCGTTTCAGGCATGCGAGACTGTCATCGAGGACGCTGGGATGAAAAGCCAAACACAGACTGCAAGTCGAGATGTCACGGCCGACAGCAAGGCAGTAGACGACACGGTATGGGGATCGGCACGCCGACATCTTCTGGCCACACAGGCACCAAGGAAATTGGGAAGTTCTCTTCCATGATCAAGCTGCAAACTTGCAATTGCTAATACGTAACAATGCTGTTCGGTAAAACCATAGGCTGAAAGCCAGGGCCTATGAAATGCCAGAGCATGAGGGAGGCAACCTGAATCTTCCAGCGGAAAGGAAAACCTGGCGTCATGGGGTGGATCAGAGGTATACACCCCCCGGGTGAGTGGGAGGAGCCAGCTTGAAGACTTCCAGTGGATCTTAAAGTGGAAGGGGACATGCCAAAGAATGTGGATGAACATATCCACGATCCTAGAACAGATTTTATGCCACTTCCTGGTGTAGTTCCCATTCGTGAGCTAGTGCTAAGGTATGTAGCTGAGGCTGTCCGCCAGGATATTGTGCACTCCTGGAACATGCACGGCTGTGAGATATAGACCGTGATGGACTGCCCAGCACCAGACCCGCATCACTTCCATGCACAGGGATATGATCAGGTGCTCTCCTTGTTTGTTGATGTACCAGACCACAGACATACTGTCGGGTCTGTATCAACAATGTTCCCACTGTCAGAAGGGACTGAAGGCCTGAAGGGTGTACAGGACCGCCCTCATCTCCAGAATGTTTATGTGGAGCGAGGATTCCAACTGGGACCATTTTCCCTGGGTTTGGTGGTCTCCAAGGTGAGCTCCCCAGCCCAGACTATGACTCTGTGGTGAGGGTCGGGGGGGGGGGGGCTGAACGGAGTCCCCCCGAGACATGTTCAGAGGGTCCTGCCACCACAAGAGTTCCTTCTTGTGCACACTGGACACCAGAATAGGGTGATCCAGGCTGTCTGTACCCTGATCCCATTGGACCCAGGGTCCACTGGGCCTTCGTGCAGCCTGGCCAGAAGATACGGTCGGAATGGCCGCGACCATCAAGCCGAGGAGGTGTAAAACACCCTGGCTGGAGAAGGCTACCGTGTAGCCTGCCCTGCAAAGTATCCACTCTGTCCTCTGGGAGGAAGGCCTTGCCTGGACCATGTCCAGTACTGCCCCAATGAATTGGTGACACTGGATGGGACCAGAGACAACCTGAGGTAATAGATAGTACATGTAATACCCAGTCATGCAAAAGGTCCTGGGTGGAGGACAGGGAATCCTCCAGGCTGCTCTGGGCCCGGCACCGCTATGAGTCAATGGGTCAAGTGCGGGAATCCATAAAACACCTTGACAGGATGTGAAAAATGACAGCTGTACTGTTCATGAAGAGCTGAGAAAAATGCAGTATTGAAATCCAGAAAATATTGCAAATTTTAAGTTACAAGGGTGTGTGGAAACTGCGCAATGCATTCTTGTAACACAGTTATTTTATGGACTTTCGTCATCAAACTTTCAACATAGGCATTTTAAGACCTCTGCTCATGAACAGTGTCACTGACACTTTCTTAATCTGTCTCTAAAACTGATTTCCCACAGCGACCGTGCTATTCTGCACTGGAAGTGCGAAAACACATTTTGGACAGGATATGTAAAATGACAGCTGTACTGTTCATAAGGAGGTAAGGAAAAATGTCGATGTTGAAATTCTGGAGTGAAAATATTACAAATTCACAAAGTTCTGACGTGCATTAAAACTGTGCAGCACTACTCGTAAAAAGTCATTTTTTGGATTTTTCACCAGATTTATAAAATAGTTTTTTTTGAGGGCCCACTCCATGAATAGTGGCACTGTCATTTCATATCTGTCCCAAAAGGTGATTCCGTGCAGTGACAACAAAATCACCTTTTGGAACCGAATAATGCCATGACAGTGGCCAAATTCATGAGGAGGGGTCCCAATAACCCCCTGTTGAAAATTTGGTGCCCAAATTCCCAAAAATGCCTGAGATATGCACCAAAGTTGAAAAAACCCTATTTATGCCATTATACAGCTTACCGGCATTTCTTCAGTTCACAGTCGACTTTGAAGAGTGCAGACATGTTCCTGGTCCACCAAAGATCATCGCACCAGGCTCCAGAGGTTAGTATTGGGTGAGGGGTGGGAAGGCAGGGTACTAGAGGGTGGTGTGGGTTGGGGGAGGGGCAGGAGAGAGACTGCGAGGGACCATTTTCTTGTTTTACAGGTAAAAAAAAAGATTACGCGGGTCAGTTTTCTTCTTTCGCTGGTGTTGTTTGGTACACTGGGGTGGGCTCTCAATGTACCACCTGCATTTGTGGGGAGGGACTGAAGCTTACAGGATTGGGCCCCCTGTCAGCACAGAAACAGGTGGGGGCATGATGCTGAGGGGACTGGGCACCCCTTGGCACACAGCAGAAATCGGGGTGGGGCATTATACGATGGGCAGTGGGCTCCCCACTGGCAAATTGAACTGGGAAGGAGAGGACTGAAGCCGACGGGATTGGGCCCCCGTCAACAAGAAAGACTGTTGGGAGGCCATGATGCCAAGGGTTATTGGGCACCCCTTGCACACAACAGAAACTTGGGGGTTTAGACATTATGCCGATGGGGACCGGGCTCCCTGTCAGCAAATGAAGGGGGTCAGGGGCATGCCGACAGGGGGATTGAGCACCCCTGTCATCTCTGAGGTGACCGCAGAGAGCCACCTTGGTCCTGGTACTGTTACACCAGGCGAGGTACCACCCTGCAATGACGGGTCACTCCCTCATTGCAGCAGAACTGCTGACGCTGAAGTGACGTGGCGGCCCCTCATTGCAGCGGCCAAATCGTTTCATGTTGGTGGCACTTCTGCAGAACCAGTGTCATCAGGACACTGGGCCTGCATTGGGTGCACACCGCCAAGCCCACAAATGCAGTGCTGGCATTGGCCGCCACACTGATGCACCTCCACAACCACCTTCTCTCTTAAGCTGCCGCATAATGTTTCTTGCGCTTTCACTCAAGCAAACATAAAAACTTAACAAATGCTTCATAAATAATGTTACGTCAAAAACTATCAATGATTTACTGGGTCCTGAACACTGTGGCACCCCGCTGGTCACTCTCCTATCATTATAGTGAGTGCCATTTACCACCACCCTCTGTCTCCTATCCATTAACCAGTTCTAACCCAATTTACCACTTTAGATCCCATGTCTAGGCTGCTCAGTTTATCAGCCTCCTGTGTTGAAGACCTTGCTATAATCCAGACAGACCATGTCCACTGCCATCCTCTGATCTATTTCCCTGGTCACCCAGTCAAAGAAATCTATCAGCTCCTTTGGCATGCCCCCACCCCCACCCACCCGGTAATCCATGTTGCATGTGATCTTCTCTGGATTCAAGATACGCTACCAATCTTTCCTTTAGCAAGGTTCCATTAATTTTCTCACCACTGAAATAAGACTGACTGGCCTATGGTTGCTAGCCTCCTCCCTGCTGCTGTTCTTATGTGGAGGAACCACATTACGGCTTCTCTAGTCTGCGGGAACCATGTCTGCTTCCAGTGAGCTGTTGAATAAGGCTATCAGTGGGGCAGCTAGCATCTCCCAGAGATTTTTTTTTGAACTCTTGGGTGTACCCTGTCTGGTCCCATAGCTTTGTCTCCCTTCAGAGCTGCAAATCCCATCCAGACCTTTTCCTCCAGAAACAGAATTTTGTTCACCTACCCCCCAATTCTTGCCACTTCTTGGCGGTCCATCCCCCCACCCTCCACTATGAAGACTGAGCAGAAGTACCTGTTTAGGATGTCAGCTTTTTCATGGTCCTTTGCTGTGCAATCTTTACCTTCCGCCTGTCTAATCCTTACCATCCCTCTCTTTGCTTTCCTCTTCTCATGTACATATATGAAGAAAATCTTACCGCCCCCTTAGTGACCCCTTTTGCAATCTTTTCCTCTGTCTGTGCCTTTGCTCCTCTTACCACCTTACCTGCTTCTCGCTGATCTTCCAGGTAGACCTCCCCATTCTCCTCCTTCTGTGTTTCTTTATACTGTCCAAAAGCACCCTTTTTTTCCTTCCTTGCCTTTGCCACTTCCTTATAGAACCATAATACTCTCTTTTTCCTTCAGCTTTTACTCACTTCCTTCATGCAGAGGTTGGCTGCTTTAAATATGCCCTCCCTTACTCTTCTCCACTGTGCCGCTCCCCCATCCTGGCAATTCCCCCACGGCAATTTCTGAAGCAGTATCCCATTTCTTTAAAATCCACCCTCCTTAATTCCAAGACCCTCTTCCTCGTGAGGTTAGCTTCTGTTCCTGTCAGTATGTTAAACCACACTGCACATTGATCATTGGTACCTGTGGGACTGCCCATCCATTACTTTCTGCAATGCTGTCCTTGTTTTTAAGCAGCAGGTCCAGCACTGCCCTGTCCCTAGTGGGTTCTTTGACTAGCAACCTGGGAAAAGCCCATTGTATGGAGTCAAGGATGGCCCTACTCCTTGATGAAGCTGAGGCTGGAAGACTCTAACTCCACGTCAGGCAGACTGAATTCACCAGCTAGCAGAACTTCTCTCTTTCTTGCCATTCTGATGACGACTTCAGCAAGTACCTTATCCAACTCCTGTCCCAGTACTAGAGGTCTGTACACTACCATGGTATGGATAGTGTCCTGCAGCTTGTCTACAGGGTGACCCACAGCATCTATAGCCCCTCCTTATCCTCATGGAGCTCCTGTACCTCCATAGCCTTGACTCCCTCCCTCACATATAAAACAACCCCTCCTCCCCTCCTCCCCACCTTGTCTTACCTGAACATAGAGTAGCCAGGTATGACCATGTCCCAGTCATAGTGCTCAGTTCACCACAACTCTGTTATGGCTACTAAATCCAGATTAACCTCTGCCATGATAGCTTCCTGGTCCAGAATTTTTTGTTTCCAAGACTCCTTACATTGGAGAACATGACTCTCCACACCTTTTTTCCTCCCTGTCTGAAAAAAAGGGTTGCTCCCTAGAGGACGGTGCTCCAAGTCCTGAGACTATGAATCAGTAACAGCAAGGACTCAGCACTCAATGCCCAATAGTGCAGCAGACTCTCAGATGAAGGACTTGAGAGTCTGCTGCATTATTGGGCATTGAGTGCTGGGTTCTTGCTGTTACTGATTCTTTCCTCCCTGCCTGCTGCCCTGATTTCCCCTCCCATTCTTGCCTCTGTTTTTCCCTGAAGCTCCCCCAGACTTTCCTCTTCCCTTTTACCTTCCCCATTCCTTATCTCCTGCAATCCTCTACCTTCACTTACCTGAGTTTTACCCCCCTTTATTCTGTCTTGATCCTATCCCTGCCTTTCTGCTCCCTTGTCCAGGGAATTTTCCCTCTGGCCCTCCTCCTCCCTACTGTTCCATTATCGGAGGCAATGTTGCCTGTCTTGGCTTTGCTGCCTCCCTATTTGGCTAGTTTAAAATGTTTATCCAAGTAGAATTTAAACCTCCCACCAAGGAATGCAGTCCCTTCCTGGAAGGACATAGGCCATATCCCATATAGAGGCTCATATTCTTCCAGGCTGGCCCCCAGTACTCAATGTAGCTGAAGCCCTCCCTCCATGGACCATGCCTTCAATCAGTCATTTCAGTTCAGAAAATGTATTGTTCAACATGTATTGTCATTACAAAAAGCTATAAAATAGTACATTTTAAAACATGGCATATAGTATTGCTTCTCCTGTACACCAACATAAACTTTAATATTTATACAAAATAAGAATATATATAACTTCACATAATAAAGCTCCTTATATCAGCTTAGACTTAACCATCATTCAAACGTTCGTATACTAGTTCTATTCCTTATATCACCTGTTTGATTAATAAGATAAGAATCCACAATGACTTTCACTTCTTAAAAAGCTCTTCTGTATATGAATCGGTAGAGTGTAAACAGACATCTATCAGGTTCAGGTTTGTGAATCGGTAGAGTGTAAACAGACATCTATCAGGTTCAGGTCTGTGAATCGGTAGAGTGTAAACAGACATCTATCAGTTTCAGGTCTGTGAATCGTTAGAGTGTAAACACATGTCTATCAGGTTCCAGTCTGTGAATCTGTAGAGTGTAAACATACTTCTATCATGTTCGGGTCTGTGAATCAGTAGAGTGTAAATGGACATCTACCAGGTTCGGGTCTGTGAATCGGTAGAGTGTAAACAGACATCTATCAGGTTCGGGTCTGTGAATCGGTAGGGTGTAAACAGACATCTATCAGGTTCCAGTCTGTGAATCAGCAGAGTGTAAACAGGCATCTATCAGGTTCGGTCTGGATACCTAAAATGATCCTTCAACCAGTCATTAAATGCCAAGGTGCAGAGTACCCTTGTATTTCCCTGATCATGCACAGGTAACACCTCAAAAAGAGACTGGGTGTACCACCTGCTTAAAGCCCTCCCCCAACTCCCTGAAGTTATCCAAGTACTTGGAGATGCAGGTGATGGCACTGAGGATCATTCTAAACTGGAGGATGCATAGTCATTACAGGTATAGAAAAAGGAAACAGTATTTTAAATTATATTCCATGTTGCAGCTGCCTGGATGTCAGAAGAAGTAAATGATGAGCCCTAATGGTCTTTGTTCATCTACCATGTCCTATACTTTTATGAACATTAACAGCAACATACAGTATTGGAGGTTCAAATGTCACAGTAGTCAGGGCCCCTGGTGTTCTCGGCAGAAATTTTCTGATTTCTGCGGCGGGCTCCTGGACTTCTAGACAGCATTTTCTGATTTCTGCGGCATGATTAATTCATTTCTCTGGCAGAATGCAGTCCTTATCATTGGCTAAATATGATGTGATGTCATCAATGACATCGTATGCTGAACATACAGGAGGAGCTTCAGGATAAACGAGGTGGGAAAGAAAGCCTGACACTATGGAAAAACAATACATTTATATGAAAATTCACCAAAAACAATGAATTCTGTGGCACTATATACATTCTGCGGCATGATACAAATTCTGCGGCAAATTCCGCAACTGCAGAACCGCAGAATTCCAGGGGCCTTGACAGTAGTTAAGTTACACACCTGGCAACAGAACAGGTAAGCAGATTTCAGAATTCACTCTCTTCTTTGAGACTTTTCAAAAAATAAAGTTTTAACTTACCTCAGCATGTGAACCTCTATAAACATTCTTCACCACGATGGATTTGTTTTTCTCTTCAATTTCAAACCCATAGTCATTTTCTTCTGGCAGAATCTATGGGACGGGTAGATCAAGGAAAGTCACCCACAAAGGCAATATGTTAAGCAGTCTGGTAAGGACATTATATCAAGTTTAAACTTTAGCTTTTAGTGGCCAAGTCTAAAACTGAATCTTTGCAGCTAAAATGGCACACCTGCCTACTATGTCTGCACACTAAGAGCAGGTGGAGGGGCCTGGACTACATAAAATAAGCTACCCTTAAGGCAAGTCTAGGGAATGAAAAACTTTGAGATTGCAAAAGAGTTTCTCAAGTGGGTCGATAAAACAACTCCGCTCCTTAAGTCCCCCACCATTGTGTCACTATCCTGGCTGCGCCTGATTTTATATAATTAGCACTTACAACCAGTATAGATAGGGAAGGAATGTACTAAGGGCCTGAGCCACAGAACATTATGTGGCTCATGCAAGTCAGAGTATGTAAGGCTACGGGTTGCCCCACTACATGTGCTGGGCACACCAGTACACTGACTCGGCACACACCCAAACTGCACCCAGTCCCTGAGCTGAATGCTGGACTCAATGCATGGCAGAGTTGGGGTGGGAACAAAGGTGGAACTGCACATACGTGTGAGTCACAGAACTACACTCAAGCATCTGGCAGGGTGGAGGGTGGCGAGGCCAGTAGCAATATGCCGCCATGGGAGCTGCCATAACATCTGCCAGCCCTGCACGGAGGTGCACCGTGCCACTGTTGTGGCCTTACTGTGGCCAGCTGAGCCGTCCTGCAGGATGTATGTAGCCCTCTGAACCAACATTGCAGGCTGGGGGCCACTGTCAACTGTCCTTTGTGATTTGGGGCTGATTAGCAGATATAGTGGTCCATAGAGGACTCTGCATCCCACAATCCCACATGCCATATGAGTCAACGGATGTGCCACCGAGCTGACTTGGGCATCTGGTTAGATGCCTGGTGCCTGGCACAGTTCCATCTCAAGGGATACCCTTCCCCTGTGCGAAGCTGCACACTTATGGTTGGCAGCAGGCAAGGGCTGTGAATGCCCTACAGAGCTGCCAGACATCATGGTGTGGGGGTTCCACAGCCAGGCTACATGAAAAGCAGAGAGTATCCCAGCTTTCTGGAGGACTGGACCCTAAGGATTGAGCTCTATGGCTTAAACACCCTCGGCAAGATTTGGAAAGGGATCTGTTCAGAATCTGCCTGTCCCGGCATTTTATTTACAATTGAATGTGTGTCAAAAAATTTCCAAAAATATAATCTTTATTTTTTTGGCAACATGCTTCAAATAATGATGCTTTGCCACAAACTGAGGCTTCTTTTGAAAATCTGTTAAGTGACTGGCACACAGATTGGGACAGACACAAGCATAGCATACAGATACATGTGTGTTCAACCCTTTTAAAAATCAATCTCATGTCACTGCACAGTTTCCTCCAGAAAAGCAGCACTTAAAGCAAAAATACAGTACATTCTAACATGTTTCTCATTTTGGGTTATTCCACATGGGACCCCATACACAGGTGCTAACTGAGGCACTAAGTGGGTGCTGGAAATATTTAGTGCTACTTAGAGGATTGTGACCCTGCAAAGCTATGCTCGATGGGTGTAGCTAAGCTTCTGAGAGTCACAACAGTGTTTACGGCTCTGTAAGGAACTGGGGAAGACACCATGTAAAGGGCCTGCAGATGCATTCACCACAGTATGTGAGCCTTGCATGATCAGTTGCAGCTTCCTGTGACCCCTGCTGCAACTAGAATGGATGGAAAAAGGACATTAGTACTGCCTGCTGTAGCCGACCTGCTGTCAGAGGGACTGGGAAGGGAACCATTGGATGCCGTGGAGGAAACTGGATTATAAGGAGGGGAAGGGTCAGCTGGACAGACAGTTACAATGCCCATTAGGTTAAGGATATCAGAATCATCACAGGCCCAGGGAAGTGCTAAGATAAAGGGAAGTAGCAAAGGGGAAGATTTTATGCAGAAAAGTGGGGGGTCGTTTACCAATATGTAAGTGGATGCAAACCCCGTATATACCAATAACAATTGAAAAAAACAATTTGCATCGTGAGATAATCCCAGGGAGGTAGCTGAACCAAACAAAACTTTACCACCTGTTTTGTGTCACCACACTTTGTGACTGAGCACAGGACCTATTGTCTGTCTTATGATATTCTGTTTCTCAGTACTAAAAATAATACTACTGCTTGGAGTTTTACAAGCAAAGGAATTGGCAGTCTAGTTAACGGACCATTCTACCCCACTTATTCACTCCAGATATCACATATTCCATTCGTTCAAGATCTTGCTGATTCTAAGGAGTTTGACTATGAGGCATCCTTGTGTATTTCATGAGGACAGGAAAATCCTACTCGTATTTTTTAAATCTTACTTGACAGATGTTGTTTCCTCCCCAGCTCTGCACTCTTAGTGAACACGCTAGCCTCTATCACTAGGATTTACAGATTGGATTAAATGTTTTAATCTAAGGATTCAGATGTCAAGTGGGGGGATTATCGCCACATCAAGGCACACAGATGAGATACAATTACAGATTTATATGCAGAGGAGCGTGTGCACTGTTCTTTGTCAAAATACTGTAGCTGCACAGAATGTAAAAGACATAAATTGGACAGGGTAACTGATGTGGCCATTTAGTTCACTTGACTGAGCCCCTGAATGGTATCAAGTGACCTAGGTTCAATCCCTTTTAATACCACAAATTCCTTTTTTTTTTTTTAATTTATCATTTTTCCCGGGAGGCCTTCCGTCCTGTCTCTGCCCTGGTCACGGCCCTCCGAGACTTCCACCAATCACCAAGTGATGCAACTCCCAGTTACCCCAGGGCGGGTCCACGGCACTGGTTCCCCAATTCCAGTGCCGTGGAACTGGTATCTGGTTGTGAGTGGTGGCGGTGGCTAATTGAGCCCGGGACGGCTTCATGTAGAGGGAGGCTCTCCTCCATTTTCTTTAGTTTTCCTTGAGGCAGGGATGTACAATGATGTCCAGTGTCCGCCTGCCTCCATTGAATGCGAGTGCCAGTGTTGTGGGATCCCTGGCCTCCGCTAGGGGTCTGTCATGCGCCTGACACTTCCCCACCCTCCCCCCGGAGAAGGAGAGCTGTCCATAGGATGCTCAATCCTTCTCCCCCTGGCCAGCCCTCCAGCAACCCGGGTCCATTCCCGACCCCAGGTCACCAGCGTCTCAAGCGGAAATCCAACCGCTGCGCTGGTGGGCCGGCCACAAATTTCCCTTTAAACTAGATCTATATATTGGAATCCAAGCCGTCATGTTTTACAATGAGTATTAATTGATGTTACCAGAATGACCGTTTGGTCCAGAGTGTGGGCTCCACAGTTTCAGGGTCTTGTTTACAGTGACTGTTCATTCTAAAAAGCAAGGGGGCATTCTAGTACCCTTTGTTTTCAGGATACTAAGACTACTTTTACACTACATACCAGCAATAAATTACTTGTAGGAGACAGACACGGGCAGTTGGTTTTGCCACCCATAAATCTATATTAAGCTTGTACTTTAAATATAGTTTGTCTAAGACTAAATCAGTTTGGCAACCCTCACCCAAAGTACTTTCTGTCTGTCTGTCTGTCTGTCAACCTGTGTCTAACCTATCTGTTTTAAAGAGGGTGTCTGACCACAAGCATTAAATATCATGGTTGGAACATATAGGGCTCAGTATGCTAGCTGACATACAAGAAGTTCTAAGTCATGATTTGTTTAAAAAAACAATGGCATTTGGTATATCTGGCTGATCCGTTCCGGTATGCTGTACTGTCAGCGACATTTCGACAGCACGGTCCCCTACAGCGACAACAGTGCCACATCGCTGAAGGGAACCTGCTGGAATCCGGCACTGTCTGTCTAGGGGTCCTGCACCCCCAAAACAGCTCCAACTTGGAGTTGAGAATCCTGAGTGGGGAGGTGAAGGGGGCACAGCCCCTGAAGAAAAACACTTGGTTTATTACAAACCGCCAGCCAACTGCAAATGCGGTCAACCTGCCGTTTTGCTGTCTAGTGATTCAATTCAACAAAACTTTGGTCGACGACCAGTCGTGAATCCAATGGTTACTATGCATTTATCAACTGAATTTACAGAATGGATACACTAGCTCTTTAATGCATATACAGTAGGTGTAATGGGGTGTTTGTCATCACTGATATTAAAATGCTTAAATATTTCCAATAGATTAAAATACCAAAGTGATTACTCCATTTCCATATTTGGGCTGTCCTGATCAAGCACATCCTCAAATGAATACATTGCTAATATACAGCTTACTTCCTGTATTAGTAGGCGTAAAGGTAAAACTACCGGCAATAGTGAAAATCAAAACACACTTACTGCAGCAACTTGCTTTTAGAGGCTTGTGCCCATTGTGTGTTTCTTGTGCGAATATTTAAAAAAAAGGGTACTTCCTGTTCTCATATTCTTTTTTGGCATGATACTTACTGTGATACTTACTATGATCTTAAAGTTGTCAACCAGTCAACTAGCTGTCACTCAGCTACTAAGAAGATAACTTTAACAACACAGAAGTGCCACTTTTAAACATACAGCAAGTACCTTTAACACGTGGTGTGAATCTTATAGTTACTATATTTAAAGCTAGTGAAAAGTGGCCTGTGTGCTGCCACTTTATTCCATTCACAGACAGAGAACTGCTTTCAACTCATCTCACTGTATCATTAGAACTTGTAGTAACACAGTTAAATCATATACGTCACAACAATTCGCATCACAGATGTTTTCTGTTGAACATGCAGTCTATAGTATCAATAGAGTATTAATGGTATGTTTTAGAAACGATTTCCAGGATAGGTCTGAATTTCGAGCACGCCATTTTTAAATAAATCTTTGCCAAAGAATCAGGTCAACTCGAGTCACTGAAACATCAGGAGTAGAGCAACGGCTCCAGTATCTGGAATTCCATGTCATGCTAACAGCCAAACAGGCATGTCCTACTGCTGGGCTTGGCAAGTTAACAATGCATGCAGATCTTCCGCTCTCTGTATCAGATTGCAAGATGGGAGAGCTTAAAAATTACAACTGTGCATAGAAATAGGGGGCTGATTACCCACCCAGCTCTCTAAGCTGGTCAAAACCTGTATCACTCTTGTAGAAGGTGCAGGGATAGTCATGATTTTTATATTGAAGCTCTTACCAATAGGGACTTTGCCAAAATATTTTCTATAAGTTTGAAGTCATTCCGTAGCTGTTTGTTCTTAGTGCTTGTCCCTTCCATCTCTTCATCAGCATAGAAGCGGAAAAACTGTGACTCATCTTTGAATTCACTTTTCTCCAGTACTAGAGAAACAAAGAACAAAGCAGATATTACAAATACATCTAAAATCTCTAGGATTGGCTGCAAGAAGAATGTGAAATAGAAAAAATAATTTTATTCATATGATTGTGAATGCATGACGACATCTTTGCTTATAGTTTCAGCCAATCAGGTTTGACTATAAGCAAAGATGTCACAATTTATTCATGCCATTACCAACACGAACATTGAACAGAGTAGATGCTCTGCACCGGGGGATGGTTTCCTTCTTTTATAGGTCACGAACACATCCTATTTATTAGGGTGCCATGGTGGGCAAGAGGGTGGTGGGGGCCAGAGGGGGGTTGGTAAGAGGAAGGCAGGTATTAACATTGTGGTCTGGTTGGGTGGGGGGCAGAAGGTGTGTTTTGGTGTGCAGGTGGGGGGAAAGGAATCCTTATGTAAAATTTGCCAGGACAGGGAAGGGGGGGAGAGTGCTAGTTGAGAGAGGGAGATGCATTACTAAAAGCATCTGGGAGTGAGTGTGTGGGAAAGTAATCCACAGTAAGTGAGGAAGGGAGTCTAAGTCTTTTGTAAAAACTGGGCCGACAATGTTGGTGGAGCTTCCCAATGTGGGAAGTCCCAGAATTCACCTCAACTTTGCCAGCAAATTAAGTAAGCAATGATACCTGACAGAATTAGGCGGTGCGGACTGTACCCGGACTATTCAGGGGCATAATGAGGCCTGATGCTGCAGGTGGGGGCCTTATAGTCCCTGGATGGACTGTATTATTGTGCTAAAATGGGTTACATGTGTCGCGTGACATTTTATGTAATATTTAAAAAAAAAATGAGTACAAATCAATTTAAAGTTATTTTGTTGGTAAAGTAGTTCCTCTGCTGGTACTTGCCAGTAGAAAGCACTGCAGTGTTTAGAGGCACTGGTAATTGCAGCTGCCAGTATTTTACCACTGTTTGGTTGAGCACGTGTTTTTCTTACTTTTATTGTTGGTTAAGCAGTTTCCATTGTTGCCTGCTTGCCACTTTCTTTTTGTCTTGTGATTGTGTGTCAGAAATGCAATCGGAAGATGTAGTAGCTCGTTCTGCTAGGAAGGTGTACTCGGGATGGCAGAGAGGGTGAGTTGAGACCTGAAGTAATATCAGCACTCTGCAATATGGTCTGTGCTAGTGCTGTGTCCGCCAGAGCGAGACAGGAAAAGGACAGGAAAGTTATCCGAGTGTATAGCAGTGAGTGGCAGTGCTTAACCATTTGTAGCAATGGACTCGGAGAAAGGGCAGACTGCAACAAGTATGGCAGAGCATAAGATGCAGCACGATCAAGAATCAATTCTTCACTTAAGGAAAGTGATTTAAAAAACATAATCATTCTTTCTTTGTTTTCCGTTTTGGGAAGTGGGGGTGCAGTCAAGGTAAGCTGGCAGTCTCGTAGTAGTGCTGAGCATGTGATATGCTAGTGTTACTATTTGAAGATAAAAGCAATTTCATTTAACAAAGGGTGGAAATATTATAAAACATTATTAGTGTGTGGCAAACTAATGCTGAGACTGCTGTTTTCTCTTATATTTAATTGAGAGTGGCATTCTGTATTGAACAGGCTAACCAATCGTTTTACTCAGGGGAGGAGGGTTCCATGTCATAACAGTGACTACCAAACCACGATTGCTGTTACTGCGAGTGTACATCACCAAAATGAAAAACAGTGATGTACACTTCTAGCAAGGACCAGGCAAAAAACATAAACTGTATTTATGCACGGTGCTAACTATAGCTTATCAACTCCGGGGCGGAGGGGTACATGGTGGGAAGGGGGAGATAGTCATAAAAAAATTTAAAAATTCCACCCTCACGAAAAGCTTACCCCCCGGCCCTGAACCCCACACCTAGCACCCTATAGCCGGCCACCCTCACCACCACACCACATGGGCAGCTCAGCAACACCATGCTGCACTACCTCCCACATACTGTCTTCCTCGTTCCTCCCCTTCTGCTGGCCATTCTACCTCGTCACTCTTCTTCCCTCGCTAACCTGCATCTTCGCTCTTCTTCTGTCGCTACCCTTTCAGGGTAGCTCACATGACTGGTGCTGAGATTGAGTCAATCATGTGTGAGTCACTCAATCTCAGTCACCATGTAACGGGTTACTAGGGAGGAGGGAGCTGTCTCTTGCTAAGTGGATGAAAAAATATGGCGGCAATTTCAAATTTAGGGTTCTTCTGCGGAATGATCTGGAACGTAAACAAGCAGGCACAGACTTGGACTCAATATGTCCCGGTCTCTGTTGCCTGATACCAGACTGGGTGGTTGGTGGCCTGAGCCAATCAGGTTCAAGAATATCTCCAACCCATTTTCTAAAAGTTCACTACACCTCTACTCACCAGCTGTCTTGCAAAACCTGCATGCTTTTCTTTGACACTTCTGTTTGCATACGTGTCTACTGTAAGGCGTAGGGCATCTGCTTTCTTGTGTCAGACACAAAGACAAAATTCAGAGGTTCCCAGGGGCAATATATGAGACCCCAATGATTGCAGTTGCGATCTCATTTAATTGTTTTTAAAAAAGTCCCCAGGATCTTATATATTGCCTTCAGAACACAGCTGGATTGTTCAGCTACAGCCATTTCAGTTCTTGTTTCCCGCTCTGCCTGCTAAAGTTATGTTTTCTGCACAGCCCTAACACACTTCTCATGGCTGCTGGTATTACATCACCATTTTTTTTTTACGCATGTGTTGCCCTTTATCTTACAAGCTTTTGCAGAGGAATAAAACTACAGCTGATCTTAGTAAAATATATACAACCCTTCATTACTTAAAGAATACCTAAACAACATTTTGACAACAAACTATTCAAAAATCTGACTCTAGGTGACTAAAGGCAAGGCTGCTGTATTCATTAAGGCTAAAACTACTTTTATATAATTTAGCTAAATGTGGTTCCAGAGCATTTGAATATTGTAAAATCAGCCTTCTAATTTCAAAAACTGTCTTACCTGCTTCCTAAAATGGCCATAAATGTGTTATGTGATGACATAATTGGAGCCAAAATCAGAAAGATATATGGCTCTCTATAGTACTAACTAGTTATTTTTTTTCCCTTTGTATAGAATTGTTTCACCCAAATGGTCAAAACCATGTGCATTATTTTGTATAATACACATGTTAGGCTATAGTTATGTTCATTTTGTTTATTTTAACATGCTGAAATTGTGTTTTAATCCAACCGACTTTCTCTGTGACAAACCACAGTGCAGTACAAATCTTGAATAACCTGGTGGACTAGTGGTTATGGTGGATCTAAGATGCTACAGTGGGGTGCTGGGATGGTGTGCATACGTACTATGCACTTTTTAACATTTTATTAAACCTTTATATTTTCTGCTATTCTTTTCTAGTAGGTTTCTGACAGAACCTACAAATGTAATCCATAGTTTGAATGTAAACATTTGTACAATCAATAAATCAGACTTCTTCAACAAAGTGAAATGCAGCAGCAGCAGCACATAAGTACATTACTATATGTGTCTGTGTGTGTGGGGGGGTGTGCAGCCACACCTTCACCACCCCTAGACCACCACTTTTTGTAGCAAAGTTCTTGTTCAGTCCAATGATAGAGTTCATACTTTCTTGAAACTCAAACATATGCTTGTCTTGTCTTCTTTTCCATGGGAAATAATAATAATAATAATAAGAATCAGCATTTATATAGGTTTTCATACACATTGTATCCCAAAGTGCTTTACAAGCAATACTAGACTGGTAGTGAAGTGACTGAACATGTAGTGGCAGCCATTTCATACATTAATATCCACACACAGCCTTGGACAATTGCATGAACTGGTTGTATGGGAAGGGGAATGTTGGCCAGGACAGGAGTCAGGCAGTGATCAAGGTGCTGGCAGCCCACATCTTATTTCTCACAGTAATCTGCTCATATTTCTCTCCTCTGTCTTCCCCATCCCTGAATATAGCAGTACCTTGCAAGAGTGGCCTTCTCAGTCCTCCTCTGGTATTCATTCTTCACTATTCCTCCTCACACCGAAAACTGGTGAGCTCATCACCCTTCCGCATCATGAATGCAAGTAGTAGAGTCCCCGTTTTATTTTGACATATCAAATATAAACATATCCTTCCAGTAAGTCAGGCTGATAGCAACAGGGAACACGGGGAATGATGGACTTTCCTATCCTTAAAAGATCTAGGCTACCTTTGATTAGGCACTGCTAAATGATGGGTGTGCATATCATTATGCACGTCATTTAATAGTGCCTAATCCTAGATGGCTTAGATCTTACATGTTTAGGAAAGCCTATTTTTCCACTTATGCAATGCAACTATCAGTCTGGCTTACCAGAAGATCATGTTTATTATTAATATGTAAAAAAATATGGGAGACTGTACTAACCACATTCAAGATGCAGAAGGGTAGTGAACACATCAGTTTTTGGTGTGGGGTGCAGGTGAGAAGAATGAATGCAAGAGAGGGACTGAAGAGGCCATTCCAGCAGGGTATTGCTATATTCAGGTTAGCTGAAGACATGAAGGAGGACATATACACAACTCCCTCAAAACTCCCTCAAGATATATGAAGAGAGACTAAAGGAGCTTAATATGTATAGTCTCGAGGAAAGGGGGGGGCATGATAGAAACTTTCAAGTACCTCAAGGGAATCAACAAAGTCCAAGAGGGTGGCATCTTTCAAAAAAAGAGGTGTGCAAGAACAACGGGGCACAATTTGAAGATGGGGGTGCGGCTCAGAGGTAATGTAAGGAAGTATTTTTTCACAGAGGGGTTGTGGATGCATGGAGACGGCCTTCAGGAGGAGGTTGTGGAGTCAAAAACAGTGGTTGAATTCAAGCATGCATGGGGCAGTCATATGGCAATTCTAGAATTGGGGGGTAGAAGAAGTAGGCTGCTGGTTAACTAGGATCTGCAGCTTATCCATTAGGTAGGGAAATGGGCAGACTGAGTGGGCCAAGTGTTCCTTATCTGCCGTCAAATTCTATGTTTCTATGTTTCTGTGTTGAGCAGATCACTGTGAGATCTGAAATGTGGGACTGCCAACATCATGATCACTACCTGACTGTGGATGAGAGTAGCTAGCAATGACAAATACTCAGAGTGGCAGGGCTGCACCTAAACTGTTACTTGAATTCAGTGTAGGAGATTACCCTTGGGTGGGAAGTGATGTTTGTTAGGACAGTATTGAGGGAGTTGTGTATAGCTCATTCAAGATTTGGAAGGGTGGTAGCCAGCCAACTTGAATTGTGGAGTAGAGCACAGAAAAGTACAAGAGAAGAATTACTGGGAACTGTCCTGCGGGGTTCTGCAGATCACAGGTAAAGGAGTAGACTGACAATGGAAGTCGGGCGGATTTGCTCAAGGTATTAGTATGCCTCTCCCGCTAATAATATAATTATCCATTGTAAGAGCAGCCTTTATGAGGGCATGAACAGCAGTTTTTCTGGTGGGTCATGATGCGTATTGGTTGACCCTCTGGGAATTCTAGTTGTTGGTTAATGTGGTGGGAAAAAACACAACAGGGGAACTGTACATACTACCATCACTGTGCAGAAGGGTGGTGATCCACTCAATGTTTACTGTGGGAGCAGAAGTCAAACACTGAGAATGTGGACTGGAGAGTGATTTGGGAGGCATTTTTTAACATTGCTAGCTGATGATGCATATTGGTATAGGTGTGCACAACTCTCTGAGGTACAAGATTACAATCTGAGGTATGATAATTCTCTTCATGAGACTGTAAGCACATATGCGGCACCAGGCAGTACTAAGGACAGGGTATGGATGGTGGGGTGTTCAACAGAAGGCAGACTAGATGCAGAAGGTTCACGTGGATAAAGAAAGCCTTATTTGTGGATTAACAAGAGAACATGGGCTTTGGAACTGAACCAGACCAGTACTTTGCTCTGTGACCCTGAGCAAGTCAATACACTTCCTTGTGCTCCCAGGCTACACCCTGTAAACAAGCCTTAGCTTAGTGTGTCTCTCCTGGTTAACAAAAGCAAAATTCAGTGTATCACATAACCACTAGATCATCAGGTAATTGAAGTGTGGTACTGTAATGCAGTTTGCCAATGAAAAGTCAGCTGGATTGCAAAATATTTTCTGCAAGTTAAAGTAAACAAAATGAACAAAATCATAGCCTAACATGTGTACTGATCAAAATAATCCACAAGTTAACACATGGTGTTGATCATTCTGGTACAATTCAAAACAAAGAGGGAAAGAAGAACTAGTAAGCACTATAGAAATATAAAAGACAAAGAACCTCTGTGCGCAAACACTGAGGCAAGGGTTACCCCAAAGGGCATTTGGCTGGGAAGCCAAGTTTTAAGAAAATACAAAATCACACATGCCCCCACAATGCAAAGCATCATGGGCTGCGTATGTGGGTCTCTGTCTGTGGCTCAGATGATGTCATCATGGCTCATCACGTAACAGACTTGGCAGACATCTTAGGGAGAAACCAAGGCTGTTTTTGAAAGTGAAAGGCTGATGTTTACATTTTTCAAAAGCTATGAAACTGCATTTATATTATTTACATAAATGCAATTTTAGCATAAATGTAAACAACAGCCTCTACTTTACTTTGTTATGAAGCCATATTTTGGAGTTTGCAGTTTTAAAAAAACTGCTTGTTTAGGTACCCTTTAAGGTATAGCAAAACAATCAGATCATTTCTTAAATTAGAATGGAAGGCTTTCTGGGTCTTCTTTCCTTCTTTGATACCCTTGGTTTAACAACAGGCAGACCTGGAACAGAGCCTTATGTGAAGAGATCTGCGGAAGCAGGAACCAGGCCTCACAATACACTGTACCAATGCTGACCACACAGTAGTTTCAACACTTGTCTTGGGGGGAGGGGGGCACAGATGCAATAAATTGTTATTCATTACTGTCTGACAGTAGTGAGCTGGAAAAAATGACTCATGAAACATATTCAAGACAGCGTAATCATGCACGCACATGCATACAGGTGCTCATATGTGCAAAGAGAAGCAAACTGGTCAGACCTACCACATCTGACATTTCACATGAGCACTTACATCAGAGGTTACTACGCTACGACCAAATGTCATGCACCTGAAATTTAATCACAAAATGGTAAAGAAAGATTTTTTTTTTTGTTCTATGTGGAAAGTGGCAACATGATGTATACAGAAGCTGAAATTCATAAAAAAAAGTATAACATATTGCAGTGTTTTCTCAAAACTGGTGAGCATAACCAGTTTATCAGAGATGAATAAAATGGTTCAACAGGACGACACATTTGAGACTAGTCTTTGTTTAACTCCCTTTAGGTTGACATTGTCAAGAATTAATGATTAATTACCGTGGTGCATGAATCCGTTATTGCAAAGTCCTATTCCCTGTGCAACACCTTCCTCTCTGGTCTGGCAGTCACCCTGGTAACAAGAGGACAATATTACATCACAGACAGTCTCCCTTAACATAACACACACTGCCCAGGCTCTGATGTCAGACTCAAAATTAGCAAGGTGCTTTTACAAAGAACAATACTGCTGGCGAAATGTCTCTCTTTCCATTCATTTCTATATATAGGTTACTCTGCTTCTGTTGGAACTGGGAAGACAAAGAAAATGTACTCCTGAAATCAGTTATGTTTCAAACCACACACACAATGAATGAACAATGATAACAGCTTGCTTTCCTGGATAACCAGACATTCATATTATTTTCCATTACACAACACAAAGTGGGGGCGGGGGCAATGTGACAACCATTTGTACAGCAGTGCATGGTCATTTTATAAGGCTAAATTATGCCTCATTATAAATGGGTAGGGAAAATCCAGTAATCTGATTCATTCACACAGGTCACATGGGGGTGTAAACAGGGCTGCAGCTATGAATTTTGGGGCCCTGGACCAGTCACTCTTGAAATGGGCTCCGTTTCCCAAAACAGCTAATGCCAGGGGTAATGCCAGTTCCTCAGGTGGGCCCCTCCTGAGCTTGGGGCCTTAGACAACTTCCCCACTTCCCCCCATTACTGCGGCCCTGGGTGTAAGATATGTTGCCCAGCCGCACACCTAACCTTCTCCAAACCACATTTGTTCTTTACAAGACTGTGAAAAAACCCCCACCAAACCTAATTTCTTAAAATGATTTCTTTCTTTATTACCCATTATCTATGTGGGGTAATGATCATAAGCAATATATGCGTTTCTTGGGTGGTTAGAGGAATGAGGTATAAATAACTGCCTGAATCTTGTGTATAGTCTCACTACTGTGCACCCTGTCACATGTTGGGGCTGGTAGTGTAGCCTAGAGGTGAGAGTAACGAGCTGTGAATCTTAGCTTGGCACATCCAACAGAGCTGGGCTTTATTCCACAACCTCCAACTGCATAATGTGGACCCTAAGCAGTCACTTAACCTCCCAGTGCTCCCAGATCCCCTGAAAACAGACACTTGTGCTTAATAGGTCTTGCACTGTTACCAAACAACAGCATTGTTTTATCTATTATAAAGCTCCCAGCCAGCAAATGAAAAGTATGTGTATTTGAGTTCTTTTGATGGTGCTGCTAAAAGGACTGAACCCCTGCCTAGAGGGACATCAAAATCAAGACAAAGAAATGGAGACTACAGAGGAGAAACGTTTGGGGCATGGTGCAAACCCTAAAAGACAAAGAGACTGTTGCCCCATAAGGGTAGAGAGGAAAGGGTAAGTCTAGAACAAGATGGAGACAGAGATCACTGGTGCTGTCTGGGCAGAAGAGAAAGGTTAATGCCAGATAAAGGGGCAGAAGAAGGAGAAAGAGCTTGCTAGAGATGTAGCTGAATACACTAGATGATAATCCTTGGGGGAGGAACAAGAGGAAATGAAGGCTTCTGGCAATGTAGAAGTAGCAAAGCCCAAGAAAGAAGCTTCAAACTCACCACAAATATTAAGCCAAAAAAAGCAATATACTGCTGCAGGAGGGAGACCCACCAAATCTGAGGAGATTTACTACCCACCTTACCAAACTGCATGGAATGAAAACATATTCTGTCTGTCTGCATCCCAGGGATGTACACTAATAGGTGCACAACAGGTGCCTATACACACTGATACACTGATAGATATTCAGCAGGTGCCTATACACCGATAGACTGATAAGTATATAGTAAGTACCTGTACACTGATACACCGATAGATATTCAGCAGGTGCCTATACACTGATAGATATTCGGCAGGTACCTATTCACCGATACACTGATAGGTTTACAGCAGGTACCTATACACCAATATACTGATCAGTATACAGCAGGTGCTTATACACGCATACACCGATAGGTATTCAGCAGGTACCCATACAGTGATACACCGATAGTATATACAGCAGGTGCCTATACACCAATACACTGATAGGTGTACAGCAGGTGCCTATACACCGATAGGTATTCAACAGGTACTGATACACTGATAGGTATTCAGCAGGTACCTATATACCGATATAATGATAGGTATTCAGCAGGTCCTCATACAATGATACACTGATAGGTATACAACAGGTGCCTATATAGGTATTCAGCAGGTACCTATACACCAATACAATGACAGGTATACAGCAGGTACCTATACACCGATACATTGATAGGTATCCAGTAGGTGCATATACACTGATAGGCATACTTCAGATACCTATACACCGATACACTGATAGGTATACAGCAGGTGCCTATACACCAATTCACTGATAGGTATACAGCAGGTGCCTATACTCCGATACACCAACAGGTATTCAGCAGGTACCTATACAGATACAATGATAGGTATACAGCAGGTACCTATACTCTGATACAATGACAGGTATACAGCAGGTACCTATACACCAATACACTGACAGGTATTCAGCAGGTACCTATACACAGATACCTTTATAGGTATTCAGCAGGTACCTATACACTGATACAATGACAGGTATACAGCAGGTGCCTATACACCGGTACACTGATAGGTATACAGCCGGTGCCTATACACTGATAGGCATACTTCAGATACCTATACACAGATATACTGATAAGTATACAGCAGGTGCCTATACACCGATTCACTGATAGGTATACAGCAGGTGCCTATACTCTGATACACCAATAGGTATTCAGCAGGTACCTATACAATGATACAATAATAGGTATACAGCAGGCACCTATACACTGATACATTGATAGGTATACAGCAGGTGCCTATACTCTGATACACCGATAGGTATTCAGCAGTTACCGATACACAGATACAATGATAGGTATACAGCAGGTACCTATACACCGATACACTGATAGGTATTCAGCAGGTACCTCTACACTGATACAATAATAGGTATACAGCAGGTATCTATATACCGCTATATTGATAGGTATACAACAGGTGCCTATACACTGATAGGTATACAGCAGGGACCTATACACTGATACACTGATAGGTATTCAACAGGTACCTATACACAAATACACTGATATGTATTCAGCAGGTACCTATACACAGATACAATGATAGGTATACAGCAGGTACCTATTCTCCGATACACTGATAGTTATTCAGCAGGTACCTCTGCACTGATACACTGATACGTATACAGCAGTTACTGATACACAGATAAGTATACAGCAGGTGCCCATACACTGGCTACTGACAAGTATACAACAAGTACCTATACACTAATAGGTATACAGCAGGTACCTATACACTGATAGGTTTGCAGCAGGTACCTATAAACTCACAGGCGAACAGTGGGTACCTATAAACCAGTACACTGACAAGCAAAGAGCAGGTACCTATACATCAACACACCGATAGGTATACAGCAGGTATCTATACACTGATATATGATAATTCAGTGCGAGGAGCCTGCTCGCTTATGGTGAATATGTGAATATGGGCTAACTCACCAGGAGTTTATTTAAAAAATAACTTTTTAGAGCTTAAAGTATGTGGCCACTGTATGAGCATCCCACCATTTCCCAACAAATTGCAAAGCTTCATCGGGAAATGTGATCCATCAAGTTATCTACTTATTTATGAATTTGAAAATTGGTATCTGGAAGAGGCACACTGAGACAAGACTCATTTCCAGGTGTGACCCAGGGGAGGGGAGCAGTGAAAGAACAGCAGTCCCATACATAATAACAAGTTAGTCTTTGGTTGACACATTCTAATAAAGTTCTGAAGCATCAGAATAAATACAGAAATTGTAAGTACGGAGAATAAAGTGTGGTCACAGCTCAGAAGGACAGTTACACAAATGCAAGTGTACAAAAGGCAGCAATACACAGTTAGCAATGCGATACTAAGAACAGGTGGGTGACCTGCAAGGCAAGTTTATGCCTGGTCACGAAATGAAGGGAAATACAGGGGCAGTGAGGAAGTGAAACTAGAAGTCAGATAGCAGGAATCCAACTGACTGCCTACTAAGGACGGTTAAGGCCAGGGGCAGAAAGGTATCAAGAGGAAGGGTAACAGGAACAGGAGGGGTGGGGTTGGCATTTCAACTGGTGCCTGAGGGAGCCAGGGATAGGTAGAGGCAGAAGGAAAAGGAAGTGGGTTCCAGAGTGAGAAAGTCAATAGCAGAAGACAGACTGCCCAGCAAAGGAGCGGGATTGAGGAGTAGAGAAAGTGTGATGATCTCTGGAAAAAGGATACAGGAAGCAGGGGAAAGGAGGGAGGGAGGAGAGGTAAGAGGGAAGTGAACCAAACCAGTATTTGGATATGAGAAAAGGTACAGTAAGCCTGATGACATGAGAGCAGAGGGAAAATGGATAGGGAGGAATACAGGGAACAATGGTGGGGGGGCAATTTGTAGCAAAGTGGCAGAAGGAGTTGCAGAGAGTGTCCAGTCTGGCGAGAGAAGTAGAAGAAGCAGTGCAATAGACCAGATACACAGTCAAAGACAGGTACAACCATTTGGTAACAAGGTCTTTACAAAGATAAGCAGTTTTTGTTGCAGTAGAGGGCATCAAACTTGGGACGGAGCTTGGCATGGATGGCATCAATGTGGGTTGAGAAGTCAGCCTTACTGTCTAGCCACACATCAAGGTACTTGAAGGACTGAACTGTTTCAAGAGCTGTGCCAACCAGACTGGTGAGAAACAAGGGGGGGCAGTGAGTTTGGCCAGTTTGTTTCTGATTGTGCAGAATGTGGTGAAGTTCTGCTGAAACGGGTCTTCCACAGCTGCAGTGGAGGGACCAGAGGCGAAGATGACTGTGTCATCTGCATACATGTGGGTATGCAAGTTGGCACAGGCAGAGGGGAGTCTGTTCAGGAAAATGGAACATAATATAGGACCCAGGATGGAGCCCTGTGTGGGACCCCAGCCTGGATGGGAAGTGAAGGTGATGGGAGGCCCCCTACTAGTACTGATTGTTGTTGGCCTGTGAGGTAGAAATGGAACCAATCAGCAGCAGGAGCTGAGAGGCCAGCAGAGTTTAGCTTGTTCAGGAGGAGTGGATGGGACACTGAATCAAAAGCTTTGGCAAGATCAATGACAATCGTGGCAGTTATGTTATGCCCACTGATGAACGGTCTTTTGACTCAAAGTTTCAGGGCTAGTCTGTGGGTGTTAGCCACCCTATTCAAACTTTGCATCCAGAACTTTAACAAACCGGATTTATACCATGCATTTTGTTTGATACTTTGTTTCATAATCTTTTTTGTGCGAGGACCTTGCTTCTTCTGTCTTTAGAGTTGTTATGTGCCCCTCATCCATCCCAGAGAAGGTTGAATCAGTGACACATGGTAGGGAGGAGACAGTGGAATGATGCTTCTGGAAGCCAGACTGGAAGGGTGAGGGAAACTAGAGGACAGGAGGAAGTCAAGGAGCCTGGAATGGACTAGTTTCTCCTACAGTTTAGAGAGGGGAGGGAGGAGGAAGACGGTGCAGAAGTTGCCAGTGGAGGAGGGGTCCACCCCTTTATGAAGTGGAATAACACTGGCCAATTTCCAGGACTGAGGAACAGTGTAGTGGGAGAAGGAAAAGTTCAGTAGGTGAGTAAGGGCAGCTGCAATGGCAGGAGCTGAGAGGTGGAAGAGCTTGGGATCCTGATCATCAGGGCTGGACTTTGACGGGTTGAGGAAGGAGAGGGCAAACAGGGTTTCCTGGACAGTGATGGGGAACAGTGGAAACCCGGTGAGGGTAGGGGAGGATGGAGGTAGAGCAGGAGGGGAAGGAGAGGAGCCAGGAGAGTCTGCATGTTCTCATTCTTGAATGACACAAATGCCTTCACAGCATTCCTGTTGATCACGTCGTGACCCAAATCCCCCTTTCCGGATTTCCTGTCTCATTTATATCCATTCTCTTAAAAGGTAGAACAACTCTTGCCATGGGAACCAGATGCTGCAACTAAAAGCTACTTCTCTGGTGTCCAAAAGACATTGACAAAAAACAATTCTATTGGTAATATTTGCAAAGACTTCAAAACAAATGATTGCACGCATCCAGATACGGCTGAAGGGCCGAAACAATACACAGTTACTGATTTAATACTGCTCTGTGTAGGCTTCTAAATGTTAAGCTATTTTTGACTATGACTAACATGCTTCTGTATCTTGGAGACCCCGTAGAAATTATCGTTACCAGAGTGAACACCCCACTCTGTGACAGTCATCTCTCAACGGCAGTTTATATAAAGCTCCGATGATTAACCCTCAGAGTACTGGGAGTGCCGACAGCTTTGAGACAAAACAAATGCAACTGCTGTGGTGTTGCTATTGTTTCCATCTCTGTTGACTGCCTTGCTGAAGACATTAGGGGCTCCTAGGCAGGAATGTATTGTACGGGTCTCCTGTACACCGCTGGAATACATGCTAGTTGCCAGCTGCTTGTAGTATAAATACATTTAAACAGTTGCAAAATATTTTGTACTCAGACCCAGTAAAATTACTTCATTTTATAATTATAGTATGAATAGTACAGGATTATCGCATGGTTAGCAATAATCTTACTGCCTGATGGATTGGTTAAGGTGAATTCCTTGTAACTAGAACTGCAGCAAATGGTCCTCAACATAATTAAACACTTCAGTCATCAGAGTTTCGATGCTAGAGAGAAACAAACTTTGGACCCTGAGACGTGGTGGGCTAGGTGTGATGTCATAAACAAATGTTAAAAGGAACATATTTATTATTGTCTGATGTAATGATATCAGCATAAACCTAAATGAAGGTACTGATTTTCTCATATGAATCTTTTTTTACGTTCTATTTATTGAAGTTTGCATGAAATATACAATGATTACCCGCAAAGAGATGGCAGAAATAGATCTGCAATCCAACAGTTAATTAGTAGATTGTTAAGGACAGTCCTCCATTAGTTACAGCATCAAGGGTAACCTGAATCATAAAATTATACCATACTAATACATTCCAGATGACCAGCTGTGCCACGGGACTGTCCTGCGGTCATAACATTACACACAGAATAAACTCGTTATTATGTGAAGTTAGCATCCTAGCCCAAAACATCCCATCTATTAAAGCCCATATTATAATGTAAGCTACTGTCCCCTGAGGTACTTCTAAAAACAACCAGAGAAACTGGAGTCCAGGATAGTAGCAAACATTTAATTATTGCAAGTTCAATTTAAAAACCTTTTGTAAAATCCCTGGAACATTAAGAACAAAACATCGTTCTGCAGAATTCCCCAACTATCAACTTTAGTCAGATGATTAAGCAAGGACATAAGCCCACTGAAAATCTGTAAGTGTCCATTAGTGGGGGAGGGAGAAAAGAACGGAGCAGGAAAAGTCCTTTCCACCATAAAATCTAGAAGCCCAACAGTACTGTGCCAGAGGGAGGACCACTCTATGACAGCGGGGAAAGCAATCCTGCAAAGGAGACACAGTACTTAAACTGGCACTCTTGGTCGCCATCATCCTAGGATAGATTAGAAGGTAAACAGAAGCAAAGTCTCACTTTTTCTCCCCAATTGAACGTACCTTAATACATAAGCTGAAAAATGGGATCTGTCAAGTGGGACAACATTTGACAATATAAAACCCAGATCTCCGACTCAGCACTCCTGTACCCCATAAACCTGTGTACATTGTCCCAGAAGCTCCATTTTCTACGTTCCTGATTCAGAGGCAACAACCCTGGAAACATCTACACAGCCAACAACGATGGGAATATATATGCAGCCAAAAACACTGGGGACATATACATAGCCAGCTAAACTGGGGACATATACACAGCCAACAACACTAGGGACATTTTTTTTTTTTTATCGACAAAATGTTTATTAGATCAAAGTCAAATACAATGAACATATGACTTATGAGTACACAGCAACACCTACAGTATAAATATATAATACAACTAACTAAATATTTATACAGAACAATCATCGAAAACTCATCAAAAACAATAATAAAAGACTTCTTCCATGAAATTGCATTCCTGCTAAATATAATTACATTTAAAAAGGAGAAATTTATTCTGAATCCAATAAAGGGACAGTCTATTATGTAACATTAACTGTCTACTTTATACTGTTATTCTTTTAAGCTGGACCAAATAACATGTTTCCTCCTTCACCACATAGAGAAAGCAAGACTTTTAGCCCAGCAAGAGAAAGGCACTCTTAGTAAGTGCCTTACCAAGACTGTTACATCAATTGACAGATATTCCCATTACATATGAAAATGGAAGAAAGAAAAGTGAGAAAGAGTGGTTGGACCACAGTTGGCTCAGGGAGGGTGAGGGTGGTAGAACAGAGGTGCATCCCTCCAGTTGTACCTCTCCACAATTCATATGCCATTCTGGTAGAGTGCGGTTCCTCTATGGAGGCACCCACAGTGGAGACCAAGGAGGATGCTGGGAACCTCCAAAGCAGACCCAAAGGAGAGTGGCATGGGACCCCACAGGGAAGGAAACAACTCCTGTTGGGGGAATCCATTGTTAGGAGAGTAGAACTGGGGGAGAGAGAGGAGAGGGAGGGAGGTAAGGTGCCTGTCTGGCGCCATAGCTTGAAGGGACAGGGGGCGATTCCTCAGGATTGCTGAAGCAGCTGCACGGAGAAGGGATCTGGATGTCACTGTCCATCTAGGGACAAATGACCTGGCTGGGAAAGGGATCAGAGCAGTGCAGGAGGAGTTTGTGGAGTTGGGGGAGCCTTAGACAAGTAGCACACACAGTAGCTTTCTTGGAGGTGCTGCCTGTCTATGGCATGGGTGAGTCTAGGGTGGTCCACACCATAGGATTCAATCAATGGTTGAAAAACTGGTGCAGAGCTCAGTGTTTGGTTTCATTGGGACTTGGGGTCCACCTGTTGGGATGCAGGCCTATACTGATGCAATGGTCTGCAACTGTCCAGGAGGTGAACCAGGATCCTAGGTGATAGGTTTAAACGTTTCATTGGCAATCATTTAAACTAGCCAAGGAAGGAGGCATTGAAAAGGAGAAGGGAAATCCTAGCCCACCCCAAAAAAATCAGGGTATAGTGTGGTAAACACCTAGATAGAGAAGTCGATAGGGAGAAGGGCAGGGGTAAACAGAGAAAAAGGCAAAGGCAGTAAGGACAGGGATAGGGCAAAAATGGGTAAGGCCATAAAAAAATGGAGGGTAATGAGTACCCATGCCCACAGTCTAGGTAACAAGCTCCCTGAACTGGTGGCCTTGATGGGCGAGGGATGCCTGGATATTGTGGCAGTCACAGAAATATGGTACACAGAGAACCATGACTGGGATTTCAACATACCAGGGTACACCATCTACATGAGGGACAGGGAGAGTAGAAGAGGAGGAGGAGGAGTAGCTCTCTATGTAAGGGAAGGGATCAAAGCAATGGAACTAAAGGGTAAACAGACAGGAGAGGAGGCACTGTGGGTCACCCTGGAGACTGGAAATGGCACCACAATCCACACAGGGGTTGTAAACAGACCCCCGTCTCAGGGGGAGGAAATGGACAAGGAAATGATTGAAGGCATCCTTAAGATGGCAGAGAAAGGGGAGATATTGTTGATGGGGGCTGAATATACCAGATGTTAACTGGAGCACCTTTGCAGCAGCCACATCAAGAGCAGGGCCATTCGATGCCCTACAGGGGCATGCCTCAGACAGCTAGTGTTGGAACCCACTTGGGAGTGAGCAATCTTAGACATGGTACTCTCAAATGGGGATGAGAGAAGAGAGGATCTCAGATCTAGAAGTGGGTAGCCATCTGGGAACAAGTGACCACCAAACAGTGTGGTTCACAAAAACTCAGCTGTAGAGTCAAGCCATACAAAAGTGAAGGCACTGGACTTCAGGAGGGCTGATTTTGTCACAATGGAAGAGTGCCTCAGAATAGCACTAGCAAACAGGCAAGAAGGAGGGGTGGAGCAACAATGGGAAAACATCAAAACTGCCATCACAGAGGCAACAAGCCTTTGTGTGAAGCAAATAATCAAATCAAAATGAAAGAAAAAAACACTATGGTTCTCAAAAGAGGTGGCGGAGAAGGTTAGAGAGAAAAATATAGCATTCAGGAAAGGAAACACAGAAGGACCAGGACAGAGAACTGTACCAGTTAAAGCAGAAGGAAGTGGGGAAGGCAGTCAGAATAGCAAAGGCCCAAACCGAGGAAAAGATAGCCAACTTGGTTAAGAAGGGAGATAAAACCTTTTATAGGTACATTAGGGAGCAAAGAAAGACTAAGGCAGGAATACTGAGACTGAAAAAAGAGGAGAGTGGTTGGGCAAAGAGCGACAGTGAAAAAGCAGGAATACTGAACGAATACTTCTTCTCAGTATTCACAAAGGTAGAGGAGGGGGAGGTACCTAATCCAGTCAATAGAAACACTCTGGATAGGGGGGTCAATGTCAGTCCTTTCACAAAAGAAAGCGTTCTGAAAGAACTCCTAAAACTGAAGGTGGACAAAGCAATGGGGCCTGATGGATCTCACCCATAACTCTAAAAGAACTAAGGGAGAACTAGTAACACCACTGACTACCCTTTTAACAAATCATGGGAAGATGATGAGGTACCTGAGGACTAGAGGAGGTAGATGTGATTCCCTTCACAAAAGTGGGAGCAAGACAGAGACAGGAAACTACAAACCTGTCAATTTGACCTCAGTGGTAGGAAAATGATGGAATTACTTCTAAAGGAAAGAATTCTTGAGTACCTAGAGGCCAGTGGGCACAGGACCCCAGGCAACATGGATTCACAGTGGAAGGTCATATCAGACACATCTAATCGATTTCTTTGACCGGGAGACCAAAATAATAGACCAGGAAGGAGCTGTGGACATAGCCTACCTGGACTTTGGCAAGGCATTTGACACAGTCCCACACAAAAAATGAATAAACACATTAGCCAGCCTGGGAGTGAGTCCCAGGGTGGTAGCCTGGGTAAAACATTAGCTGGACAACATGACACAAAGGGTAATAGTAAACGGAGTCCACAGTGAAAAAAGGGGGGTAACTAGTGGGGTGCCGCAGGGTTCAGTACTGGGTCCGGTCTATTTTTAATTTCTTTTTAAGTGACATTGCAGAGGGACTGGAAGGAAAAGTCTGTCTTTTTGCAGACGACACAAAGATCTGCAATAGGTTTGATACCCAAGGTGGGTTGGAAAGGATGAGAAGGGACTTGGCAAGGTTGGAGGAATGATCAAATGTATGGCAGCTTAGATTCAATGCAAAGAAGTGCAAAGTAATGCACCTGGGAAATAAAAACCCAGGGGAAGAGTACACAATGTGCGGTAAGATACTGACGACAACAAAAATGGAAAGGGACCTGGGGGTAGTGTGTCTCGCTCCCAGGCTACATGGTCTACAGAAAGGAATGCTTAACAAAGCGCGGAGGTGGGTGTGCTATCTACCTTAGAGACAATCTCCAGGGACTAGTCCTGCCACTGCCCACCTTGGGTGACCAATTACAAGCACTTGCCTTAAAGGTGCCCCTTGGCTCTCACAGTAAAACCCTCACAGTCACTTCAGTCTATATTCCTCCAAAGCATAAGGCTACTGGCTTTGAAGGACTAAGGGAGTGCCTAGACTCAATGAGCCTAAACAATGAAATTATACTCCTCGGGGACTTTAATATCAACTGGCTCTCCCCAGAGGCCAAGGTCTTTAAAGATGCTCTCACAGCTACTCACCTCTCACAGCTGGTTACCTCTCCGACTAGGGTCAACTACTCCAGTGGCACCAACACCTTACTTGACTGGGTACTGTCTGACCGCCCCAGTCACGTATCGGGGATCACTATCCTCCCTGATGCTCTTAGCGATCACTCTCCTATTATGTTCAGATGATCCAATAATTACACCAAGCCCCCAGTGAGAATAATTACCACCAAGGTTCTCATAAGAGGCCACCTAGAAGCATTAAAGGTGGATCTCCGTCACCATGACTGGTCTCCGGTCTAGAATACACACAGTGTTGACACTGCCCTAAATTACTTAATTCGCCACTTTAATTACATTTGTGATTGGCATGCCCCTATGAAAACTAGAAGAGTCAAGGACCACTGCAACCCCGGTTCTCTCCTGGCCTACTTGACTTGCTGAATTCAAGAGACTGCCTATGACTGAGGTCACGCACTTCTAGCAAGCAGGTAGATCTGCAAAACTATAAGAAAGCGCGTAATGATTGCACTCGGGCTATATGGGCTGCTAAAAATCAATACTACAAGGAAGCCCTCACCAAAACCTGGCATGATGGCAGAACGTTTTGGAACAATTTAAAGGGACTAACTGGTAAAGACTGCAGAACTGACCCCACTATGCTTAAAATAGAAGATACACTCACTCTTGATCCTAGAACAATTGCCAACTCTTTCAATAATGCCTTCTCGGACCTGAGTGGGGTACTCCCCCCGACTTCTTCAACCCACCCAGCTCTTCTGATGCTCAAATAATTAGTTCCTCTACCCCCTCCCACCCTCCTTTTTACTTCAAAACAATCACAACCAGGGAAGCTCGAAAATAACTCCTAAAGGTTCTGGGCAATACTAGATACAGCAGTGATACATTGGATCTGAAATTCGTAGCACTGTCCCTGTACGAAATTCTGACCCAACTGACACACATACTCAACACCTTTCTTAGGTACTCGCAGTTCCCAGTAAAGCGGAAGTCTGCAATAGTCACTCCAGTCTTCAAGCGTGGTGACTGGACACTTACTGGGAACTATCGCTCAGTCTCTATGTAACCGCCACTCTCAAAAGCACTCGAGAGAATAGTTGCAGACCAGCTTGGCGAATACCTTGAAAAGCATCAGCTGCTATGTCCTGAGCAACATGGCTTTAGAAAGCACCACAGCACCACAACTGCGCTGCTTGAACTTGTGGGCTATGTAAACTACTCCCTTGACCAAGGTCTCCTAGTTGGCGCAGCCTTCATCGACTCATTGAAAGCATTTGACACTGTCAACCATGCTCTCCTGATCAAACAGCTCGATAGCACTGGTCTCTCCCCTGACACTGTATCATAGTTTTCCAGCTACCTGCTGGAGAGGTCTCAACAAGTCAAGATTGCCAATTCCTTATCTGATAGCCATCAAGTCTGCTCAGGTGTACCTCAAGGGTCTATTTTGGGCATGCTCTTGTTCAGCCTCTTTCTTAACCAACTCCTCTCAGCCTGTAACTGTCATCTTCTCCTTTATGCAGATGATGCGCATCTGTTTACCAGTGACTCTGACCCCGTCGCTCTTGAAGGCAAACCCAGACCAACTTTTCAGTGGCAGAAAGATGGTTTAAAGATCAGAAACTGGTGATGAACTATACAAAGACTAAAAGTACGTTGTTCTCCACTGCCCAAAATCAGAACAGAGCCCACCTCTTCTGATCACCAACAAGTGGGTTCTCCCTGGAACTTGTACAGAAATTCAAATACCTGGGGATCATGCTGGACAGCACAATGACTTTCGACCGCCACATCGACATAGTCAGTAAGGATGTTAATACACATTGGTCTGTTGCACAGGCACAAGCATAGCCTCACCCTGAAGGCCATAAACTAGCAGTGCAAGTTCTCTTGTGACCTTAACGACTAAGGGCTGGTAATATATGGGTTGGCCATAGAAACTGCCCTATGCCATATTAAAGTTGCTTTAAACGAAGCCTGCTGACTTACCACAGGAGCCGTACGCATGACGTACACATGTGACTTGCATGCCCAGGCTAACTGGCTTCAGTTCCCTGATAGACTTCTCTACCTGTCCTGCTTACTAGCGAAAAAAGCTAGTCTCAGTCTGGTTCCCACGGGGGTTCAGATTCTTCTCTCCCCCAATACTAACCTTCGCAACACTCGAAGTGCAGACTGTCACCTATTTAAAATTCCCCACTGTTATAACTCCTTGGGTCAAAGGTCCTTCGCTTTCTGTGTCCCTGGGTGGCTAAATTCTCTACAGCCTGACATCTCCTCTCTAAGGTTGATTGGTCCCTTTAAAAAACTGCTGAGACAGCAGCTAATAGAGAATGCCAGCTGTACCTGCTTCCAATAATGTCTTACGCATGCTCTCCGGATTTCTGCTGACCTTACACTAACCCACTCCTGCAGTGCCTTCTATTCTTGTGCCCCCCCCCCAGCCTCTTATTATCTCACCTCTGCTCTCAGTTCCCTGCTCACTCCATCCACCTCACCACCCTTCTACCCACCCTCTTCCACTCCCACCTACCCACATCCATTTCTCTGCTCACCCTCACCCTTCCCTCCCTCCAGTCGTCCTATACCCTATTCTCCACCCAACTTCCTCTCCCTGATTCTACTTCCTTCTCTTCCCTCACTCCTTCCCCTGTACATTCAGCTGTCATTTCTCCTCCCAAGGTACTGCCTCTCTCCTCTTCTCCTCGCTCCTCTTCTCTCCTCTCCCTCCTCTCCTCTTCTCTTCCTATAAACTTGTAACAATACCTAAGTTACTGTACTTGACTCCGGCTACTAACATAGCCTCTATAAAAATGCCTACCTACTGTAACTTAACAGACTCTGTCTACTGTGATCAGCCAATGACATTGTGCATGCTGTGCTTGCTCTACTTTGTCACTTAAGCACAACTGTGTTGTAATTTACTTATGTTTTACGTTGCTTATAGCTTTGTCTAGACACGGAACCTATTTAATGAGCTTGTATGCAAAGGTGTTATCCAAGATCTCAATAAATAAATAAATACCAGATTACCTAAAGGTGGGCAAGCAATGTGAGAAGGCAGTAAGGAGGGCTGGGGGATACTGTGATGCATAGGAAGAGGCATCACCAGTAGAAAACAGGAAGTTGTTATCCCTCTGTACAGACAGTTGGTGAGACCCCATCTGGAGTACCGTGTGCAGTTCTGGAGACGTCATCTCCACAAAGACATAGACAGGGTGGAGGCTGTCCAAAGGAGGGCAACCAAAATGGTGCGGGGTCTGTATCAGAAGACATAAGAACAGAGACTAAAGAAGCTTAATATGTATACCCTTGAGGAAAGAAGGGAGAGGGGTGACATGATAGAAACTTTCAAGTACCTCAAGGAATCAACAAGTCAAGAGGGTAGCATCTTTCAGAAAAAAGATGTGCAAGAACAAGGGGCACAATTTGAAGATAGAAGGGATGGCTCAGAGGTAATGTGAAGTAGTATTTTTCACAGAGAGGGTTTTGGATGCATGGAACAGCCTTCCTGAGGAGGTTGTGGAGTCAAAACAATGGGGAATTCAAGAATGCATGGGACAGACATAAAAGCAATTCTTGTGAGGGGTAGGAGGAAGTAGGCTGTTGGTTAACTAGGATCTGCAGCTTATCCATTAGGTAAGGAAATGGCAGACTAGGTGGGCCAAGTGGTCCTTATCTCCAATAAATTATGTTTCTGTATTTATGAAAATAAGAATAGATTGAATTAAAAGTGGAACATAGAAAACTTTGTCACTATTTCAGTCAGGGCGCTTAACATTTGTTCACTAAATTGTTGTGGGGAATCTATGTAAACTCAGCCACAGGATTATGGCTGCAGCTAAATAATATCCTACAATGGTTAGAATAGGCTGCATACCGAGATTATACTGCCAAATCTTGCAAGATAACATCATCACCAACTGGTCTTTTCTCGGTAAAAAATCTATATACTGTATGTTGACAAATTTGTTTTCAGACTTATGACTTATAGCTGTAGGGCCAACCTCTCTACTCTGAGAATCTCCTGAAAGTTAGATTTCCATTTTGTAAATGAGCTAATTTTCTTCTCTAACCAGCTTTTAAGAATACAGTTCCTAACCGCTACTCCAATAAGAAGGAGAGAGTATTTTTAGGGACCAGGCCTGATCCTCAGAGAAGCGACCCAACACTAGGGACATATACACAGCCAACATCACTTGAGACATATACAGACAACAACACTTGGGACACATACACATACAACAACATTTGAGATATATATACAGTCAACAGCATTAGGGACACATACACAGCCAACAGCACTGGGGACATATACACGGTCAACAGCACTGGGGACATATACAAAGCCAACAGCACTGGGGACATATACACAGCCAACAGCACTGGGGACATGTAACACAGCAGTGTCAATAGCTCAGCAGGTTGTACACTCACCTCTGAGGCTTGAAGGCTGTGGGTTCTAGCCCCAGACCAGGAGCTTGGTAAAAAATACTAATTCTGACACTGTAGAGCAGCATTAGAGGGACTTTTGCACTCCTGAGGTGCTGTCTTTCAGAGAGATGTTAAACCAAGGTCCTGTCTGCCTATTCTGGAGGTGCATAGGTAAATATGAGTCAGAAGCCATAGGCCTTTTTGACTTGACCAGTATTAGTTTGAGAAATCAAACTTCCTATTACCCACACTCTTATGCAGTGATGTCTTAAAGGCATCCAGGTGCTGCTTCATACCACCTCCGTAGGTAGCTTGTTCCAGGTGCTGACCACTCTCTGACTGAACCATGCACCCCATTTTGATGTCCTATGAAACTCTCCCTTCAACTGATAACAGTGGAACTTACTCTCTCTTTCAGGTTCCTTACTCTTGGCAGGTTCCTTGCTCTCCAAGCCAGCACACTCCCAAAGGTTCCCATCATTAAAGGCCCTATATGCCACAGAAAGATCCCCTCAGTCTCCTATACTCCAGTGAGTACAGATTCAAGTCCATTAGCCTCTCACCGGAAGACTTGCACGATACTTGCCTGATTTGTTTGCTGGCTCTTCTCTGAGTTCTCTCAAGCTTTCTACTGTTTTTCTTGTTATGAGGAACCCAGAACTGTACATGATACTCTAGAGGTGGGCGTGCTAGCATAGTGCACAATGGTACAAGGACCTTCCTGTCTCTACTCTTAATATGCCTGTAGATACATCCTAAAATCCTGGTACATTTACTAGCAGCCTCCCTATGTTGTTCCCCTGCTGTCAGTTTATTAGTTATAATTACACCAAGGTCCCGTTCTCTAACAGTTACAGATATCTTCCTCCCATGTAGGAAGTAAGATGCCCTCCTGTTTCTGCTGCCAATGTACATTACCTTGCGTTTGTCTAAGTTTAATGACAATTTGTGTTCCCTTACCCCACAAATTTATGTTATTGATTTTGTTCTGAAATGTTCAACAGATCTGTCATCATTAACAATTGCTCCTAACTTCACATCATCAGCAAATGTGCAACTCCATATGCCTGTTGACTTCTGCATACCAGATATATAAATACTAAAAACGACTGGCCCCCAGACAGACCCCTGAGGAATACTACTCGTCATGACTGTCTATGATGAGAAGTGACCTGCCACACAAACCCTCTGCTTCCTACAGTCCAGTCACAAAGCAGCCCAGTTAATGATATGGTGTTCAGATGGATGTTAAAGATCCCATGGCACTTCTTGAAAATAGTAGAGGAATTTTCCCAGTGTTATGGTCACATTTCCTATTCGCTACAAATGCCACCAACAGATTAACCTACTTCAGTATGTCAGTTTCCATCTGTATCCCCCACCCCACCCCAGCGCAGGACAAGGCTGAAAATAGGCCGATTTGCTAGCCCTCCTTTCCCAGTCAACAAACATGAGACAACTAACTAAATAAATAAACAAACACTGAGGACATATACTGTACACAGCCAACAACACTGGGGATATATACACGAGCCCACATTTTCAAAGAGATGTGCAGCCAAAATGAAGATGCAAGATACATCCTAGAAATTGCATGGAAGCATGATATTTGAAAGGGAGAGATGCATCGCGCATTTCTGAATGCGCGATCATGCAGAAATAATGTATGCGGCACAAAAAAGGGGGTGGGTACATGAATATGCCGCGCATCCATATATTCAGTCAAAATGCATGTCGCTTCTGCTGCACATCCCAGAAATGTGCCACACAAAGATAAGCAGATAAAAGGATGACCTAAATCGACCAGCCACCCACAGTAAGGCCGTGGAACTGCAGACAGGTCATCCTGAGAAAGCCCTTGGAGGTGTACCATGACATGCTCCAGGCACCCATACACAGCAGTCATGCCAGGATGGAGGTACCCAAAGCCACAGATCCCGGCACACCATGGGCACCGCCCAGTAAGCCATCCCCTACACTGCACCCAGGATGTAGACACCCAGCTTCTCCATGCCAGTACTTTCAAATACCCCCCTAGCACACCAGTGAAGCAGATGCCCACACTGCAGCACATGTATCGGGGCCATGGTCTGCACCCATGTGGCCTGCAATTCGCCACCTGGTGGTGGCATGCACCCAGGGTGATGTCTGGGGCAATGGTGCCCAAGTAGCCTGGTGGTACGGTGGCAGTCTGGCACAGGCCAGGGACTGACCTGTGGCACACACCCATGGTGGTACATCATAGGTACACACAGGTGGGACCTACCCACTCGGGTACCTGGTCACCCTCTGCACGCTGCCATTCCTTGCAGTTATCACTGCATAATCCCAGGGAGTCAAACACAGCCCTGGACAATCCTGCATAATCCCATGGAGTCAAACACAGCCCTGGACAATCCTGCATAATCCCAGGGAGTTAAACACAGCCTCAGACAATCTTGCATAATCCCAGGGAGTCAAACACAGCCCCGGACAACCCTGCATAATCTCAGAGTGTCAAACACAGCCCCGGACAATCCTGCATAATCCCAGGGAGTTAAACACAGCCTCAGACAATCTTACATAATCCCAGGGAATCAAACACAGCCCCGGACAATCCTGCATAATCCCAGAGTGTCAAACACAGCCCTGGACAATCCTGCATAATCCCAGGGAGTTAAACACAGCCTCAGACAATCTTGCATCAACCCAGAGATTCAAACACAGCATGGACAATCCTGCTTAATCCAGGGAGTTAAACACAGTTCCAGACAATCCTCCATAATCCCAGGGAGTCAAACACAAGCCCCAGACAATCCTGCATAATCCCAGAGAGTCAAACACAGCCCTGACAAACCTGTATAATCCCAGGAGTCAAACACAGCCCCGACAATCCTGCATAACCCCAGGGAGTCAAACACAGCCTCGGACAATCCTACATAATCCCAGGGAGTTAAACACAGCCTCAGACAATCCTGCATAATCCCAGGGAGTCAAACACAGCCCGGACAATCTTGCATAATCCCAGGAGTCTAACACAGCCCTTGAAAATCCTGCATAATTTCAGGAGTCAAACACAGCCCTGGAAAACCCTGCATAATCCTAGGGAGTCAACACAGCCCTGGACAATCCTGCATAATCTCATGGAGTCAAACACAGCCCTGGAGAATCCTGAATAATCCCAGCAGTTAAACACAGCCCTGGACAATCATGCATAATCTCAGGAGTCAAACACAGCCCTGGACAATCTTGCTCAACCCAGAGAGTCAAACACAGCCTGGACAATACTGCTTAATCCCAGGAAGTTAAACACAGTCTCAGACAATCCTGCATAATCCCAGGAGTCAAACACAACCCCGGACAATCCTGCATAATCCAGGAGTTAAACACAGCCCTGGACTAATCTGTATAAACCCAGGAGTCAAACACAGCCCTGGACTATCCTGCATAAACCCAGTGAGTCAAACCCAGCCCTGAACAATCCTGCATAAACCCAGGAGTCAAACCCAGCCCTGGACAATCCCATATAATCCCAGAGAGTCAAACATATCCCTGGACAATCCTGCATAATCCCAGGGAGTTAAACACAGCCCTGGACAATCCTGCATCAACCCAGAGATTCAAACACAGCATGGACAATCCTGCACAATCCTAGGGAGTCTAACACAGTCCCGGACAATCCTCCATAATTCCAGGGAGTCAAACACAACCCCAGACAATCCTGCATAATCCCAGGGAGTCAAACACAGCCCTGGACAAACCTGTATACTTTCAGGGAGTCAAACACAGCCCCGTACAAACCTGCCTAAATCCAGGAAGTCAAACATAGCCATGGATAATCCCATATAATCCCAAGGAGTAAAACACAGCCTCAGACAATCCTGCATAATCCCAGGAGTCAAACACAGCCCGGACAATCTTGCATAATCCCAGGAGTCTAACACAGCCCTTGAAAATCCTGCATAATTTCAGGAGTCAAACACAGCCCTGGAAAACCCTGCATAATCCTAGGGAGTCAAACACAGCCCTGGACAATCCTGCATAATCTCATGGAGTCAAACACAGCCCTGGAGAATCCTGAATAATCCCAGCAGTTAAACACAGCCCTGGACAATCATGCATAATCTCAGGGAGTCAAACACAGCCCTGGACAATCTTGCTCAACCCAGAGAGTCAAACACAGCCTGGACAATACTGCTTAATCCCAGGAAGTTAAACACAGTCTCAGACAATCCTGCATAATCCCAGGAGTCAAACACAACCCGGACAATCCTGCATAATCCCAGGAGTTAAACACAGCCCTGGACTAATCTGTATAAACCCAGGAGTCAAACACAGCCCTGGACTATCCTGCATAAACCCAGTGAGTCAAACCCAGCCCTGAACAATCCTGCATAAACCCAGGGAGTCAAACCCAGCCCTGGACAATCCCATATAATCCCAGAGAGTCAAACATATCCCTGGACAATCCTGCATAATCCCAGGGAGTTAAACACAGCCCTGGACAATCCTGCATCAACCCAGAGATTCAAACACAGCATGGACAATCCTGCACAATCCTAGGGAGTCTAACACAGTCCCGGACAATCCTCCATAATTCCAGGGAGTCAAACACAACCCCAGACAATCCTGCATAATCCCAGGGAGTCAAACACAGCCCTGGACAAACCTGTATACTTTCAGGGAGTCAAACACAGCCCCGTACAAACCTGCCTAAATCCAGGAAGTCAAACATAGCCATGGATAATCCCATATAATCCCAAGGAGTAAAACACAGCCCCAGACAATGCTGCATAATCCCAGGAGTCAAACACAGCACTGGACAATCCTGCATAATCCCAGGAGTCAAACACAGCACGGAAAATCCTACATAATCCCAGGAGTCAAACACAGCCCCGGACAATCTTGCATAATCCCAGGAAGTCAAACACAGCTCTGGACAATCTTGCATCAACCCAGAGAGTCAAACACAGCCTGTACAATGCTGCTTAATCTCATGGAGTTAAACACAGTCCCAGACAATCCTGCATAATCCCAGGAGTTAAACACAGCCTCAGACAATCTTGCATAATCTCAGGAGTCAAACAGCCCTTGAAAATCCTGCATAATTTCAGGGAGTCAAACACAGCCCTGGAAAATCCTGCATAAACCCAGGAGTCAAACACAGCCCTGGACAATCCTACATAATCCCAGGGAGTCAAACACAGCCTCGGACAATCCTGCATAATCCTAGGGAGTCAAATACAGCCCTGTAAAATCATACATAATCCCAGGGAGTCAAACACAGCCCTTGACAATCCTGCATGATCCCAGGGAGGTGAACACATCCCTGGACAATCCTTCTTAATCCCAGGGAGTTAAACACAGTCCTGGACAATCATGCATAATCCCAGGGAGTTAAACACAGCCCTGGACAATCCTGCATCAACCCAGAGATTCAAACACAGCATGGACAATCCTGCACAATCCTAGGGAGTCTAACACAGTCCCGGACAATCCTCCATAATTCCAGGGAGTCAAACACAACCCCAGACAATCCTGCACAATCCCAGGGAGTCAAACACAGCCCCGGACAAACCTGTAAACTTTCAGGGAGTCAAACACAGCCCCGTACAAACCTGCCTAAACCCAGGAAGTCAAACATAGCCCTGGATAATCCCATATAATCCCAAGGAGTAAAACACAGCCCCAGACAATACTGCATAATCCCAGGGAGTCAAACATAGCACTGGACAATCCTGCATAATCCCAGGGAGTCAAACACAGCACTGGACAATCCAGCATAATCCCAGGGAGTCAAACACAGTCACAGACAATCTTGTATAATCTCAGAGAGTCAAACACAGCCCTGGACAATCCTGCATAATCCCATGGAGTCAAACACAGCCCCGGACAATCCTACATAATCCCAGGGAGTCAAACACAGCCCCAGACAATCTTGCATAATACCAGCAAGTCAAACACAGCTCTGGACAATCTTGCATCAACCCAGAGAGTCAAACACAGCCTGGACAATGCTGCTTAATCTCATGTAGTTAAACACAGTCCCAGACAATCCTGCATAATCTCAGGAGTTAAACACAGCCTCAGACAATCTTGCATAATCTCAGGGAGTCAAATACAGCCCTTGAAAATCCTGCATAATTTCAAGGAGTCAAATACAGCCCTGGAAAATCCTGCATAATCCCAGGGAGTCAAACACAGCCCTGGACAATCCTGCATAATCCCAGGGAGTCAAACACAGCCCTGGACAATCCTGCATAATCCCAGGGAGTTAAACACAGATTCAGACAATCTTGCATAATCCCAGGGAGTTAAACACAGCCCCTGACAATCATGCATAATCTCAGGGAGTCAAACACAGCCCCGGACAATCCTGCATAATCCCAGGGAGTTAAACACAGACTCAGACAATCTTGCATAATCCCAGGGAGTTAAACACAGCCCTTGACAATCATGCATAATCTCAGGGAGTCAAACACAGCCTTGGACAATTCTGCATGATCCCAGGCAGTCAACACAGCCCTGGACAATTCTGCATGATCCCAGGCAGTCAACACAGCCCTGGACAATCCTGCATAAACCTACAGTGTCAAACACATCCCCAGACAATCCTGCATAAACCTACAGTGTCAAACACATCCCTGGACAATCCTGCATAAAACCAGGGAGCCAAACACATCCCCAGACAATCCTGCATAAACCCAGGAAGTCAAACAGCCCGGACAATCCTCGTAAACCCAGGAAGTCAAACACAACCCGAAATCCTGCTTAATACCAGGGTCTATCAACTAACATTTCTTGATCTATTATGTCAAATGTCAACAAGATGTCAATGAGGATCATCACTGACGCCTCATCACAATCCTATGCAAGGAGAAATTGCAAACCTTAATCAAGGCTGTCTCCATACCATGGGGTTGATGGAAACCAGACTGAAAAACAACAGAGTTGTTGTGGTCCTCAGTGGATTATCCAACTTCACAGCAACAAGCTTCTCAATACCTTTAGCTAGAAAAAGCAGGTTGGAGAGGGGTTGATAGCTAGACAGGACATTCGGATCCAAAGACTGCTTCTTGAGTAAAGTCTTATTTTTCAAGGCAAGCAGAAAGACCCCATCACCCAAGGAAGCATTTATGATATCTTCTATGACTTGTGCCGGTTCTGCTAGCCATGCCCTTACAGGCTGGGATGCAGCCAACAAGTTGGGATAGAGATACACCTAGCCAGGAAGTACTGGAACACTGCCCAGAAATTACCAGGACATCTTCCACATCCACCCAACTCAATCTAAGCTACCAAAGTATTCAAATTTCCCACTGCTACCCCCGTGAAGTTCCTGGCTTGAGCACTGTAGAAGACCTGGTCCCAGATGCCGGCAACCTTGTTATGACAATACAGTTACAAAATGAGTACACTGTATATAAAGTTAAACTTTCAACCTTTCTTACCTGAGCAATAAGCCAGTCCACTAATTTACTTGCTGGAATCACAGACTTGTAGGTCTTCAAGTGGTGATCTCTATCTCTAGGTGTGTAAGAGAACAAAACAGGTTTGAAACAATTAGTGTTACAAAGTTATTGCTAAATGGCAAGGCAGTTCACTAATGCTGAAGGGCCAGGTTTCATCCTGAATGTAATACTATTTTTTGCTTTCATATACATGGAGAAACAATAGCAGCAATTGTTAACTAAAAGTAAGACAATACAGGTCATACAAATCTGAATACCACCAGTGTCAATGCATTCCTAATTCATATTCAAATACCGAATATCATAATATTTGTATTGGAATTCAGGTAAAAATATTCATCTCCCCAGCCCTGCTAAAAAAGCTTCACCAGCCCCAGATGCTCTCTAATTTTAAAACATTTCATAAGAGCCAGTGGTGGGCTTGATGTGATAGCATACCTCTCAACTGTCCCTGACTACAAGGGATGTTCCTCATTTTTCCCTCAAAACTGCTGTGTCCTCATCTGTGCTTCATGAAAAAATGCTGCCCACACTGAGAATGTGCTGTAAATTCAGGCTTTAAAGGAGAAATGCATAATATTCTAAGATGCTAATTAAACCAAACATAAACATTGCACAAGTAAACACAGTGGTTTTCTTATTGCTTTGGGTTTGCATCTCCATGTTTGAGGATGTATCCCTCATTATGATGGTCAGTGTCCCTCATTGTCCCTCATTTTGAGTGTCTGTGTCCCTCATGTCAGTGCCAAAAGACTGAGAGGTATGTTTGATGGTAATGCTGTACGGCATCCTCCCAACCCAGGTCTACACATTTATCCGTAAGTACTATATAAACTGTTTAATATCTGATCGTCCTGCCTCCCCCCCCCCCACCTAGCTACCAGTACCTCACCATCACCTGCAGCTGGAACCAGTTCAAACTCCTTTTCAGCTGCTCCACAGACAATTCCATTGACCAAGGGAGGCATGGTGCTTGGCAGAGACCTGAAGGCTCCATCCCCTGACTAGCTATAGTTAGACTGCCCTTCCTGAAGCCCTACACAGCCTGGAATCTAGAGCTCACAGAAGGTACAGATCTCACACTCACAAGTATCAGACAAGTGCTACCCGAAAAGAGCTTATTACAGGAACAAGACACAGTGGATGCACTGGTATAGTCAAGTAAAGGATGCTGGAAACCAATATCTTGAATAGAGTGCACTACATACCCCAGCAATTTGAACCATTAGCATGGCTCTTATTCTGGGAATACAGAGTTAGACTGCACTTTCATACCATAGTCTCACTATAGCCAGGCATGTGGTCATGTGATATGTTGTTTCCCTTCAGGCTCGCCAACCAGGGGGGCACCCCACCACAAAGGAAGAAGCCTCAGGGCTTCATAAGCAGTGAATACTAAATGTTCACAGAGAATCTCTCCACTTGCATCTGATATCCAGGGAGCCAAGTAAGGAGAGACCATTAAGAAAGGAAGAAGGGGAGGTGAATGCTAGTAGGGTGCAAACAGGGAAAAACAGAACTGGGGAGATGGAAGCATTTTTTATACATCTAATTTGAAGAATTTATGGGACCTCACATAGAAACAAGCTGGGAGTGCCAAGACCCTCGGAGGTAGCATTAATCCATAATGTTGTATTTCCCTATTGTCTCCTTATGCACTTACTGGAATGGTGGGTTACACAGTTCCTTCTTATATCCTGCTCATGTACCTACAATGAAACCCCAGAAAAGGCACAAAGTGGACAGAAACCAATTGTATTTTTGCACAGCGTTGCTACTGTTTCCCATTCAAAAAAAACATTTGTGGTCACAAACTGTATACATCTAAGAACTGCCTTCCAAACCTGAGAGGTTTTCAATTACAGGAAAATAAATTCAAAGGGCAGTTGCAAGAGAAAGCATTGTATGGTTTCTGAGACCCAGTGATCCACTCAAAAAACATTTTAAAGCAATCCAGCCTTGACAAAAAGTCACCACAGTGCAGCTTGGCTGCTTTTCAAACAAGGCTTCCATTTTGAATGAGATGTGATTAGAAACACTTTGAACTCAATTCTCAAATACTTAGTGGTTTTCCACTAAATAGAAGGTACTATAAAATGGCCCCGCAATTTATTACCTCAGTTTTGCAACTTTATGGATTCTGTAGAGTTGCATTCTAGGTGGTCATCTCTCTCCACACATGGCTACTTGGCGGATGTGAGAATTGACAAATGCTTTTAAAACAAGGAAAGTCTACTTTTCAAGATTAGTGGGTTTCTCTCTCTCACTTTCCTTTCAGTCTGATTTATTCGTGAAAATACTAAAATGCCACCTGATTGCTTTAAAGGTTGGAATGCTTTGTGGTAGAAACTCTCCATTCTTTCTGGTCAATAGTAAATTCTTCCTTGTCCACATTACCAATGACTCTGACAAACTTCATTTGCTAGTACAACTTCACAGGGTTAGTGCAGGCACAGTGCCTTGTGTGTACTACACTTTCAATTTCTGCACTAATGACAAATCCTCATAATGAATATAACAATGAATTGTATTCCAGGTTATTTGTTTGTCTTAAAGCAGCATTGTTTTTTATTTTACAAAACATTTCATCATAGTTTGTTTTTTTTTAGCAAAAAAAGTATTTGTGACATGCTTTTTTATTTAAAAGTTGCATAAAAATATAGGGCAAATTCTACTATAAACAAGTCTAATTTACGGAACGTCCCAAGTCATTAAATTAGCAAAACAACAAAGACAACATACGTGAAACAGCTATCAATAACTACAAATGGATTTTCCTGCAGCAGCAATTTTTCAAGTCACATTTGAAAATACCAAGAGCGGGCTGAGCTGAAGAGCAGGTTATTCCAGGAAAAAGGGGCCCACATGAAAAGCATTCTTTGCCATAGTGAGTATAAAACATAGGTAAGGAAGTACCACGGAAGTACATGGATTCATCCTAAGTATATTTTCGATTTTCTCATATGTTTTTAAAACAGCTATAATAAATAATTTTCAAATTAATGAGTCATTAAAGATGGTTGTCACAATTTTTAAAACTCTCTTCTGTTGCAGTTACTTTTTTAATGTACTTACTGGACTCATATTGTGAATGTATTAGGAAGGTGCTTCTGCATGCTTCTGATGGTATACAGCACAGTACCACACCAAGACATTTATGGTGGGTGTGGCAGGGTAGTGGGAACTTTTAACAAGCATTTGTCAATGCCAAATGTTGTCTTGCTGGCATTGGCATTGGTAGTGCTGGAGTTAGAGACGCATAATAGGAATGGCAGTGAAGTACTGAAGTGATGCCAACCCCACCCCCACCCTATAGAGACCGACAGGCATTGGGGTGTGCCTTTGGGTCATCAGCTATAACGCTCATGACATTGTACCTCACCCTACCCTGTAGACACTGACAAGTGTCATGGTGTGCTATGGGGTCTTTGGGAGTTATACTTACCCCATTCCATAAGGAAATACGCTGAGGTGGGTGCAGTATAGGAGAATGAAGTGAACTTTGTGGCCAAACAGTGCAAGGCACACCACGATGCGTGTCACTGGCTGCAGGGTGGGGGTGGAATAGTGTGAGCATTACAGCCGATGATCCCAAGTCACACCCCTGATGCCTGTCAGTCTCTACAGGGTGGGGTGCTACAGTTGGAAACCCCAACACCATAGGCGTTTGTTGGTATTTTCACTCCAAATTTTCAACATGGGCTTTTTGTGAGCCCACCTTATGAAAAGCGACATAATCAGTTTGTTAGCTGAAAGGTGGTTTGCACAGCGGCTATGCCATTTGGCGACACAGGGATGAAAACACATTTTGAGCAGGATGTGGAAAATGACAACTGTATTGTTTATGAGGAGGTGTAAAAAAATGGCAACGTTGAAAATCTGGAGTGAAAATATGACAAATCGGTGAAGTCATGAACATGCATAGAAACTGCACAACGCATGTCCATAACCCAATTATTTTGGGGAGTTTGTTAGCCACATTTTTAACATAGGCATTTTGGGACCTCCCCTCATGAACAGCGGCACTGTGATTTTGTTAATCTGTCCCAAAAGTTGATTTCCCACAGTGATCATGCCATTGTGCGCCACAGGTGCAGAAACATATTTTAAGAAGGATGTGAAAAATGACAGCTGTACTGTTCATAAGGAGGTGTGAAAAAATGTCAGTGTTGAAAATCTGGCATGGAAATATTGCAAATTTGCAAAGTTACAAGGGTGCGTGGAAACTGTGCAATGCACACTTGTAACAGTCATTTCGTGGACTTTCAGCACCAAATTTTCAACTTAGGCATTTTAGGACCTCTGCTCATGAACAGTGTCATTGTCATTTCCTCAAACTGTCCTGATGTCCTGATTTCGCACAGCGACCGCACTATTCTGCGCCGGACGTGCGAAAACACATTTTGGCCAGGATATGTAAAATGACAGCTGTACAGTTCACCAAGAGGTGTGGAAAAATGCCAATTTTGAAAATGTGGAGTGAAAATATTACAAATTCACGGAGTTACGAACATGCGTGGAAACAGGACAACGACGCCTCATAAAACAACCACTTTGGGATTTTTTCACCAAATTTGCAACATAGGCTTTTTGAGAGCCCCCCCTCTTCAACAAAGGCACTGTTTCGTTACTTAGTCCCAAAAGGTGATTCCGTGCAGTGACCGTGATATCACCTTTCAGGCAGAATAACGCCATGACAGTGACTGAATTCACGAGGAGGGGTCCCAATAACCCCATGTTGAAAATTTGGTGCATAAATTCCAAAATATGCCCGAGATATGCACCAAAGTTGAAAAAACCCTATTTATGCCATTATACAGTTTACCGGCATTTCTTCAGTTCACGGTCGGCTTTGAAGAGTGCAGACGTGTTCCTGGTCCACTGAAGATTGTCGCACCGGACTCTGGAGGTAAGCATGGGCTGAGGGGTGTGTGGGGAGGCATGATGCAGGACGGTGGCCACGGTGTTGAGAGGGGGGCAGATAGATGACGAGGGAATGTTTTCTTTTTTCACAGGGTTAAAGAAAAAAACATTGCCGGACGGTTTTATTTTTCAGGGGATTTGGCATGGGTGGGCTCCCAGCATGCCACCTAAGTGTTTTCTGGGGGGGGATGCTATAGCTGATGGGGGATTGGGCACCCCCATCTGCACACAACAAAAGTGGGGGGGCAAGAACCAAGGGTATTGGGCACCTCCTTGGCATATAACAAATGGGGGGTGCTTTATGCCAATTGGGAGTGGGCTCCTCCGCCGGCACATACATTGGGGCAGGGCATGCTGACAGGGGGATTGGGCACCCCCAAAGTTGGCATTATGGCAGGCAGTATGCCGCCATGTAAAATGTTTTTTCTTACCAGGGAAAGCACATCGGCAGGTCCACTGCGTATGACGAGCTTTGCTTGCATTGCAGTGGATCTTTCCTTAGATGTGCTCACCACATTAGGTATGCATGGTGTGGCGCTGACATGCAGGCTTATTGGGGAATGAGGGATGCACCTACTGATGCGTGCCCTGCATTCGTCCAACAGTGACAGCGCCTCCAAATCTGCTACTACCACAATATGTTGGCTGCGCATATGCGAACCAACATAAAAATGTCAAAATCTCATATTTCAGTCCGGGAGTGAGAGAAAATGAAAAGAAAAATGGGTATATTGATATTGGTTACAGAAAACTGTTATTACTGAAAAACTACATGGCCACTAAGAAATATTGCTGTTTTAAACCTCAGACTGCCTTTTACCTTGTTTATTTTCACATTTTTCCAGCTCTAAAATGCCTGTGATCAGAGCCTTTCTGTGGATGAAATTATTAAAAGTTGCATACATTTCATCAATGAATTAACATTTTTAATAGGCTACAGCCTCATGCACCCCCTTCCTGTCCATGACTATACTCCCTCCCCGACATTCTGTCCCCACTTAGGGAAGAGTATGATTGATGCACTATGTCAAATTGTTCCAGATATGTTTAACATGACAATGGTGTGCATTCTAAATCAGACCATCTGCCAAGCAGAAGTCATAAAGGTCAGCTCATCTGAACCAGGTTCCCTGACCTTGCCTTATAGTTTTGTTTAACAATACACACCACATCTCTTCAGCCAGCCTAAACGCCTGGGTAGCTACAGACTAACTTCCCTCAGACAGTCGATAAAGATAAGCCAAATGCTGAATTAAAAGCATGATAAAATAAAAAGATGGTCTACTTCTGTTTGGAACAGGCACTTGTAGCTTCCACCATTTTATAACTGCATTACTTTAATTATTAATTTTTTATATCATTGTTTGCGATCTCGTCTGTGTTTGTAGTGAAAGTTATGGAAGTGAGTCGAACAAAGTTACAAAAAAGGTGCTGGAGGCTGCAGTACCACAGGGACAGCCCATACAGGATCAAACTTGTTGGGAACTCTAGAGAACTGCCCAAACAATTCTACAGTAGGTTCTGAAATGTACATGGATACATAGAACATGATGGCAGACAAAAGCTTACCAGCCTGTCCTGCCTGTTCATCCTCCATGACTACACTGTGCTGGCGTTAGTGGCCATCCTTTCCCCTTTACTCTTTGTTTCTGTACAGATCTAGTCATTCTAACTTCAGATACTAAAACTCATTCACAAGACATAGCTGACAATGGCATGGTACCCTAACTATTCTTCAACCCACACTTTCGGGGCCAAGTTATCACCAGTTGTGTCTTGCTTAACAAAGCCAATTAAATTATTCCTTTGTAACCTGATTCTTTTTTAGAACTGAAGGGAACTGTCCTAGCCATTTGTCTCACTCATTCAAAGAAATAGGTACTGTTTTCAGATTAACAGAAGAGGGGAGGCCTTGACAAGCTAGCCGAGCTTCTGCCATCACATGTGCTTTCTGTGTTGCTATATATAGGATAAAGTATGGGTTGCAGTGTGTTACAAGAATTTAATACACTCCCAAGTTATTGGATGGCACATAAACCGAGGTGTTTATGGTAGCCATCCAACAACAAGGGTGTGTATTACATTTGAGTGTATACACTGCACCCCATGATTTGTTTTATATAATTTAAGGGGTTGTGTTTTTTCACTGACTCCCATCTGCCCCTGGGTACACTCTGCAGTGTGGAAATAATTTTTATTTATTTATTTATTTTGATCCAGGCAGTCAGCACCTGGCCAGTGGTGCTACTGCTTACTCACCGCCCCAGCCCGGGGTGAAGTCAGAGGAAGAAGCAAGAGATGCTGACTGGCGTGGGGTGCAGGGGACAGACAGTAGGAGGGACGACTTGGGGGCCTTGCTGCTCCTGTCTCCTCCAGCCTGACGGAGAGTGTGAGACTGACGATGAGGGACCAAAGCTATTTTTTTTTTTTAAAAAAGGGGGCACCTTAGCGCACAGCAGTGGGCCGGACCACTTGCTCTTCTCAGGTACCACCAACAGTCTGACATAAAGAGTCACGTGTTAAAAAAATGCCGTAATACACGTATTTAATACATGGCTTTTTCAATGGGAAAAAATGCAACCCATTAATTATTAAGAAATTATAGATCTATATAAATGAACATTTCATCTAACTTGGCTCTTTCCTCTTCAAGATGCCACAGGTTGTAGTCTCCAAAGGACTGGACAAAGACAAAAATACCACTCACATCTGCCCACTTGCGTTCAACCACCTCACTCCTGTTTTCAAAGAATCCATGTTTCAGAACTCCTTCTGTATACAGATGTGCATATTTCTCACTGTTATTGGCTATTGTACACTGATCTGTATTCTTTTTTGCTGTTAGTGCTATGTTCTTCTAATACCCGGGTCGTGCCTGAAAAAGGCATCTTGCGTCAGTGCACCTACCCAGTCACAAAGAATAAATAAATAAATAAAATAAAATAAATAAGTTTGTGACAAGAAGTCTAGATCTGGAGTAATGGCCATCAACAAATGATTCATGCATATTTTTCTATGCAGATTCTGCTGTTGCAGATGCAACTGCATCCAAATGTTGGGCAGAACTAGACCATATAATACATGGCTCAACAATACAGACCAATGTAGTACATTTAATATAACTGAGGATCGATCCTTGATGAATCCATCTGAAAATTTGGTCCCATCTTTTTACAGCTGGCCTTTCATTTAAGTTAGCTGTGTTGTACAGTGTAGATGTTTTGTTTTCATCAGATAAACAAATACAGTTCATCTTAAGTTACTAATTATGATATGTGTGACAAACTAAACATGCAATCTGTTGTGATAACATTTTATCAAGCACAGATTGTACATCACTAACAGCTTGCACTTTCTTCAGTGGTGAGATCATATACAACTACAGCATCCTCTCAGTTAGCATTCCATGTTTCCCACTCTGGGATCCCTGCCACTTGGATGCATGAATGAATCAATGGATGAAACTCTCATTTTAATCAGGATATGACAGGTCTAGCCCATTTTAATGTCATCCAGAAAACCAGATAAATTACGTAAATGCAATAAAGCTTATAATAGATTGACAGGCAGCTTTGTTGTTCTTAACATAGTGTATTAAATAAGAGCTAAGGGTCCCTATAAAGGTCTCCAATAGGTGGCTAGCCATGGGCTAGTTGGTAAGGGTAAGGATGCAAGTCCCTTGTAGATCCAGCTGTGTAGCATAGTGGCATCCGCTATCCTCTTAGGCCAGAAAACAGTAGTTTCAGGGTAATGGACGTGTAAGAATGGACCATTTTGCATTTTCCTGGGGGAGTGCTACCCACTTGATAAAACTGCTACTCCCTTGCAAAAATTCTACATCCACCCCTGATGTAAGCTGACAGAACTAGAATAAGCAGGAAGTGCAGAGGGAGGTAGAAGGTGCTGCAAGCGTCATGGAAAAGACCCAGGGAGATAATGGAGGAAAAAGATAAGAAAGAAAGAAATATGAAATTTAATTCCCAGCAGTTAGTTCTCAAACCTTGATGCACTTCCATAAGTCAGTGCTATCCTTAGAACAAATTGGTGTACATTGGTGGGCAGGGCAAATACAATCAAGAGCAGCAGAAAACATTGTCACAGTCCCTTTAAATATGGCAAAATTATCTTGATGCACTGACAAATTGATCTACTGTCATCATTGACATTTCTATAATATCTCACCCCACCTGAGTAAAAACAGTTATTATTGCTATGGAAAAAACAATGAATATTATTACAGAGACACCACAGAACTATGGTTTACTATTGTGGTTTACTGTGGTGTACTATTATGGTTTATTTTGGTTTACTATGGTGAAATGGGCAGAAGCAGACCATGAAGTCCATCTGGACTGCCCACCCATTACTCAGCGGTTGGCCTTTATAAATTGACCCTGTAATATTACCTTATCTAGTCTGTTTTTAAATATCTCCTTAGTAGAAACATAGAAATTGTCGGCAGATAAGGACCGCCTGGCCCATCTAGTCTGACCGTAAGCCCTTGTACTGGATTACTGCTTCTGACCTACCCGCTGCTGTACCACTATGGTTCCCCTACGCCTGTCCCAAGCATGCTTGAATCCATCCACAGTGCTGCTTCCACCACCTCCTAGGCAGACCATTCCATGCATCATCACCTCTCTGTGAAGAAGACCTTCCTCACATTCCTCTTAACCTCTCACCTTCCAGTTTCATGTCATGCCCCCTCGTTCTTGTGCTCCTCCTGTATTGGAAAATGTCTCCCTCCTGTACCTTGTTTATATCCTTGAGGTACTTGAATGTTTCTATCATTCCCCCTCTTTCCCTCCTCTCTTCCAACAAGTACATATTGAGATCCCTTAATCTCTCCTCAAAAGTCTTGTGTTGCAAGACCTGTACCATCTTAGTCACCCTTCTCCGGACCGTCTTCAGCCTATTACTGTCCTTACAAAGGTGCGGCCTCCAGAACTGCACACAGTACTTCATGTGGTTCTATGTCATAACTGACTTCATGTAGTTCTATGTCATAACGGCAACCGCTGAAAGGCGATCGCCATTATGGCAAAGTCACAGCGCTGAAAATCAATTTAGGTGCTGTGACTCCTCGATGCACAGCAAAACAGCACAGGGACTTACATTTTTTATGTTTTAGGCGGGGGCTATGCCCCACCCACCCAAGGATTCTCAACTCCAGGGAGGTGCACGTCAGAGGGTGCAAATGTTAAAAAATTGGGGACAGGCACAACAAAATGTACCTCATGCCTGAACCCAAACCCAGCATCCTGTCCACCCAAGCTGTGAACCCACCCACCACACCACAGGACTAGCTTGACAGCCCACCACAGCACCACCTCAAACCCCTCCCGCCCCTCGTTGAGCGTGTTTGCTCCCACCCCTGTCCGCCGGCGTATGTGTTACGACATCCTGTTGCTACATGCACGAACCCGCCCCATCCAGTCACCTTACCTCATTAGTAGCCCTTATGACATGCGCCATGATTGAGTCACTGTTTTGCAGTTCGCTCAATCACAGTCGTGCATGTCAAAGGCTACCTTCATGTGAGGCCTGACCATGGTTTTATATAATGGCATCCTACATCCTCCTTAGAAACATAGAAACATATAATTTGACGGCAGATAAGGACTGCTTGGCCCACCTAGTCTGCCTATTTTCCTACCTAACAGATAAGCTGCAGATCCTAGTTAACCAACAGCTTACTTCCTCCTAACCCCCCACAAGGACTGCCTTATGTCTGTCCCATGCATTCTTGAATTCCGCCACTGTTCTTAACTCCACAACCTCCTCAGAGAGGCTCTTCCATGCATCCACAACCCTCTCCGTGAAAAAATACTTCCTCACATTACCTCTGAGCTGTCCCCCTCTATCTTCAAATTGTGCCCCCTTGTTCTTGCACATCTCTTTTTCTGAAAGATGCTACCCTCTCTTGGACTTTGTTGATTCCCTTGAGGTACTTGAAAGTTTCTATCATGTCTCCTATCTCCCTTCTTTCCTCAAGGGTATACATATTAAGCTCCTTTAGTCTTTCTTCGTATGTCTTCTGGTGCAGACCCTGCACCATTTTGGGTTGCCCTCCTCTGGACAGCCTCCACTCTGTCTATGTCTTTGCAGAGATGGGGTCTCCAGAACTGCACACAGTGCTCCAGGTGGGGTCTCACCAACTGTCTGTACAGAGGGATAACAACTTCCTGTTTTCTACTATTGATGCCTCTTCCTATGCATCCCAGTATCCCCCCAGCCTTCTTTACTGCTTTCTCACATTGCTTGCCCACTTTTATAGGTCACCTGACATAATTACCCCCAGGTCCCTTTCCATTTTTACTGTTGTCAGTATCTCACCCCCCATTGTGTACTCTTTCCCTGGGTTTTTGTTTCCCAGGTGCATTACCTTGCACTTCTTTGCATTGAATCTAAGCTGCCATACATTTGACCATTTCTCCAACCTTGCCAAGTCCCTTCTCATCCTTTCCACTCCATCTTGTGTATCAACCCTGTTGCAGATCTTTGTGTCGTCTGTAAAGAGACATACTTTTCCCTCCAGTTCCTCTGCAATGTCACTTATAAAGACATTAAAAAGGACCAGTTCCAGTACTGAACCCTGCGGTACCCCGCTAGTAACCCTCCTTTCTTCACTGTGGACTCCATTTACTACTACTCTTTACGTCCTGTTGTCTAGCCAATTTTTTATCCAGGCTACCCTCTTGGGACCCACTCCAAGGCTGGCTAACTTGTGTATTAATCTTTTGTAAGGGACTGTATCAAATGCCTTGCTAAAATCTAGGTAGGCCATGCCCACAGCCCTCCCTGGTCTACTACTTTGGTCACCCAGTCAAAGAAATCTATTAGATCTGCCTGACATGACCTTCCCATCGTGAATTCATGCTTGCCTTGGGTCCTGTGCCCACTGGCTTCTAGGTACTCAACAATTCTTTCCTTCAGAAGTGATTCCATCATTTCCCTACCACTGAGGTCAAACTAACTGGTCTGTAGTTTCCTGCCTCTGTCCTGCTCCCACTTTTGTGAAGAGGAATCACATCCGCCCTCCTCCAGTCCTCAGGTACCACCCCATCTTCCCATGATCTGTTAAAGAGAGTAGTCAGCGGTGTCACTAGTTCTACCCTTAGTTCTTTTAGAATTCTTGGGTGAATCCCCTCAGCCCCCATTGCTCTGTCCACCTTCAATTTTATTAGTTCTTTCAGAATCCTTTCTTCTGTAAATGGACTGGTATTGACCCCCATCTTCACAGTGTTTCTCTTGTTTGGTTTAGGTACCTCCCCCTCCTCTTCCTTTGTGAATACCGAGCAGAAATATTCATTCAGTATCCCTGCTTTTTCACTGTCACCCTCTACCCACATTCCTTCCCCTTTATTAAGCTTCAGTATCCCTCCTTTGGTCTTTCTTCACTCCCTAATGTACCTATAAAAGGTCTTATCCGCCTTCTTAACAGAGCTGGCTATCCTTTCCTCGGTCTGGGCCTTTGTGATTCTGACTGCCTTCCCAGCCTCTTTCTGCTTTAACTGATAAAATTCTCTGTCCTGCTCCTTCTGTGTTTCCTTATATTTCCTGAATGCTATCCTTTTCTCCTTAACCTTCCCTGCCACCTCTTTTGAGAACCATAGTGTTTTTTTCCTTCATTGTGTTTTGTTGATTTGCTTTACACAAAGGCTTGTTGCCTCTGTGATGGCTGTTTTGATTACTCCCCATTGTTCCTCTACCCTCCTTCTGCCTGTTTGCTAGTGCTTATGAGGCACTCTCATTTTCCCAAAGTCAGCCCTCCTAAAGTCCAGTACTCTTGCTTTTGTATGGCTTGATTGTATGGCTGTGTTTATTGTGAACCACACTGTTTGGTGGTCACTTGTTCCCAGATGGCTACCCACTTCTAAATCTGAGATTATGTCTCCGTCCCCATTTGGGGTACCAGGTCTAGTTACTCCCTCCCGAGTGGGTTCCAATGCTAGCTGTCTGAGGCATGCCCTTGTAGGGCATCAAGAATGACCTTTCATCCTTCTGCTGGTGATACCCCTGCCTATGCACCCCAGCACACCACTGCTCTCCCAGCTGCCTTGGCACTCTGCTTTGACATTTTCAAGTCATCTGAAATAATAAACCCCAGGTCCCTTTCTTCCTTTGTGACTGTCGGCAACTCCCCCTCCCCATTATGTAACTTTCCCCAGGGTTTCTGAGTCCCAGGTGCATAATTTTACATTTTATTATGTAAACTTCAGTTGCCAGTCCTCAGACCATTTTTCAAGCTTCCCTAGGTCCCTCCTCATTTTCTCCACCCCCTCTGGAGTATCCACTCTGTTACAGATCTTGGTGTCATCTGCAAACAGGCAGACCTTTCCTTCCAGCCCTTCTGCAATGTTGCTAATGAAGACATTGAACAGGACTGGCCCCAGGACTGATCCCTGAGGCACCCCACTGGTCACCCCCCTCTCCCCAGACTGCACCCCATTTAACACCACCCTCTGCTTCCTGTCTGTTATCCAGTTTCTAACCCAGTTTACCACCCTGTCCCCCATGCCCAGCCTACCCAGCTTGTTTATCAGCCTCCTATGTGGGACGGTGTCAAAGTCTTTGCTGAAATCAAGGTAAGCGACGTCCACTGCCCCACCCTGATTTACTTCCTTTGTCACCCACTCAAAGAGATCAACCAGATTTGTCTAACATGCCTTCCCCGCTGTGAATCCATGTTGCCTATGGTCCTGGGCTCCGATGGCTTCTAGATGCCCCACTATCCTTTCTAAGTAGGTGCTTCAGCTATAGACTAATGGAGTTTGTTCCACTGGTGGGTTGCTCTCTGTGTGCAACAGTTTTATGTAGCCATGGTATTTGGTCTTTCTACAACTAATTGTCTGGAATGTCTTCTAGTTGTTTTTTCATTTACCCAGAATGTAAAGGCCATGGAATTAATTCACTCTGTGTCCTTAAGGATATTGTATAGTAATAAGAGCTCCCATGAAGCCTCCTCACTTCCAATTACATTACACCAAGTTGGTTAAGTCTATCAGTATAAGGGAGATGTTCCAGACTACCAGACTACTAACTAACTGTGCTGTGCTTCTTTTGCTGCTTTCTATGATTTATGTATCCTTCTTTAGGACTGGACACCAGCACTGGGAATCATAGTCAGAGAATGGTCTAACCAGGCTTCAACAGACTGGTGAAATAATAACTTTGTTCCTAGACTCAAAATGGTGTTTAATACATCCTATAATTTGTCTTGATTTCTTGTTTACTGTTCTATAATGCCTTGTTGGTATAAATGCTTCAGATATAATTAACTCAAGGTCTTTTCATCTGTTGATACACTAACGGAAATTATTAATGTGATAGTGGAACTTTTTCTACATGTGCAATACCTTGCATTTGTCGATGTTGAGTGTCCTATTCCACTTTTCTGTCTAAGAAGCTATTTAATTAAAGCCACATTGCATGAATGCAGTTTGTTGCTCTGAGTCCACTATATGTCCCAATTTGGAGTCTTTGGCAATTTCTGAAACCACCCATTTATTCCTGGTGGTATGTAGCTGGTAAGCGAGCAAACAAAACTGGACCCAAAACAGATCCCTAAAGGACTCCGCTAGTTACATCAGTATTATTTCAAAATGACCCTTAAGTCTAACTCTTTGTGTTCTGGATGTTAGCAGTTACCAATCCAATTCATGATTTTTGATTGAATCCCAGTTTGTTCATTTATGAATTATGTGATCATGCAGAATTCTGTTGAAGGCTTTACAAAAGTCTAGCAGAATTTCATCCACTGAAGAGCTTTTGTCTAGGGCCCTGCTAACAGTCTCACAAAAATATATTAAATTGGTAATACACAGCCTTTTTTTTAATCCATGTTGGTTGCTGTTGCTAAGGTTATGTACATTTATAAATTCTATGATTCAATCCTTTATAAACAATTCCACTGTTTTAACCAAAAATGAGGTAAGAATATTCAGTCTGCAATTTGCCACAAGTTTTCTGTCCCCCTTTTTGAATAAAGGCATTACAATCGCAGTTTTGCAATCACCAGGCACTGAACTTGTGTTTCATGATTTGTTGAAAATGTCTGCTAATGGGTCTATTATTTCATTTATTACTGGGATTATCAGTTTAGCCGGTATGTTGTCCAGGCCAGGTGGTGAATATGGTTTTAGTTCTTGAGATTATTCCTGATCTCATCCTCGGTAATTACAATTTGGTTTTCTTCTGGTGTCCCATCTAATGAAGTAATGTTCTGACATGTTGGGCTGTAAATGTATCGAGAAATACTCATTGAGTTTGTTGGCAATCTCCTTCTCTGTGCTTAATAGAGTACTTCCATCCTGCATAAGTCCCACTAGCACATTGTCCTTTTTTCAGGGAATTAACTTATCTGTAAAAACTGTCTACTGTCAGTTTTCTTACTAGTCAGCTTGTGCTCTATTCTGCATTTTTCTTTTTTGATTTCCCCCTTTAAGGTCATTTTTATATTTACTGCAGAAGGTTCCAATTTTTTTACTGCCTTATTTTTTTGTACTTATTAGTTTGATAATAGTATTTATGAACCATGGCAGTTTTTTTTCCCTTTTTTATTATATTACTAAGTTTGAGGAACATGACTGTTTGAGGATGTTCCCCAGTGTTTCAAATTCCTATTTCTCTGAAGCACCCCCCAAAAATATTCAAGGCTGTTTACTGGAACAGCTACATGCTTAAATATATGGAATAATTGTTAGCATAATGATTTTTTATACTATATCATGTCCTGCTAAGAATATATACAGGCTGGCAGTGAAGAAATTAGCTCCCACAATTTAAGCCATTGGCATCATTCAAGGTGCTTTACATACACGTCCCTCTGTCTTTGGTTACTCTGTTTCTTCTATATCAAAGTCCTTGTAATGCTGCATGTACTTTTGAATTGCTGGAATGGCTTTCAGGCAAGTTTTAGTTTTTTATTGGGATTTTTCAATTATTTTTGCCCTGAGCCAACCACCTCTGAAACTGCAACTTTGAAAGCAGATACAACCAAAGAAGCATGGCAACCCTTTATTTCTTTCTTTTAATATATATATATATATATATATATATATATATATATATATATTCTATGCATAAACCTTTGTTAATGCATCATTTAGGAGTTAAAACACAAAAGTAAGGAAATGAGACCTTTAGGGTTGCTCCTCCCCTACGTGTACCTCCCTATCCTCCGAGATTGACAGGCGATGGGGTGTGTCATTGGGGTTGTGAGGCCTAAATGTCACCCATTCCATGTGTAATCATATTCACAAGCCACAGTAAAGAAGAATGGGTGACATTTAGGCCTCACAACTCAATGGCACCCCATCGTCTATCAATCTGGGGAGGATGAATTTTACGAGGGGAGACACCCTAAAGGTCTCATTCTCTTACTTTTGTGTTTTAACCTAAATGATGTATTAATAAAGGTTTTTGCATAGAATTTCCTTATTTTTTGAGAAAGAATGGTAAAATCGTCTGTCAATCTCAGGAGGATGGGGGTTACACGAGGGGAGAGGGGGCAACTCTAAAGGTCTCATTTCCTTACTTTTTGTGTTTTAACCCTAAATGATGCATTAACAAAGGTTTTTGCATAGAATTTCCTTACATTTTGAGAAAGAATGGAAAAGTACAAAGTTGCTCAAGTTGGTGGGAGCATGGGGCCTTCCCACCAACTTGCAAATTTCTGCCTAACATAACAGTACAAGTACTGAATATCATATGTATTGGTGGGAGCGCATATGGTTGGGAGCATGGGGCCCCCACTACCTTGAAACAAAACAAAGTTTCATTCATCAGAGTGGCATAATTCCACACCTGTTTACATGTCAGACACCTAACCACTGAAAATTACCTCCATGGCAGTAAGGCTAGGCACCCTATAAATGTCAAGCCACTACCACAATGCAAAACACTACACGCAAAATGTAAAGTGCAACACTCAATATCTCTGCAGCAAATTAATTTTCCAACACCTAAATACCATAATTCACATGTACAGGACATCCCCTCAACACCCTCCAAATTTCAATTTAAAAGACCAAACTGTGTCCGAGATATAACATTTTAAAGTTTGAGATTTTAATTCGTCGGAGTGTCAGAATTCTGCACCTGTTTATATTTTACACACCTAATAACTGAAAAGTACATCCATGGCAGTAAGGCTAGCTACCGTATAAATTTCAAGCCAGTACCACACTGCAAAAAGCTTGCTGCAAAATGTAAAATGCACCACTCAATATCTGCACAACAAATGTATTTTCTGACACGAAACACCATAATTCACATCTACAGGACATCCTGTCAACACCCTCAAATTTCAAGTTAAAAGACCAAACCATTTCTGAGATATTTAATTTTAAAAGTTGTTACAATTGGGCTATCTGGTCCCTCCAAATCTGGCCATCTAGTTCCTCCCTTGCAAACAAAGATCACGATCAAAGAATCTCATGATCAAAGAATTTGCAGGCTCGCATTCAAAGAATAAAAAATGGTCAAACTAAATTTTTACACAAAAATACATACCACAGCCATGCCTCAATAGAACGAAGCCCCCTGAGCAAAACCCATCCTAGTTTGTTTTTATAAGTTACCCCGGGCTGATAAATTTGATTTTTTAAGCTGGCCATCTAGTCGTGCCCTTGCAATCAAAGATCGCGGACAAAGAATCTCGCAATCAAAGAATTTGCAGGCTCGCGATCAAAGAATTAGCAAGCTCACAATCAAAGAATAAAAAATTTTAAAACTCAATTTTCACACATAAATACATGAAACCACAGCCATGACTCAATAGAACGAAGTCCCCTGAGCAAAACTGATCCTAGTTTGTCTTTATAAGTCACCCCTGGGCTGAGAAATTAGATTTTTTAATCTGGCCACCTAGTTGCACCCTCGTGGTCAAAGAATCTCATGATCAACGAATTTGCAGGCTTGCGATCAAAGATCATTAGCGAGCTGCGATCAAACAATTTAAAACTATGAAACTCTATTTTTGGACAGAATTAGAAGAAACCACAGGCATGGCTCGATAGAGGGAAGATCCCTGAGTAAAACCCATCAGAGTTTTACTTCAGAAGTTACCCTGTAGCGATATTTCTTCTGCCCATAAAAATCAAAACAAGATAAACCATTACGATCAAAGAATTCCTCACGATCAAAGATTCTTTGATCGTGAGCCTGCAAATTCTTTGATCGTGAGGAGGGATCAGATGGTCAAAACCCCATTCTTCTTTCACAAAATAACCATATAAATGTTCCCATAGACTTATAGGAACTTAAAACTTTAATAACTTTTGAATGGATTAGTATTTTTTCACCAAACAAAAAGCGGCATGTTCCTTGTCCCCAGTTCTTTCAACATGCCAAGTTGCAGAGTGGCATACCACACAATGGCCAAGCAGCATCACAGGTAAAATCTGAAAAACTGCCCACATAACTGGCAAAAAAGTGCATTTCTCAGCATTTTGGTGCGCAAAAACTGTAAGTCCGACCATAGCAAAATTTGGCAAATCAAAGAGATCTACCATGCCCCACCGTGTATACCAAATTTCATGCAAATCCATTGAACAGGTCCAAAGTTATTAACGCACAAAAGTTCGAGTTTAACATAGAAGTGGCTTCATAGCCCTAAATATAGGGGTGCAACCACACCCCTATAATATATATATATATATATATATATACACATAAACTGTATATTCACAATCATGTTCTACATCTATCAAGAACATTTTATAAAAATGACATAGGACTGAAATAGTTTTATGTACAAAATACAAATATTTCCCCCCATTTTGGGGAATGTTAGTTCAATAAGGTATCATAATATTGGCAAATTACTCTTTATTTTTGTATTTGTTGAAGAAATGAAGCACCCATCCTGACAAATGATGTATCTTTGTTTTACATTTTCTTTCACACCAACGTTGACACCTAAAATGTTGACCTTATAGCTACATAAAATAATCTGGCATGTCACGGATTTTTTTTCCATAAACAGAGATTAAGTCTCACTATATAACTTAAAAACAAGCCTGGCAACCCATGTTCTTTGTAGTGGATTTGTAAATGTTTAAGTGATCATCATGCCCGGGGCATAGAATTATGAATTTGCCATAAGGTTGATAAAACAAATGGAACATTCTTAAAAGTTTTATTGATTTATTTTTTAGCATGATCCAGTAGTCATTCATGTTTTTGAATGCATTTCAGATGCCCAGTCCCAGTGTTTAAGGGTATACCTGATTGCTGTGATATTTGCTTTCCTAAAGTTATAATAGGTAGACAACCCTTTGTTTCAAATTTTATTGGAATCAGTTTTGAACATTATTCTATTATGGTCTGTGCTTAAAAATGTTTCCTCTACCTTACAGTTTCCAACTAATTCTGCAGTATTTGTAAACTCGAGATCCAAAATGTGATTCTGTCTTGTCTTGTCTGAGACAAGACGATGCATATTACTAAAGCAATTAATAGCATTACAGAAGTTTCACAGTCCTAATGCAGTTTTGTTTCAGCTCTACAATGCAAAAACAATTAATGGTACTGCAGAGGTACAACTGACCCAAAACAATTAATAGTATTGCACATGTACCACAGAGCTAAAACAAGTAATAGTATTCAAGAGGTACTATAGACCTAAAACAATTAATACTACTACAGGGGTACCACAGATCCAAAATAATTAATAGTATTACAGAGGTACCACATACCTAAAACAATTAATACTATTACAGGGGTACCACAGATCCAAAATAATTAATAGTATTACAGAGGTGCCACAGACCTAAAACAATTAATACTGTTACTGGGGCACCACAGATCCAAAATAATGAATAGTATTACAGAGGTACCACAGACCTAAAACAATCAATACTATTACAGGGATACCACAGATCCAAAATAATGAATAGTATTACAGAGGTACCACAGACCTAAAACAATTAATACTATTACAGGGGTACCACAGATCCAAAATAATGAATAGTATTACAGAGGTACCACAGACCTAAAACAATTAATACTATTACAGGGGTACCACAGATCCAAAATAATGAATAGTATTACAGAGGTACCACTATTACAGGGGTACCACAGATCCAAAATAATGAATAGTATTACAGAGGTAACACAGACCTAAAACAATTAATACTATTACAGGGGTACCACAGATCCAAAATAATTAATAGTATTACAGAGGTACCACAAACCTAAAACAATTAATACTATTACAGGGGTACCACAGATCCAAAATAATTAATAGTATTACAGAGGTACCACAGACCTAAAACAATTAATACTATTACAAAGGTACCACAGATCCAAAATAATGAATAGTATTACAGAGGTACCACAGACCTAAAACAATTAATACTATTACAGGGGCACCACAGATCCAAAATAATTAATAGTATTACAGAGGTATCACAGACCTAAAACAATTAATAGTATTACGGAGGTACCACAGACTCAAAACAAGTTCAAGTAAAAGTACCACAGACCTAAAACAGGTAACAGTATAACAGAGGTACTACAGACCCAAAACAATTAACAGTATTATAGAAGTACCACAGACCTAAAACAACTAGTAGTATTACTAAAGTTCCACAGTTCTATTGCAGTTCTGTTTCAACTCTACACTGCAAAAACAATTACAAGTATTTCAGAGTACCACTGATCCAAAACAATGATTAGTATTACAGAGGAATCATAGATCTAAAACAAGTAACAGTACTACACAGGAACCACAGACCTAAAACAAGTACTAATATTGCAGACTACAGACCTAAAAAGTATTTTATCACACAGGTACCACATACTTCAAACAAGGAATAGTATTACAGAGAAACCACAGACCTAAAGCAAGTAATAGTATTACAGAGGTACCATTGACCTACAATGACTAGTAGTATTACAGAGGTACCACTGATTTAAAGCAATTAATAGTATTACTGAAGTTCCACAATCCTAATGCAGTTCTGTTTTAACTATACACTGCTAAAAAGAATTAAAAAGTATTACAGAGGTATCACTGACCAAAACAATTAATATACTACACAGGTACCACAGAGCTAAAATAAGTACTAATATTACAGAGGTACCACAGACCTAAAACGATTAATAGTATTACAGAGGTACCACAGACCTAAAATGATTAATAGTATTACAGAGGTACCACAGACCTAAAATGATTAATAGTATTACAGAGGTACCACAGACCTAAAACAAGTAATAGTATTGCATGGGTACCACAGGCCTAAAACAATTACCTGTAATAGTATTAGAGATGTTCCACAATCCTAATACAGTTCTGTTTCAACTCTACAATGCAAAAACATTTAATAGCATTACAGAGGTACCACAGACTTAAAACAATTAACACTATTACAGAGGTTCCACAGTGCTAATGCAGTTCTGTTTCAACTCTACAATGCAAAAACAATTAATAGTATTACAGACATACAATTGACCTAAACAATTAATAGTATTACAAAGGTACCACAGAGCTAAAACAAGTAACAGTATTACAGATTTATCACAGACCCAAAACAATTAATAGTATTACAGCGGTACCATAGACCTACAATAACCAATAGAATTACAGAGGTATCACAGACCCAAAACAATTAATAGTATTACAGAGGTACCATAGACCTACAATAACCAATGGTTCTATGTTATAACAGTGATTGCCAAACAGTGATCACTGTTACAGGGAGTGTACATCGCCAAAAAGCAAAACAGCAATGGACACTCATCGGCAACACCACAGCTGACAGCCAGAAGCATCATTTATGCAGGGGGCTTTGCCCCCCGCACCCCCCTGATTTTAGAGTACCAACTCCAGGGGAGTGCATGCCAGGGAGGGGTAGACAGTCTCAAAGAAAAAACAAATTCCGGCCAAAGCAAAAAAGTTTGCCCTTCCCCAGCCCAGAACCCTGAACCTGCTTCACTGAAGCTAGCCACTCTCACAACCACACCACAAGGCAGGCTCGGAAGCAGCATTTCACACTACCCTACACAAACCCTCTTTCCTATCCCTCCCTTTCCGATCGTCATCCTACACTACCACTAACCCTCCCTCACTCATCTCTACTCTCGTTGTACTTTCCTTCGCTACCCTTACAGGGTTGCTCACATGTGAGGCACTGCAAATGAGTCACTCATAAAAGAAGAGTCACCCATTTGCAGTCACCAATATCACTGGATACCATAACGGATAGTATTACAGAGGTACCACAGACCCAAAACAATTATTAGTATTGCAGAAGTACCATAGACTTACAATAACCAATTGTATTGCACAGGTGCCACAGACTTAAAACAAGTAATAGTATTACAGAGGAACCACTGACCTAAAAAAAAGTAATAGTATTACAGAGGTACCACAGATCTAAAACAATTAATAGTATTACAGAGGAACCACAGACCTACAACAAGTAATAGTATTACAGAGGTACAACAGATCTAAAACAATTACAAATATTATAGAGGTACCACAGATCTAATGCAGTTTGGTTCCAACTCTACAATGCTTAAACCTTTACAGGCCACCACAGTCTCCAGGCAGTCTGGAAAAGTGTAGCTTGGCCTCTCCTTAAAACTTTTAGATGATTTCAATGTGATATTATGTCCAGCTGCGATTCTGTGATCTTAAACTTTGTGACTTTGCAGAAAAACAAATCCCATTTCAATGAAATCAGTTGCAGAGTAATGGCACACAACAGCTACACCCTATTTTTGTCTTTGTGATTTCTGGTTTTCCATTTTATTGCATCTGAAATGTGAAGAACTAAAAAGTACCCACAAGTACAATACAGTGCAGATAAGGGCTGTGGGGGCTTCACGACACTGTTCCCCTAAACCACTTAAAACTAACTTGGAAATGCAGTTCTAGCTGATATCGGAGGTAATTCACTCCATGCTCATAGAATTCTGGAAACATTTTAAATAAGGTTCCTAATAAACAGCTGTGCAGCATAGAAAATACCATTTGTACAATATAAGCCTATTTAATGACTCACATCAAATTATACAAACTGTATAACCATCTTTGACGTTTCGATTGTTAAGTCTGAAGGATTCAACTCCATCTGTGATATCTATGCTCCACGCACTAAGCGGAAGAATTTGAGGCGGGAGAAGCGGCTGAGCTGGATGGTAGCTCCTCTCTCTCTAAAAGAAAAGGGACTGCCTCTGGGCAAAATCCTTAAACTCAGGTTGTAAGCATGACCTACAACGTTACAAAACTGCTAGAAATCAGTGCACTAAACTTATCCGGCTCCACGAGGCCAACTTCCATAAGACCCAGCTCAACAATGCTTGGGAGATGGAAAGAGGTTTTGGGACAACCTCAAGAACACCCTTGGCAAAGACCAGAAGCTGAATCCTACAATGCTCAATATCAATAATGCACCCTCCACAGATCCACTAGCCACTGCTGATGCCTTTAACCAGGCCTTTACTGACCTGTCCCCAGTACTGCCCCCAGACTACCTTCTGCCGGTGAAGGACCAAGGTTGCGCCAACCTAACCACTACTAACCACCCAGCTTTCTACTTTAAGAAGGTGATGGCAAAGGAGGCCCAAGCAATGGTCAGGAAAGTCCTAGGAAAAACTAGGTTGGGGAGTGATGGGCTAGACATGAAGTTACTATCTCTGACCCTTGATGTTCTGATCAAACCCATTACAATGCTATTTAATAAATCCTTGGCCCTAGCTCAAATCCCGGAAGTATGGAAGCAAGCCCTGGTAACTCCAGTGCACAAGAATGGAGACAAGCACTGGTAACTAACTACAGGCCAATATCTATCCTCTTCCCACTATCCAAAGCTCTGGAAAAATGTGGCAAACCAACTCACAGAATACCTCAACAAGTACAATCTGCTCTGCCCAAACCAACATGGTTTCAGTAAAAACACAGTACTACCACCACTGCTGCTGGCATTCTCTGACTATCGCACAAAGCGCTAGGCAAAGCAAATTGGTGGGGTCCATCTTCACTGACCTCACTAAAGCCTTCAACACCGTCAACCACCCTCTAGTTGTACTCTAGCTCCAAAGACTGGGAGTGGCTCCAAACGCCCTAAATTGGTTAAATGATTACCTATCACAAAGGAATCAGCGAGTCAAAATTGGGCAGACGTTTTCCAGCTCCAGAGATGTACCCCTAGGAGTTCCTCAAGGATCAATCCTAGGTCCCTTGCTTTTCAGCCTCTTTGTTAATGAATTACCTGTGGCCTGTGACACCAAACTCATCCTGTATGCGGACGATGCTGTGCTGCTGAGTAGTGGCACCTCCCAGGCTGCCCTACAAACAGAACTACAGACCTCTTTCAACAAACTTGAGGACTGGGTCTGTAGGCAAAAGCTGCTACTGAACTACAAGAAAACCAAGGCCATGCTTCATTCCAGCCCCTACAATAAACGCAGGCTCACTCCCCTCGAAATCACCAATAACGATGGTGAGCAGATTGAGCAGGTACAATCGTTTAAGTATCTAGGGGTCACCATTGATGACTCTCTCACTTATACGAACCATATTGACTCCCTTGTCAGATCAGTAAATACAAAGATCGGGGTCTTCTATAGATATAAGAAATCCCTAACCCCGGAAGCACTCCGAATCTCAGTCTCCAGCTCCATACTCCCCATGATAGACTACGGGCTAGTGGTCTATGGAGTTGCCACTGATACTGCACTCAACAGGGTCCAAACTGCACTAAATAAGGCATGCCACCTGACCCTGTGTGCAGACCAAGACACTCATACTTGCACCCTATATGAGCATACAAACTGGCTTAACCTAAAAGACAGGATCAAATACCAAACCTGTCTCCTGGGTAAGAAGGCACTCCTCAGAAAAACCCACCCTCGTGAGGAAACCTGCTCGAGGCCTCTCTCTCATCCCACATCACCAGAGGGAGGAAGAATGGAGCACTGTCCATCCCATTCCGGCGAACCTCACTTGGGCAGCGCACTTTCTCCTACCGAGCCCCCCTCTGGCTAAATGAACTCCCCTTGAAACTACAAACACACAGCCTGCCACAGTTCAAAACAGGCCTCAAACAGCACCTAAAGTCTAGCTCAAAATGCACCTGTTTCTCAGGCCCTACTTGAAAGACTAACCTACACCCCAGGTAGTACCCAGCACGGATACCTAGAAAAACATGCCCTCATCCCAGCCTAGCCAGGAGCACTAGTAAGCTATTAATCCTTTTTACCTCTCTGTGTACTGCCCCCTAAGCCCCCCACCCACTTTCTCAACCATAGTCTATCAATGGATTTTGGTGGTCTCAGGGCTGAGCTACCCAGGGTATCATCCTAGACATAGCCTGAATCCTCTTACAATCGCTTTGTTTTCCACTGATTGTCTATAATTCTCATGTACTGCTCTTTAATTGCCTAATGTGCTGAACCCTGAAACTACTGTATATGTGCTGAATCCTGTAACTACTGTATTTCTGTCTTGTATTATTTGTCCACCCTGACGTGGAACCTTTGTAAAAGAGCTCACGCTCAAAGGTCTTCCGATATTACAAATAAATAATACAACTCTGAGCTATGTACATTTTTTTTAAGTTATAAATTGTTACTATTTTCTCTAATTGTTGATCAATCAGATGTTACTACAGAGGACACCATCATTCATTCACATATTAAATGATAGTGAAAAGAGCAGACCACTCCTCCAAGGGCCTGGACCCTTTGTGATGTAATTACACTGACATATTCTTTAACTGTGGGGTCCTGGGGAGTAGGAGGGAGATTGGGTGCTAGAGGGGAGTATGATGGGGGTTGTCACCTGAAATAGGGAGTTGGGGTATTTGACGAGATGGGGTGGTTACTTGATTTGGCATGGGTGGGCAAAAAGGATTTTGTGGCACTGGCAACCATAATAAAGTTTATTATAAGGAACTCGCCAGGACTGGGAAGGGGAGTACAGAGGTATGTGCTGGCAGAGTGGGGTGGGAGGAATTTTGTTTATATGTCTGGGAGGTAAAAGGGCATGGCAGATGGTTGCACAGTGAATAGGGTGGTGTATATATTACAAAATGTTATATTTAAAAAATACTTTGTCAAGCAAAGTTGGTGGGGGTGCAAAGTTAAAACCTGTCCTATACTGAACATAGGACAAAGTTTATGACCCGCACTAGCCCATGGTGACTTCTGAATTCCGACACCTCTAATACTGAGCATGCCCTGCCCTGAATCTCAGACACATTTGTAGCAGTTTCTTACTGTAACGTGTAGATAGGCATCTTTCATATCCAGTTATCCTAACTAATCCCCTTTCTGCACAGATGGAATTCCTGTCTATAGTGTTACCATTCAGAATGTTTCTTTTCTCAGGTGCTTGTTCAGGAGTCTCAGGTCCAGAATGGATCACCATACCCAATTTTTCTTCACAGTGACAAAGTACCTGGAAAAGAATCCTTTCCCAGTTGGGAAACAGGAATTGGTTCCCCTGCATTTAGCGGCAGTAATTTTTCCATTTCCAGTAGGAGATTGTATTCTGAGCTGGAAATACTCTGGATCTTGCCTAACTTTGGAAATTGGTTTTAAACTGGTTTTCATAGACTTGCTTCTGCTAAACATACATGCTCAGCTCGGGTTTATTGCTTATGTCCATCAGAAACCAGTCTATGAAAACCATACTGTAACCTGAAAGGAAAGACGTTTTACAGCATGTGCTAGAACATTACAATTCATGAGTTTTCCTACAGGTCGGTTGGGGATCCCAGTTCTTCCTTTGCTAGCAATTTAAATATCAGAAACCCAAACTAGAAACCAATGTTTTGTCAGCTCTAGGAAACAGAACACAACTAAGAAAAATATGCTATAGTTAATAAAACTATGTTGAACTAATGCAGAGTACTGAATAACTTACAAATACTATAAAATAAAAAATGCTAGTGCAAGTTTATGAACACATAAACTAGAACTGGAAAATAACTCGGGGTTGGTGATCGCTTTACAGAGAGATACATCCACCATCAGAATGCCAGATGGTAGCGTGATCACACTACAGAGTTTGAACTTTAACATTTTAAAATTCTGTCTCCGTGGAAACAACTCAAGGCTAACATAATGCAGTTTGCATGATACCACTAATGCAGTCTCATTGCTAGAATAACCCCCTTTTGCAAAGTCAATGAAGCACCCGACAAAGTCCTCCCCAGCCCCACAATAGAAGCAAATAATCCCCTTTCCCCATGCTTGTAAAACCAATCCCATCCTCCTACCGAGCCACGCCAGGAAATAAAGTTAAAAAAAAAAACTTTCTCCCAGCCTATGTAGCACTCCATGAAATCACCTTCCACCCAATCACATAACAGATAAGAAAAATCCCCTTCCCCCCTCCCTTGTAACACCTATAACTGTACAAGCCACTTACTTCTCTACTGCCCAGCTACACCAGGAAATAAACTGGGGATATAGTAGTTTTGAGATTGTTTGCGGTATTTCATGTCTTGCAAGTACTATATTAATATACCTTCAGTATGGTATCACTATAGCAGCTAAATTCCAAGTTAGACAGGAGGGGCTGTGTCAGTCACCATCTCCTCAATGTCATCAGCAGTCAGGTTAGCATACTCAAGGGGGGTCTAGTTGGGGTCATACCCAGGCTGGATGGAAGGAGGTATTTTTTATTTACTGTGGCTGTGTGGAAGGGAGGAGGGTGAGATGGGTGATATGAAGGTGGTGAAGGGAATTTTTTTTTTTAAACAAACAAAAAGGCAGGCACTACTGTGCAATGATCAAGATAGTCCATAGAAAAAAAGCTGCTCACCTCAAAATTGCAAACTTTACAAACATAACTGCACAGAACTGCAAAAGTGGGCAAAAAAAGCATGGCTGATAAAAGATAACACAACTACAAAACAGATGGAGTGGCAGAATCGGAGGAGTGTCTGTATAGAGCATACCAGGCCGAATTCAAATTCAGCCCAGCTACCCTGACTCGAGATGTTGGAGACTTCACAGGGCTGCAATACTACAAGAGCGGGAGGCCTTGTAAACAGTATACACCAACCAACCAGAGATATTTCAGCAAGGAAAGCTGCAGTGCTCACACTACTTGAGCAACATGGACACAAGTGAAGTGGAAGAAACCAGAATAAGAAAGTGTAGGACAAGCTGGAGCAGATTGATCACTGAAGTCATGACAGCACACAGGTAATGGGCATGCTCAGAAAAATAGCTCTAGGTTGGCCCGGTGGTGCAGAGGGTGGAGGCACCTTGGCACCTTACCTCTCCCACGCATGTGACTCAAGTTCAGTGACGAGCTCGGGTTCCCGGGGGGTTGGCAGGGGTTAGGGCTGGGAGAGGATCTAGCAGCTGCCTAGCAGCTCTCCTCTACTGGATTGGGGAGGTGGAGTTCCCCGGATCTTGGCTGCCATTGAGTGGAGGTGTAGTGTTAGTGCTGATGTTTAGGGACTGGCTGCATGCCGGGTGGGTGAAATGGAGCCATTGGTTCCACAGCATATACGAATATCCACGTGTATGTGCTTCCATGTCTACCATGGCTCTGGGGCAAAAAAATCAGGAGAAAAATGGATGGAGGAACTGGACTAGTGAAGCCCAGCCTGAGGCACTACGGTCCACCCGCCACTCCGGTATGAGGAAAGAGAAGGAGGAATGAGCGGAGAAGGTAAGTGGGATGCCAGTATAGCCTAGAGGTCTGCGTAATGATCTGTGAATGAGTTTGGTACATCCAGCAGACCTGGGTTTGATTCCAACAACCTCCACTTGCAAACTGTGTGACTCTAGTTTGAGCAAGTCATTTAACCACCCCAGTGCTACAAAGTCACCCCTGAAAACTTGCACTTTTGCCAGTGGGCCTTACCCAGTTACTAAAAGAATAAAATAAATAAATAAAGGGTAAGTGGCCAACCAATGGTGCATGGGGACAGTGCTGAAAGCCCCCTGGTTCTGCCCAGGAAGATAAAAATCTCAATAAAAAAAAAAAAAAGACTCTGGATTTGGAAGCACACAGCAGATTAAATAATGTGAGGAGTGTGGGATTCCAGGAGAAAGCTGAAGGGAAAAACGCTATCAAACTTTTACGGACTGTGCTCCCTCAAATTCTGAACCTGCCTTGTACAGCCAGGATTGAAACTCAGAGGGCTCACTGCATGCTGCAGACAATACCCCACCAGGAGCAAAGCCACGTGCAATATTTAGCAGATACCTCCATTTCCAAGACAAGAAAGCCTTTGCCTGGTACGAGTCATAAATTTCGATTTTCCATGATCTGCCTAAACAAATAGCAGACACCAAAAAACTGCATGACCCATTTAAGGAGACGCTGTGAAAAGCCGGGCTCAAGTATAACATGGTGGACCTTACCATTTTATCTGTCTTCAATAATAGGGCCAGGCACGAACTCCAAACAGCATGAGAGGCTATGGACTTTATTAAGAAAAAAAGACTTCAGCACAAAACCATGGAATATACCAGACTGGAGAAATAAAACACCCAAATATAAAAGCTGTTATGATATTTGCCCGAATTCATAGTCAAGTTAGCATGCCCAATTCATCACAGATATGCAGTGCTCTCAAACAAGGGCTTTTCCCAGGCTATGTATAACCAGAAGGAGAAAACTGGTCAAAGTCGCTGCAGGCAATTGGTGCTCATAAAGATAGCTTGGCACAAGTATACTCCTTTCTGAGAGAGACTTGTATGGGGTTCCCAGACAGAAAGACAGGCATCAGAAAAATAATTAGTGCTGCATATTACAGAGCAAACTTGGCAGTCCTGCTGGAGGAGCACTTATCCATCCATTCCAGATACACAGGGTAAATTCATTCAATGTAAAATAATGTATAGGTTTTAGAGGACCCCTGCCCTGCTCAAGAGCATGAAATTAATGTCCACAGATGGTTGCTGGAGGTGAGAGGCCTCACAGTAGACGTTTTCTTAAAATACGTTCCTGTGCGAAATAAAAAAAAAAAAAAATTGTGAGACAAGGTAGAGAAGGTGTGTGAGGAGACACTGAGGGACTCGGTGCCTAAAATGGTAGATGCATTTATGCCGGGTAACTGTGGATCTTTGAACTAGGTCTCAGCTAGTCAGAAGAAATGGTTACAGAGCATATGGTTGGGGACAAAGAGATTTAATGTGTCACTGCCAGACTAGAGACACACCACTCCCCCAACAGCGACAGAATGGCTACTGAAGACCCGACAACTGGCTGCTAATGAGAGGCTGGCATATTTCCCCATGATAAGTGAGAGCCCCGTCTGCAGCTCCCCAGCTGTGGCATCCAAGGCATGGAACATTTTAGGCCCCCACCCCCACCCTCGGCTAGCCCTGCTGTGAGAAGGAAAAAGCCGGTCTCCAGCTTGTAAGTCAGTATAGATACTCCTTAGAAGGTATAAAAACACTAATACATTGTAAATTACAAACTAACAGCAACATAGAGTTTGCAAGATTTCAGGATGTTTTATCAGTTTTCAAGATATTTTAAGTTATTTACTTATGGCACATGAAAACATCAAGACCATGAAGTCATAAAAAATAAATAACAGTGAGCCCTGTGATAATGTTTATAGTAATGCTATAACTAAAGATCCTTGGAATGTACTACAAAACATTATTAAATGTATCTATTTTAGTGAAGAAGGACTGGACGTTTTTAATTACCTGTACACTTATTGTTCATTGACCACGCTGTTTTACATGAAAACAAAAAAGTAAGTTAAAAGAATGATTTTAAAAAACTACGCAGAGTGCTGCTTTGCAAATGAAGTGCCACTTCATGTAGTTTTTCTCAAACACCAGCTGCTGTTGATAGTAGACTGCCTCTCTGAAAACCTGGCCCCATTACAGAGTAGGATAAGAATTGTGGGGCTCAGTAGCAGGACTAAAACGATGCCTGCAATTTCCAGTAGCAGGAGTCCAGTTTTAGGGTAACTGATCAATCTACTGACAGCATATTCATGCTGTCAAAACCTACAGGGGCATAGCAGCGTGCGGTCCCCGAGGTGGTATATATAATCTAACATGATTTTGGACTGCACTTAGATTACGGTAATACGCTCTATTTTGCCTGCACCGTGTTTGTTTTCAGCAAATCGACCTGCGCTCCAGTTTAGGACGTAAGTGGCAAAGAATTCCTTATGGAGTGATGGGTTGAACCATGGCAGGGGACCACAGTATCGCAACATCCGTATTAAACAGCATCCATAATGAGCTGGTACTGTAATTCCATATTTAGAGAGTTTGCTACCTTTGAGAAAAGCTTGCAGAAAAGTCCCGCACTCACCACCACAATAAAAACGCTGCTCGCTGATTTTCCATCTCAGGTGCAAAATTTATTGAAGTGCATGTCTTTTGACAAAGGATGGTTGGTCCGAAACTGGCCAAGGCATGCTTTTCACTGGTACATCAATAAATTTTGCACCTGAGATGGAAAATCAGTGAGCAGCGTTTTTATTGCGGGGGTGAGTGCTGGACTTTTCTGAAAGCATTTTGTTAGTTTGTCCAAGCATCCCAACCTGGTGCAGCATTCTGGTTGGAGGTTTTACCTTTGAGAAAACTTTAAAAAAATCTAATATTTTGACAGAATTCTGCTGGTATTTTGTATATTAATATGTCTACGGAGCCACTCGTTGCATTATACGAGTGGTTTCACGCATGTTCTGTCCGAGAGAGAACAACAAAGTGAAGCTGAGCTGTTCTGACTGAAGCAGAACGCAAGTGAACCCATTCTTATAACTAGCCTTATACCACAAAGAGTGGCGATGGGCGAACATATCAATATATTATAGATTGAGCAATTAAAGTTATTATTTTTTTTTAAACTGACCCGGAATGTGCCCTTTTACAGGGCATCTGCACGTGAGATGCTCTTCACAGAAGAGTGTCTCACATGCATGAGAAAGGAGCACCCTGATTGGTGCAAAGAAGTTCAAAGTAATGCACCTGGGAAACAAAAACAAAGGGGAAGAGTGACAATGGGTGGTGAGATACTGACAACAACAGAAATGGAAAGGGACCTGGGGGTAGTCATATCAGATGACCTAAAGGTGGGCCAGCAATGTGAGACGGCAGTAAGGAAGGCTGGGGGGGATACTGGGATGCATAGGGAGAGGCATCACCAGTAGAAAACAGGAGGTTGTTGGTCCTCTGTACAGTCAGTTGGTAAGACCACATCTGGAGTACTGTGTACAGTTCTGGAGACCCCATCTCTGCAAAGACATAGACAGGGTGGAGGCTGTACAGAGGAGGGCAACCAAAATGATGCAGGGTCTGCATCAGAAGACATATGAAGAAAGACTGAAGGAGCTTAAGATGTATAACCTCGAGGAAAGGAGGGAGAGGGAGACATGATATAAATTTTCAAATACCTCAAGGGAATCAACAAAGTCCAAGAGGGTAGCATCTTTCAGAAAAAGAGATGTGCAAAAACAAGGGCACAATTTGAAGAAATAGGGGACGGCTCAGAGGTAATGTGAGGAAGTATTTCTTCACAGAGAGGTTGTGGATACATGGAACAGCCTTCCTGAGGAGGTCGTAGAGTCCAAAAACAGTGGAGAATTCAAGAATGCATGGGACAGGCATAAGGCAATTCTAGTGGGGTAGGAGGAAGTAGGCTGTTGGTTAACTAGGATCTGCAGCTTGTCTGTTAGGTAGGAAATGGGCAGACTAGGTGGGCCAAGCAGTCCTTATCTGCCATCAAATTCTATGTTTCTATGTTTCTATGTCAGGAGCACTCTCTTGATCTATAATATATATTGCTTTCATATCTTTGCCTTACAAAGATAATTTGCAGAAACATAATCTGCATCCCTAGAGTTCCTTTACTTCTCCAATTTAATCATTTGCATAAATCATAATAATCCTCTGCTTGTGTCATCAGTATGTTGCCGTGGCAATGGTTACAATGTTGTAAACATAGGGAAGTGAGTTCAGCAAAGGATTAAACAGGGTGAGTAGATTAGCTATTGGGGACAAGGATCCCCATTTCCTTGTAAGTAAAACTTGTGATGAACAACAAAAGGAATAGAAATACAGAAAATATTTAAAATATAAACAGAATTATGTCTAAATGTTTTTAAAAACATTTTTCAAACATGACAAATGTAACTTTCATAAGAGCAACTATACAATAGCAGAGAATATTTCCAGCAATCTGATCCGAGGTGGGATGTTATCCTGCCATAACACCCACCCTATCTCACATTATTGCTTAATTATACAAAGGACATAAAAATTTCTGCAATCTGATGGGTCAGTTAAGATCTTTACCTGTTGGTAAATCCCACAATAATCCACAGCTGAGGAATGACATTTATAAAAAATCTAATTAAACACATTTTAAATTTATTTTACACATGGGTCCACTGTATTATCACATTTAGGCACTCCGACATGGGTAATTTGGGATTACTCACCTCTCGTGTGGTTAAGTTACTCGGCTGCACCTCATGACCTACCAAATGAGGCATGGGAAAATCCTTCAATAACTAATGGCCTCTCATGCCGTATTGCTTAACTAACAAAGTCTACAATTCACAAACAGAACTGCAGAATTGTATGTAGTTACGATCCTGCCATAACTATTAACACCAACACTCACAGGAATTTGTATTTAAAAAAATTGGAAACTGAAACATTGTAAACAAGTTGCAATGTAATAGCTGACACATGTCATCATGTGATGTCATCTGTTGGTATTTTAGCAGTCAGATATGAGTTTCAGGGCCTGGGTCCCCTTCAACCACAATGAAAACCTACTTATTTATTTATTTATTTTATATGTAATTTTAAGCATTTTTGCCCCATTTTCTCCCCATCCCGGGACCCCAGCAATCACGGCAGTGCGTGTGCGTGGAGGCGCACATGCACTCCAGGCACCGTCTCACCCCTTCCATCCCACCACTGGCAATCATCTGCTCCCCCCTTCGCCTACGCTACCCATCAGACCTCCACTGGATGGGAGTAGAACTACAGGGGGGGAGGGTGAGCAGCCTCTCCAGGAGAGGAGAGCTGCTTTTCAGCTACTGAATCCTGCTCCCTCCTTCCCCCTGACAGCTCCCTGACAACCCGAGGTCATTTCTGAATCCAGGTCGCCGGCTTGACGGGAGGTAAGGTGTCCAGTGCCTCAGTCCTCTGCATCACTGGGCCAAACCTACTTATTTCTAAATGGCTCTGGACACAAGAAGTTTGAAGAAAAGGCTAAAGCTGTACAACCCTTTCAGAGATGGAACAATTTCTGTTTTAAATGCATGGCAGGTGTTACAAGAGCTCTCTGTCACCGATGTACATTTTTTTAATTACTGTAACTGGTTTCTAACACTTGCACCATGTCTTGATACCACATGAGTATTGAATATTTTATAAATGGAAAGCTATGCGACTTTCCTACTTTCAATACTATGGCAAGACTTAAAAGTAAAAAATGGGATGTTTCTCCTGTTAGAAAAATCAAACTTCCAATCAACGTCATTAATATAAAAATTAGAATAGGAAGATGGTGAAAGAAAATTCCAGTGGCAAGGTGTTTTGTGCGTAGAGAACAGGAATTTCTAGGCCACTGATCCTAGCAATGCTGCTCATGTCTTCTGTATTGATTCCCAATCTATTGCTGGGTTCGCTGATTTTAATTAACAAGCAACACAATCCTGAGGTAGTTCTCTTCATGAATGCTAAGGTTTTCCAGTAACCAGCGACAGTTCAGTTTGAGCCAGGACTGTATAATCTGCAATTGTGCTGTAGTTTTTACTCCCACTTGGCCCAAACCTTCTTATCACAGAAGAGTTTGTTGCTGCCAAACCTCCTGAATAGTTGTGCATAAATTATAAGTTTCACCAAGGGATTACAGAAAATATGAATGATGTGGAAGTCCAGTGTTTGGACTGTATCATCCAGCGATTTGTTTCTCCTTGTAGCGCACAGCTGGTGTGGTTTCCCCACGATGCAGCTGCTTCACTGCCCCAGAGAACTGACAACATTACAGACAGCCTAGCAAGACATGTGAACTATGGCATTGCACTAAGTACACACATGCTCCTCTGGCGCCAGCAGGAGTAGCAAATACCATAGCATTATGTAACTGGTAGGACTGGAGCTATGGACAGCTGAACTGAGACATTCCTGCTCCATTACTGATAACAGTAATAGCACTCTGTTCTCTGTAGTCTAATATACAGGACATACAGTCAAAAACATAGCTCTCAGAATAGGGATGAACACCTTAGAATCACCCCATTTATACTTTTACTAGTAGGACAAAGCATTCAAAATATATAACATTAAAAAAACTTACTTTATCACAGGAGAGAAAAGGCTATGAAGCCGACAGTAAACCCTCACCCTGTTAAAAAAAAATTGTATGTTCTTGTGAATACTTGGGGCTTTCTGAAACGAACCTAGATTATACCATCTGCATGCAAGGGCTATGCGGCTCTCTGAATTTTGTCAATTTTACTGCTTCATAAGTTGTATTACAAGTGTACAGTTGTATGTAGTGTAATTTTATATCAGGCATGACTGAAACGAGCTCTGGTTGAGTTCACCTTCTGGTAAAAAATTAAAATGCGGTGAACTATCTGTGCATTCCTTATTCTAAAACCTTTGTCTGCTATATGGGAACTCAAGTTGCTCCAGGTAGAACAAAGATGCCCACACGAGTGTTGCTTCTCAGCTAGCCAGCAGAGGGTTCTCTTTTGAACCTAGTGACAAGCTGGCATCACCCCTGCCCCCCGGCAACCAAACACACACACACACACAGTTCACTTCCAGCTTAACAGGTAGCCTGCGCAACTTGCCTTGCCTTCAGTAATGTCTTAGCCTGGGAGTCTGTATTCACAGTAAAAATCTTTTGACACTCATCATACATAATGTAAAACATCAGAAAGGGTGGGGGTGCAAAGTCCTATCTTGTAAATACTTTTCCAATTTATTCATCGTTCCGCACAGTACTTTTCTTGTTCTCTGAAAATAGCTATAAATACAGTTTTCATCTGGGGATTTCTGATGTTCTCCCTGTTCCCCCGCTTCCTTAGTGGACCTTTCTGCCTTGATCTACAATCTCTGTGTTCCTGACCCTCTGAAGGCCCTCCTGCTAGATCCCCCAAATACTCCAGGGGCTGATCACAATCCCAGTTGGTTCTTGTTCAGCAATGAGTGGAAGTTGGCATGTTGGTAAGGAGGATAGGGAGGGGCTCAGTGGAGAATATGGATACCAGCTGCATGGGTAGACACAAGCTGCCTCTGCAACCCTCCAAGACCCCTCTGCATCTTCTCAGGGAGCCACAGGATGGCTGTGTAGCTGTACATTTCCTTCACCCTAGGCCACCGTGGAGAGTCATGCAGTAGGAATTGCCATCACTCCTTCCCCAGAGACCCTGCACTGCCCAGTGGACTGCACCAACCATACCTGCCTTCAGACCAGCATAGGATCCTTACGTTGGTCCATGCACTTCAGTCCTGCATATTGCAAGTAAGCATGTGTGCAACTAGGCCATTTGGGGGCCTAACTCCCTGCACCACATATGATACCTCTCGTTGCATTTAAGGTGAGAAGGACACTGTATCCAGGAAAACACCTACAACCACAGGAATTTATGGTTTAGTGCACTGGATTCTGGCTTTATTTTCTAAAGAACCTTGAAATAGGTATGGAATCTTGAAAGCAGGGCCCTCTGTAACAGCATCAGATTTGTGACCACTTACAGAGGTGGGCAAGCCTGAGCAGACTTGAGCCGTGTGACCTGGCTCCAGCTTGACCTCTGTAAGCAATTGAAAGCCAAGGTCAAGTCAAGCCAGTTATGATCAAAGTAATCATTTTTGTCAGCCTGAGCAGTTTAGTGTGGTGTCTGAAATGTTCAACGCCTATGTAGAGAACAGCCTGCAGTAGCTGGGCTCGGCTCATGTTTTGGTTCGTAGATGCAAGCCAGACCCCTGGCTCAGCTCTGGCTTGGTTCTAGGTGAAACATTTCTGGCTTGCCCACCTCTATCTTCATACAGTACCATATGCCAACCCAGCCGTAAACCATTCCTGTCAAGAGCAAACAATCTGGGTCTACACGCAATGAGCTCACTTCCTAACGCTGCTGACTGCTGGACACAATAAATTCTTAGTTTAAAGTACCAGTAATGAGAAGTCATCAGATTTCTGACTCATAGAGCCAGAGCCAGGAAAGATGTATCCTGCCGATGAGACAACTTCCTAATGCGTGTGGCCAAGACAAGCGTCCGCAGCAATCCCTGCAGCAAGCTAGTGGACCTCAACTTCAGTCTCTCATGCTATAGCAGTGATGCAGAATTGTTGAGTCAAGGGATTTCATGTGAGAGAAGAACGCAGTAATAAAAACAAGGAAAGAAACAGCCAGAGAGTCCGCCTCAGATTATATTACTATTACTTTAAAGATTTGTTTGCATTAGGACAGTATGACAAGACAGCAGGTAAGGCCAGTGTAATGCTAAGACGTATAGGGGGAGGTATTTCCAGTTGGAGGAGGGAGGTGGTGTTTCTACTGTACCACTCGCTGGTGAAACCTCACCTGGAGTACTGTGTCCAGTTCTGGAGGCCATACCTCAGAAAGGACACAGATAGGTTGGAGGCAGTCCAGAGGGGGGCAACTAATAAGGCGCAGTGGCTGCATCAAAAGCCCTATGAAGAGAGACTGAGGGATCTCAACGTGTACATCATGAAAGACAGGAGACCAAGAAGGGACATGATACAGACCTTCATGTGCCTCAAAAGGGCAAACAGGGTGCAGGATGGGAGTCTCTTTCAAACGAGAAAAGTACCAGGACCAGAGGGCATGCAATGAAGCTGGGCAGTGGAGTTTAAGGGGATGTGAGGAAGTACTACTTCACTGAAAGAGTGTTGAACATCTGGAACAGGCGGTCGGCAAAAGTGTTGGAGACAAAAACAGTAGGGGCTTCAAGCATCTGTGGGGTAGACACAGAGGAAATATTATTAAACAGGTGGGGGAGGTTGCCACGAACCAGTTAGAGGCAGAGAAGACAGAATAGGCAGGGACCATATGATCAGGACGGGTAGGCCAAGCAGTCCTTTTCTGCTGACAAATTCTGTTTCTATGTTTCGTGATTATCGCTTCAACAATCCTAATAGCTAACACAAAGGTCATAGGACTAGTTTCAGCATCTAACACTGTAGCCCATTTCAGTTGAGCACTATCAGTATTTGTGACTACGTGCCTCAGGGGAAGTGAGTGGACTTCCACTGAGATGTGCAGAATCCTGCTATATCAGAAAAAGTGAAATGACAACACAAAATTTTGATATTTCAACAGACAAATATTTTACTTGTTTGAAAAGACTCTTGGGTCACCTCCAGTTCCATAATGTTTCAACATAAACAACTAGTCCAAGAGACAGACCCTGAAAATGGCGGTGCAAGGTTGGTGCAAAAGGAAACAGGGCGGCCAGCCCTAAATGTGAACTCCACAACTCCAAACAGTTCCATGCACTTAGATTGGAGCTAATAAATTAAAACCCACATGTGCAGAACAGTCTCCAAAATGACACTTTTATTCTAGGACTTTCTCACATGGAAGTAGACTAATGCTGATGGCTACACTTGCCCCAGCACTTTGAGCCATTCTACTCTGCCTCAGGCGACGCCCCCTGAAGAAGAGTCAGTGGACTCGAAGTGCTGGGTCGAGTATAGTCCGCAGCATTAGCCTGCTTCCATGTCTGTAAATCCTACTTTATAGTGAATAAAAGTGTAATTTTGGGGGCTGCTCTGCACACGTGGTTTTTAATGAATTTATTTAGTTTCTGTTGACCAGGTAAATGCACTAGACAAATTCTGCCTATTTTCAGGCACGACCTGGGAAGGGGGATACAGATGAATGTCAGCTGACCTTGAACTAGATTAAGCTGTTGGTGGTATTTTTCATTTTTTTAGTGAAAATTTAGTAGCTCTAATGTGAGTGCACAAAACTGTCTGGATTTGTGGAGTTCAATGCAAACCATCTTGAACATATGGCCACAGTCAGCAAAATATCTGTCTGTTGAAACATCCAGATTTCATGATGTCAGTGCACTTTTATTTTTTTGTATTTATTTTCCAGCTCCATGGCCTTTGCATTATGGGGGAGTCCTCCCCGTCACCCATCACCCAATGTCTACAATCTGGCGCTGGCTGAATACCTCCAGGGCTTGCCCCTGGTGGGGCCGTAGGAGGGGCTACCCCACTGAGAATGGATCCAGTGTGCCAGCACCGTAGCTAGTTGAGGGCGGAACCTGCAAACTCCCCCTTCATCCGCCGCGAGTGATTTTTTTCTCTTTTCCTGGTCCCTTTTGGGAGCAGATTGTGCAATGATGCCTGTGACGGTGATGTGCGCGCTCCCGTGCATGCCCCGTCAAGCATCTACCCTGCTCCTGACCTCCATATCTGCAGCTTCAGTGTGCCAGCTCCCAGCCAATGCTAGGGGACAGGCAAGCACCAACTGCTGGTCTCCTCCACTCCAGAGAAGGAGAGCTGTCCAAAGATACTCAATCCTTCTCCTCCTGCTTACCTCCGTAGCCCATGCTCCTTCCTGAAAACAGGTCACTGGCGTGGCGTGATATGTTCGCCCAGCGCCTCAACCCTCAGTGCTACTGGGCCAGCTATGTCAGTTCACTTTTGCTTACATCACAGAACTCCCACACCTCAATGGAAGCCCACTCGGATCTAGTGCAGACAACAAGTGTTTCCTCCCAGGTTTCACCTGAGGCAGGTAAGCCATTTACAGATAATATCAATGTAGTAGGTATAGCATGGAGCGAAGAGGCCAAACTGTGCTTCTCCTGCTACTGTGCCACTATCAGTTTTCTTTTGACATTGTGCAGATTTTAACATCAACAGCCAGGCAAGTGTTGAAAAATTGTTCCACAGCAGTCTTTTCAACAGAATACCAAAGGCAAGAGCACAAAGTATAGTCCAGTTTAACAAAAACAGGGTTGGTAAATGATTATATTATCAGTGTTATAGCAGGTACCTTGGACATGATGTCTTCCATCTCACTTCTTGGTTTATACGTTCCATCATCGTACCGGAACCGGTACAGAACCTGCTCATTCTTAAATTGGTGCTTATCTGAAACTGAAACAGGTTAAGAAGGGATCAAAGTCCTGCCAATAACCTCGTTTAAGTTGTTCATTCTTTCTATCTGCCAGGGGATGCCAGGAAAGCTAGAAGGAATTTGTTTTCATGTCCATTTAAAAAAAAGACCAAGAAGATTTTACTGAGATTTATAGGAGTTGACCCCCCCCCCTCCCCCAGTGACACACAGGTCTCCCAGGGAGTAACTAAAGCCTCCCCAAAATGTTTAATTCACACCAAATATTGTACTTTTCAATTATTAGCTCTTCCATATCAGAAAGTGGCCATGGGACAACTTTAAGTCAGAAGTGCTACCACCCTCCCCACCCCAACAAGACATCACAGGAATATCTGAACAGCTACAGGAATGGGGTAGCCTGTTTTCTGTAAATATTTATACTCGTAGCAGTTGGTGTATTTTAACTCCAACATTTAGTACCAACTGACCCAACAATGAAGATCTAACAAGAGATGGGACCTAGAAATGAGTCACAGCAATTTGTAGTGCTACCACTATGGTGTGAAAGGATTCACGCTGAACCACTCTCCCTGGCATGACATCACTATGTCCCCCTGCAGCTATTGTGCATGAAGCAGTCATCAGGATAACTGTGTTCCCAAAAAAGGGGGAACTGTAAAAATATTTATCCTGCAGGACTCAGTGAGGTGCACTGAATTAAAAAACTGATATTATCCATGATAAAAGTTGCGATAAGCAAACAATAACGCATAATTGGGTGTTTTTTAGCTAATAACTGCACACCCTAAGTGCAGAGGCATGAGGCAAGGCTGAGCAACCAAGAAGTGCATTAAGTAAGTAAGTAATAAACCACGACAGGGTGTGCGTTCTAGGAGTCTAATGCACGCCCCAGAGGTGTAGTAAGGCACGGGGCAAGATGGCAAGCAAAAATCGACACATTTCATTGGTTAAGAGACATCGCCTGACTGTATTAAATATCTAATAATGCACACCCTGTTATGGTTTATTTCTTACTTATAAAATAGCAGTGAGAAAAGAAATAACATGACTAGGTGAACTACATCATATGACCGTGCATTAAGATTTGTCTTACTGCACAGCTGCTGTCAATCAAATTAGAAATAGTTTTTTAAATTATAGAACATCTCATTTAGTCATTTTCTGCCAGAATGTTTCTGTTTTTTTTTTTTTAATTCTCCTTTATCTTGGCTGGCACCGACTATTTCTGCCTAGTCCACGGCCCCGGAGACCTCCACTGCCGCCTCTGCTGCAAGGACCCTCAGTCACCCCGGCTTACCCCGGGGTGGGGCCGTGGCCACCGCCCGTGGCCCGGAACTGTGACTAGTCGGGGTCCCTACAGCGGCCGGCGGTGAAGTGAGGTCCTCAGGGAGGCTTCATTCTTCAGTGGTCCTGCCGCCTTCCATTTCCTGTTTCTCTCCCAGAGGAGGCGGGGGCGTGCAATGGCGCAGGTCTGCCCGCCTCCCCATGCTGAGCGTCGGCAGCGTGAGATCTCGGCCTCTGCCAGGAGTCCTCAGTGCTCGATTGTTGCCCACCCTCCCAGGAGGAAAGCCGTCCACTGGACGCATCATCCTTCTACCCCCGGCCAGCCCTCCAACGATCCGGGTCCGTTCCCGAACCCGGGTCGCCGGCGTCAGAAGCGGAAATCCCACCGCTGCGCTGACGGTCCGGCCTTTCTGTTTTATAAGGGCAGTAACCTAACTGAGTTAATGGAGTCTTTATGCTGTCCAGTCAGGATCTCCTTGTAAATGAGTCTGTTCAACAGAAATCTGTAAACTGATGATCTAATAAATAAATAAATAAATAAATAATAAACTTGAACTTGAACCTGCTCCAGTGTAAGTAGTAAGGCAGCTCTTACTGCTCTTTGAGGTGATTAACAGCTGTGCCTTGGATTTCATAGCCCCCCCCCGGGGGTGGTGGTAACCTTGTTGTGGATTATTGCCCTGTAATTCATAACCCAGCCAGAGCATGTGGTAACCCTGTTGTGGGTTATTGCCTCATGCTTCATAACTCACATGGGTGTGTGGTAACCCTATTGTGGGTTATTGCCTGGTGCTTCATAACCCACGTGGGACGTATGGCAAGCTTGTTGTGGGTTATTGCCTTTTGCATCACAACTCACTTGGGGCTTCTGGAAACCTTGTTCTGGGTTATTGCTTTATGCTTCTCCAGCCCACTTGGGGTGTGTGGTATTCTTGTTGTCGGTTATAAGCTTATTTAATCTATGCTCTGAGCGTATATTGCACTTATAAAATATCTCTGTGCACAGGTTTAGGTTTACTAATTGTTTGAAAACTACACAGTTCATGAAGTATGAAATAAAAACAGGGTGAGCAATTAATTGTGCACCTCAAGTGCATTATTAGGTAGGAGGGATTTATGCCAAATGCCTGTAAAACACTACAGAACTGTGATTATTGTTGACAATTACTCCTGCCTGAAGTGTCTTGCTGCACGTATGAAATGGCTCCTACAGAAAAATATAGAAAAGAAAATATTGATCATTTAAGAAAAATATTGTTTTGCAATGAAAATTGTTCCAGAAGGAAAAATAGTCCGTCTCTAGGTTTCTTATGCTGTAAATACTGTATGACAAATGACAGAAATAAAGAGCTCTCACAGTGAGGATTACACCATACACAGAGTAGTATGTGAAAAAGCTTGCCATTTTATTATACAGTGTGCGACACCGTCCCGAGCTGAAATGTGGAAGAGTAGCCATCACCAAGTAGCAAGCAAGTGAATCGTGCCAACAATGATTAACCACGTCACAATTTTGCATAAACAATTCACAAACATATAAACTGAATACCAAAGCCTACGCATCAAATTGATTAGCACACACTTAGTAGTGGTTTATAATAATGATCCATATATAATATATCCAAGCGAAATGCTAGGGTTATTGTGACACAGAATTGCGATGTGGTTAGTCGTTGACGGTGCAATTCACTCGCTAACAACTTGGTGATGGCTACACTTACGCATTTCAGCTTGTGGGACGTGTGTTGGCACACTGTATAATAAAAGGGTAAGCTTTTTCCATGCTGCCACGTGCATTGTAATCCTTGCTGTGGGTGGTCTTCATTTCTGTCATTGTTCATGTTTAGCCTGACTTGAGCACCATACTGTAGCTGTATCCTGATGCTTACCTGATGTGTTTGGGTGTCTCGTAAATATTATTGACCGGAGATGTTTTAATTTAAAATATTAAAAGTATGTTTATTAATAAAAGTATGGCTTCTACTTGATCTTAATTTGTTGATTTCTGGGTCATCATTCTCACTGGTAGCCTTGCTGAGAGAAATACATGCTGCAACTTCCAGTGATACACACTGCAGCCTCTAGTTATACACACTGCAACCTCTAGTGATATATACTACAGTCTCTAGTTATACACACTGCAGCCTCCTGTGACATATGCTGCAGCCTCCAGTGATACACACTGCAGCCTCTAGTTACACACACTACAGCCTCCAGTGACACATGCTGCAGTCTCCAGTGATATACACTGCAGCCTCCAGTGACACATGCTGCAGCCTCCAGTGATACTCACTGTTACACACACTGCAGCCCCTAGTTGTACACTGCAGCCCCTAGTTGTACACTGCAGCCTCCAGTGATACACACTGCAGCCTCTAGTTATACACACTGAAGCCTCCAGTGATACATGCTGCAGCCTCCAGTGACATACGTGCAGTCTCCAGTGATACTCCGGCAATCTCCAGTGAAACATGCTGCAGCCTCAGTGATAAACACTGCAGCCTCTAGTTATATACACACTGCAGCCTCCAGTGATACATGCTGCAGCCTCCAGTGATACACTGCAGCCTCCAGTGACATATGCTGCAGTCTCCAGTGATACTCACTGCAATCTCCATTGACACATGCTGCATCCTCCAGGGATCCATGACAGTTGGTTGACAAATTCATTGTTGACTGACGTTACAATGACACTTTCATGTTGACTGCAATTGCAGTCAAAATAAAGGTGGCCACTTGAAACTGTGTTTCCTTTGGGCACCCTCATCCTTCAGCCAATCCGTGTTAGTAGTCCCTGGTAGTCCAGTGGCACCTCATCCCTCACCCGATCCTTATTAGTTGTCCCTGGTAGTCCAGTGGTCCCCTCCTCCTTCACTTGATCCCTGTTACTGGACTAGCTGTGACTACTAACAGGGATTGGGTGAGGAAGGGAGGAGGGAACCACTGAACTAGCAGGACTACTACTGAGGATGAGTGAGGAGGAGGGACCACTGGACTACAGGGACTATTAACAAGGATTGGCTGGAGGATGAAGTGCCACTGGACTACCAGGGACTACTATTGGGGATCAGGTGAGGTTGGAGGGACCACTGGACTTGCAGCAACTACTAATGGGAATCAAGTGAGGGAGGAAGGGATCACTGGACTAGCAGTGACTATTAATGGGGATTGGGTGAGGGAGGAGGGGCCTCGGGACTAGCAAAGACTACTGACAGGAATTGGGCGAGGGAGAAGGGCTACTGGACTATCAGGGACTACTAATGGGGATCAGATGAGGGGAGGGACTACTGGACTAGCAGGGACTACTCGAGGATCAGGTGAGGAGGAGGGACCACTGGACTAGCAGGGACTACTAACAGGGATCAGGTGAGGAGGGGCCATTGGACTAGCAGGGACCACTAACAGGGATCAGGTGAGGTTGGAGGGAACACTGGACTACCAGGGACTAGTAATAGGGACTGGGTAAGGGTATCACTGGACCAGCAGGTACAACTAATGGGGATCAGGTGGGTGATGGGGGGCCACTAGACTGACAGGTGTAGTTATAGTATTTTATATCTGCTGGTAAAGGGGATCAGGTGAAGGTGGGAGGACCACGGCACACCAGGGAATTGTTTAAAGCTACAGACAGGGATTGGGGAGGGAAGATGCAGGATTTAACTGGTTGGTGGAGGCAGGACCATCAGTTAGGCAACACCATGTCTTAGTGCTAGTCAGAGTGTGGTGGCATGGTGCAGCCTGGTTAAAGGTCATCAGTTAGCGCATCGTGCCTCTCTGCTGGTCTAGTGCAGTGGTGTGGTGCAGCCTGGTTAAAGGCCATCAGTTAGGCAGCACCATGCCTTGCTACTAGTCCCAGTGCAGTAGCGTGGTGCAGCCTGGTTAAAGGCCATCAGTTAGGCAGCATCGTACCTCTCTACTAGTCCCAGTGCAGTGGTGTGGTGCAGCCTGGTTAAAGGCCATCAGTTAGGCAGCACCATGCCTTGCTACTAGTCCCAGTGCAGTAGCATGGTGCAGCCTGGTTAAAGGTCATCAGTTAGGCAGCATCGTACCTCTCTACTGAGTCCCAGTGCAGTAGCGTGGTGCAGCCTGGTTAAAGGCCATCAGTTGAGGCACCATGCCTTGCTACTAGTCAGTGCAGTGCGTGGTGCAGCCTGGTTAAAGGTCATCAGTTAGGCAGCATCGTACCTCTCTACTAGTCCCAGTGCAGTAGCGTGGTGCAGCATGGTTAAAGGCCATCAGTTAGGCAGCACCGTACCTCTCTACTAGTCCCAGTGCAGTAGCGTGGTGTAGCATTGTTAAAGGCCATCAGTTAGGCAGCACCATACCTTGCTACTAGTCCCAGTGCAGTGGTGTGGTGCAGCCTGTTTAAAGGCCATCAGTTAGGCAGCACCATGCCTTGCTACTAGTCCCAGTGCAGTGGTGTGGTGCAGCGTGGTTAAAGGCCATCAGTTAGGCAGTGCCATGTCCTAGTGCTAGTCCCAGTGCAGTGGTGTGGTGCAGCCTGGATAATAGCCCGCCACTGAATGCAAATGTGTCACTTGAGACCATCATCCATTATGGGGTCATTAACATCCTTCTAGTTAAATATGACAGTACAAAGCACTGGCGCGATCCTGTTTGGGATGCGCTAGTGCTATCTATGCAGTCATATACAGCATGCTGGCAACATACCTCTTATTGGCCAGTAGGTGTCTCTGTTTTACATACTGAGACCTGTCAGTGCCTTGCACTACTACAGCTATATTGGAACAGCCATTGCACACTCAGTAGGTGTGCAATTTCAGATCCAATACAGAGGTTAATGGGGTACTACTAACAAGCACAAAATGCTAGTTATGTACAAATACCCAGCCCAAAAGTGTTTTGCAGACTCTATCTAGAAGTTATTGATACATGTCTGTGAGTGTTAACAATGAATGCAAGAGGGACATTGTTTATTTTAGCCAAATGTCCTTGCCTTTTGTATTGCATTCCTCAACTGCTTACTGTAACAAATGGACAATCTTGAGAATGTGAGAATGTCCCAGCCATCTTATCTGGTATAAATACTTTAATAACTGAACTCAATATAAATCATAACAATATTTTGTTAATACAAAGAGTAGAAAAGGCTGTCATTGTGTAGTTTCTCAGTGTAGCGCTACTCATTTTAGAAGAGTGCCAAGCACCTGTCTGATGTGCCGTCTCTAACAAGAGCAAAGCACCAGAGGTAGTCTATATTTAAACAAAGTTTATTATCTGTATCACATAGAGAGAGAGAGAGAGAGAGAGAGAGAGAGAGTTAAAAATCAGATGGAAAGGATGGTGAAAACAATTTCTCTACTTTTCTTTTTATCATTGGGATTTGAGTTTGACACTCAATGAAGGAATCACGTCAGGTTGATTTTTCCTGGGTGCTGTGATCAAAATGCGGCTAAAATTATGTATGAGGTGCAGGGGGAATCATTGAAAACTATGATCACCGCTGCCTCTTCTAAGGGATTCCTTGGTATCAGGGCTGTTGTTCCTTCCTGCCACTGGAACTGTCCTCCTACAACTTGATGGGCACTGCATACACAGTAATGTTAAATTCATAGGAATTAAGTCTTCAAAACCAAGTAGTTTACCGCACTGTTATATATAGCTCTTAAAGAGAGAAAATCAAAGTACTGTAAATATATGGTTAGATCCTAAACTTAACATTCTGAGACTCTTAGTCATACATTGAGAGACAATTAACTGTCATATTATTTATAAGATAGCTTTAAGTTTGTCATCAGAATGTTTATCCTTTGTGCCTAGAATACATTTAAAATTATCTAGTTTGTCTACATACAGTTGGATCATTTTTATGTTTTGTTTTACAACTTAATTTACCTAGGATGGCCCAAGTGAGCTGCAGCATCTCGTTTTCTGTGAGGTCATGCTTCTACCCAGTTTTACAGGTGAAGGGTTGAAGCACAGGGACATCATGTTACCTTCTCATAGTCACACATGAGCCTGTATCAGTAGTGGGATTCAAACATGTGATCTCTTAGTTCAAAGCCTCTAACCACTACACCACACTGCTTTCTATTGATTCCCCTCCTACTGGCATATATCCAAAAAGTTGGGAGTAAAGATTATTTATTCATTTGAAATCTATAAATAGTGTTTAAATTTGTAGTTCCAGGTTACCCTAATGAAACTGGCATGGACTGCTGAACTTACCAGAATCACACCAGCAGCACTAGTAAATAAATAACTGGCAGTATGCACTACTGTGGGCCAAGTACATGCACTTCATGTGTCCCTGGTCCATGTAGCTACACACCAAAGGAGAGGTGCACAGCTGCACGGTATGCTCAACCCAGCATCCCCACAGGATGCCTGTCTGCAGCCCTCTCCCCGGCATGCAGCTGCGTGGGGGTGGGTCAAGGGAAACAGGCTGTGTCCTGAAGTGAATCCTCTGCTCCACACGAGCAGGGGATTCGGGGATGGCATGGGACCCAACAAGTTTAAAAGTACAGGTGAGTGCTCATCCAGCATGCCACACTTTAGTGCATGGTGTGAGTGTGGGCCAAGGCACATCCCTGGACCACCCACAGCACACAACTGTGGGATAGGTCTGGAGACTGGGTGTGGGGCAGCACATCCCTTCCATGAATGCCACTGGGGGTCTGCTGGACCCCTGGTTTTAACATTCTGACTTAGGGTTATAGCACACAACAGATTCGATGCATAGGCAATTCACCATAAGGCATAGGGACCAATGTGATTGCAAACTCTGCACATGTGTTTTATTTAAAGTATCAATAATTTATTGGGCAGCAAAACAAAATTACAGTGATACTGGTTCCTGGCTACACCCGCCAACACAACAACCAAAATCAACATCCGAGATGAGGATGATACTGGCTTTGTTTTGGTAAGGGCTGCATGTTGGGGATGCAGTCTCCATTGCATTTGCTGGTGCTAACTGGTTGCCACTTAGCACCACCTGTGACTCACTGCAGTCTGCACAGCAAAGGTCATAACTGTATGGCTGCTAAATAGTTTGTCACCATGCAGAAAGGGGGCAGGGGTCGACATACACATGATCTGCAGAGCCAGAGTAAGAGTATGCTCATCCTTGCTGACCCCACTGCAGCTGTCTGTGACCCCTCCAGCTGCAAGACTTCTACAGGCATGCAGGAGGGAATGAGGTTGCAACATTGCAACAGGGCTCTTCACGGGCAGCAGGGAAATGTGTTAGGGACAGATGTGGACAGTCGGTCTGCATTATCAAAGAAACGGGTCTGACAGGACCCACTGGGTATCAGGCAGTGCTTTATTCTTAGTGTCTGGTCAGTAGAATTGGACTACCAGGGAAGGGGCCAGTGGGTCCGGAAAAAGTAAACTTGACTACTTGGGGTGCCTAAGGTAATCAGGAAGTACTGTAGGTGGAGGAAGACTTCCAAGTGGTGGTTCCTGACCCCACAGACTCACATGGGATCGACGCTATACCATGCGACTCTGTGGGAGTTGTAAACTGCCATGTTAGTGGGTACAAACTGTATTATCCTGCAGCAAAGTTATTTTCATTGTGACTTAAGTCACAGGGGACAGTTCTCCCCCAGCTGCTAATGAGAACCTTGTTGAATAGTACAAAGGGGTAGCAAGCAGCGGGGCAGTAGTGTACCTTTTGTTTTGTGCCATCACCCATTCCAACTGAGAATGGAGGCTCCTGATCCAAACATAGCCTCATGAGTACAACAGGACTCACGACTGGCACACAAAGCTTTCAACAGCTTTTGACAAAATATCATTAACTAAATTTCTTGCAGCTGACATCAGCTGCCGGGGATTTTGGGATGTGCTGTAGCAGGGGATATTAAAAAATGTCAGTGAGGGGGCAGGATCAACTGGATAGTTTTAGAAAATGGTAAACCAACAGAAGACAAATCCAGCAGAGGTCAGTAGTGGTTGAAAGCCATTATCACCTGAGGGCTGCTCAGTGGCCCAAGTGAAATGAGCTGTAGTGGTCTCAGTGGGCAGGTGTCCACATCACAAAACCACCAGCACAACTGGCCATAATTCGGCACCTTGTTGGCAGTCTCACTTGAGAGGCCAAGGACTGAATGGGCATGGAGAGGAATTTCCCTCTCACTAACACTGTTAAACAAACTAATGGTACCCACTGAAAATGAGCTTCTCACTCAATTAGGTTGACCATGTTTGTGGTATTTCGTAAATCATGAATAAAATGTTACCACTACTACTACTAATGTGGTGGTCCCTCCATGGCAGGGTTGAGGCATATTAGTGGAGAAGTGTGGGGAAGCTTGCACTGCGATTGCCCGTGCCATACCTGTCTTGTGGAAAGGCAGATGACTTCAGAATCCAGTGCTGTCAATCTAGTACCTTCATGGGCACTAAAAATATACACAGCAAAAATCTAAACAAGCATTTGTCAATGCTGAATGTTGCTTGCTTGTATGTGCTGTCTAGGTATCTGGAAGTCACGTACAAATATTGAAAATCTGCAAACTTACAAGCGTGCGTGAGAACTGAAATGCACGCCGTGAAACAGTCATTTTAGGAATTTTTCACCAAATTTTCAACATAGCCATTTTAAGACCTCTGCTCATGAACAGTGTCACTGTGATTTTCTTAATGTGTCCCATACATTGATTTCTTCGACACCGACTGCCCATTGTGCGCACATGGCTAAAACAGCTTTTGAGCAAGATGTGAAAATGACTGCTATACTGCTCATAAGGAGGTGTGGTAAAATGGCAATGTTGAAAATCTGGAGTGAAAATATTGAAAATTCGCGAACTTATGAGCGTGCGTAGGAACTGCAACACACGCCCTAAAACAGTCATTTTAGGAATTATTTCACCAAATTTTCAACATAGGCTTTTTGAGAGCCCACCTTATGAACACTGGCACTGTCATTTTGTTAATCAGTCCCAAAAGGTGATTTTCGCAGTGACCATAAATCACCCTTTTTGCTTTGTGGGAAATGGAGCAGGCGAGGAATTAGGCACCCCGTCGGCTTCGCCGTATATTACGTGGGGAAGGCACTTCGGCACCCAATATCGTGCTATGCGTGTGTGGGGAGAGCTCCGCTCACGATGCGGAGCTCTCCCTTTCAACTGTATGCCACTGCATTTTAGACTGCTGTCATAGACAGCTGCAGCAGTCATTGGAGAACTGCGGCCACGCCTGCAAACTGGCTGACTGAACTGGAAGATGGGGTGCCACATCTCCGAAAACTCGGATGATGGCACTATGTTTCTTGAAAAAGCTATAAACCAACACAGTATGAAAAAACATTTTTTTACACTAAATCTCCTAACTGGGGCCAGTCCACATGCTTAGTTGTTGCTGTTCCATACATGTGGTGTTCCCCATAAGTATCTGCAAGGGTGATGTAAACCTCAACAGTGGGGAGTGGTGCTGATTCAGATAAAAACAGCCATCCTGCATCTAAAACGGAAACTAATAGAGTATTAGCTTAATGACAAAGTAAAATGATAAGGGCTTAACCCCACCTATAACAAAGTAATACAACAGGGGGGCTTAACCTCCCAAATAACAAAGTAAAATGACAGGAGGCTTAACTCCCCAAATATCAAAGTAAAATGAGAGGGAGTTAACCATCAAAAAACAAAGTAGAATGACAAAGGGCTTAACGCCAGAAATAAGGTAAAATGATAGGGGGCTTAAGCCCCAAATAACATAGTAAAATGTCAGGGGCTTAATCTTCCCAAATAACAAAGTAAAATGATAGGGGGCTTAACCCCCCCAAATAACAAAGTAAAATGGCAGGGGGCTTAACCCCTCTCCAAATAACAAAGTAAAATTGTAGGGGGCTTAACCCCTTCAAATAAAGTAAAATGACACGGGGCTTACCCCCCCAATAACAAAGTAAAATAACACAGGGTTTAACCTCCCCAAATAAAAACGTAAAAATGCCAGGGGCTTAACACGCTTAAATAACAAAGTAAAATAAGAGGGGACTTACTACCAATAACAAAGTAAAATGACATGGAGATTTAACCTATAAATAACAAAGTAAAATGACACGGGGTTTAACCCCCCAAATAAAAAAGTAAAATGACAGGGGCTTAATCCTTTAATAACAAAGTAAAATGACAGGGGGCTTAACCCCCAAATAAGGAAGTAAAATGACAGAGGGCTTACCCTCCCAAATAATGAAGTAAAATGATAGTGTGATTAACCCCCCCTCCCAATAACAAAGTAAAATGACAGAGGGCTTAATCTCCCAAATAACAAAGTAAAATGACACGGGGTTTAACCACTCCCAAATAAAAAAGTAAAATGGCAGGGGACTTAACCCCTACCAATAACAAAGTAAAATTACAGGGGGCTTAACCCCAAATAAAGAAGTAAAATAACAGGGGGCTTAACCCCCCCAAAAAAACACAGTAAAATGATAGGGGTATTAATGCCTCCCAGATAAAAAAGTAAAATGACAGGGGCTTAACCCCAGAAAAATAAAGTAAAATGACAGGGCTTACCCCAATAACAAAAAGTAAAATCACAGGGTCTTGACCTCCCTCATGTGTACCTTGAAGCTGCCCCTGAGTATTTGCAGTTGTTTCTTCAACAGTCTTTGCACACGGATCAATGATGCGGTAAGTAGCTGCTCACCTACCATGGCTTTTTCCATAGCTGATGGTGCAGCAGCGCAGAAGCCACTAAAGACAGTCATCTGTAATGCTCCAATTAGTCTTTTCTATTTAATTAGTTTAACCAGGTAGTGGGCCTAATTTTTAAAACTCATTTCTAACCACGGCTAACAGTTAATACAAAGTAAACTACAATACAAAGATTCATTCAATTTTGACAGTGATTCAAGGACTTTAAATAAATCTGTTATGCAGGTGTGTAAGCACAGAATGACATGTTTACTGGGCTACTAAGTTCTCATGGATCTTTGTCTTGAAGCAAGTCAAAAACATATAAAACAGTTACTTACCGTAACAGTAGATCTTCAAGAGAATCTTCTCCTTTGGACTGGATCTTTGGAACTATAAGCCATTGGCTTCAGGACCACTTGGAAACTTTTGCCAGCTGGAGGCAGCCCATGACTTTCATTTATTTATTTATTTATTTATTTCAGATTAGGCTAATACCTTTGAGTCAGGGACTCGTTTACAAAGGTTCCAGGTCATACAGTTACATAAGACAGTGAAACAATACACAGGTTACATAAGGTTACAAGATTCTAATAGTAAGTTACATTGCAAGTTACAACGGGTCCACATGAATACATTGGTTGCAACGTTGGTGCATATAAAGCATAGATGGTCCCCTTGCTCCTTAGTTTCCCACCAGAGATGAGCTCAGAAGGCCACTTGCCATCAACAACCAGGAGATCACACCAGTACTATGCAGGCAACACACAAGGAGAGGCATGGGATTGGAAAGAGACAACATAGAAGACCAGTATGGGATCCTTCCATGAAGGCAGTGGAACATCCTGCCAGCTTATATTTCATATGGGAGAAGGAAGGTGGGCGCGCTGTGTCCCAGTGGAGGAGATTCCCTTGAAGAGCTACTGTTACAGTGAGCAACTGTTCTACCTTCATTGAGAATATCTCCTCCATTGGGCCACACCTTTGGAATTATTTCCAAGCAGTACAGAGTACCAAGGGAGGAAGGCAAAGTCTGATATGAAACCAGGACAGAAGGCCTTGCAGAACAGCAATATCAATGCCAACACATTTACGTGAGACAATGTCTAAACTGTAGTGCTTAGTGAAAGTATGCACTGTGCTTCCATGTGGCAGCAGCACAATGTCTGCGTAGTAAAGATGGCCATACCCCAGCAGAAGCACACAAACCCAGGAAGTTCTTTATCATACTTTCAATAATCGTAAACATAATACAGTTGGCCAGCCACTTGGACAGGCACTGTTTAGTCACTGAGGCACCTTCTTTCCCAGGGCGTAATAAGAGAAAAAGTTGAGAGGACTTCCTGCAGTCCTTTGTGCACGCCAGCTAGAAAAACTGTATTCTATGTACGGGTATGGAGCAATGCCTCGCCCTTGTTACTATGTTCAGGATAATACACTGGTGAAGTTAATGGTCTGATTTAAGGGGAAGTCAGAAACTACCATGTGTAAGAAACAAGGATTAGTATGTAAGGCCACCCTGTCCTTGTGAAGGATCAGGTAGGGGGGGTACATTCATGAGAACATAAAGTTCAGAAATTCTTTGGGCTGAGGTAATAGAAACCACAGAGCTTTCCATGGAAGGAAGTGTAGTTTGCAAGTTGAAGCAGGTTCAAAAGGAGCCAAAGACAACTATTCAAGTATAAAGTTAAGGTTCCAGTGTGGAACCGATTCATGAATCGGGAGACGCATGTGCAAAATACCCTTAAGGAAGGTACAGGTCACTTCTAGTTGTGCTACTGTGTGTCCATCAATAGGGGCATGGAATGCTGAAAAGGCACCCAAGGGTACCGTAATGGAGGAATACTGCAAGCCAAAGTCTGATAAACACAGGAGATAGGCTAGTACTGAATTAACAGGACAGTAAAAGGGTTCTTAGAGCAGGAAACACAACAAATGGAGAAATATTTCCATTTCAAAGAATATGTGTGTCTAGTGGAAGGCTTCCTAGCTGCTAGTGAGACATAAGCTACGTGAGGCCCAAACCGAGGAAAAGATAGCCAACGCAGTTAAGAAGGGGGATAAAACCTTTTATAGGTACATCAGGGAGCAAAGGAAGACCAAGGGAGGGATAGTGAGGCTTAATAAAGGGAGGAGGGTGGGCAGAGGGAGACTATGAAAAGGCAGAGATACTAAACAAATATTTTTGCTCAGTATTTACAAATGAAGAGGGGAGGTACATAAAACAAACAGTAGTAACACTCTGGATACAGAAGTTGATACCAGCCCATTTACAGAAGAAAGGGTTCTGAAAGAACTCTTAAAACTGAAGGTGGACAAAGCAATGGGGCCTGATGGGATTCATCCCAGAATTCTAAAAGAGCTAAGGGTAGAACTAGTGACACCACTGACTCACCCTTTTAACAAATCATGGGAGGATGGGGTGGTACCCGAGGACTGGAGGAGGCAGATGTGATTCCCTTCACAAAAGTGGGAGCAAGGCAGAAGCAGGAAACTACAGACCTGTTAGTTTAACCTCAGTGATAGGGAAAATGATGGAATCACTCTGAAGGAAAGAATTGCTCGAGTATCTAGAGGCCAGAGGGCACAGGACCCTAGGCAGCATGGATTCACAGCGGAAGGTCATGCCAGACAAATCTGATAGATTTCTTTGACTGGGTGACCAAAGTAGTAGATCAGGGAAGAGCTGTGGACATGGCCTACCTAGACTTAGCAAGGCATTTGACACAGTCCCACACAAAGATTAATATACAAGTTAGCCAGCCTGGGGAGTGGGTCCCAAGATGACAGCCTGGGTAAAGAATTGGCTGGAGAATAGGACACAGAGAGTAATAGTAAATGGAGTCCACTCAGAAGAAAGGAGAGGTTACTAGTGAGGTACATGGGGTTTCGAGTAATGAGACCGGTCCTCTTCAATGTCTTTATAGCGACATTGCGGAAGGACTGGAAGGAAAAGTATGTCTCTTTGCAGATGACACTAAGATCTGCAACAGAGTTGATGCACAGGGTGGGGTGGAAAGGATGAGAAGGGACTTGGCAAGGTTAGAGGAATGGTCAAATGTATGGCAGCTTAGATTCAATGCTAAGAGGTGCAAGGTAATGCACCTGGGAAACAAAAACCCAGGGGAAGAGTACACAATGGGGGGTGAGATACTAACAACAACAAAAATGGAAAGAGACCTGGGGGTAGTCATATCAGATGACCTAAAGGTGGGCAAGCAATGTGAGAGGGCAGCAAGGAGGGCTGGGGGTTACTGGGATGCATGGGAGAGGCATCACCAGTAGAAAACAGGAAGTTATTATCCTCTGTACAGACAGCTGGTGAGACCCCATCTGGAGTACTGTGTGCAGTTCTGGAGACCCAATCTGCAAAGACATAGACAGGATGGAAGCTGTCCAGAGGAGGGCAACTAAAATGGTGCAGGTCTGCACGGAAGACATATGAAGAGAGACTTAAGGAGCTTAATATGTATAGCCTCGAGGAAAGGAGGGAGAGGGGACATGATAGAAACTTTCAAGTACCTCAAGTGAATCAACAAAGTCCAAGAGGGTAGCATCTTTCAAAAAAGAGGTGTGCAAGAACAAGAGGGCACAATTTGAAGATAGAGGCGGCTCAGAGGTAATTTGGAAGTATTTTTTCACAGAGAGAGGTTGTGGATGCATGGGCAGCCTTCCGGAGGAAGGTTGTGGAGTCAAAATCAGTGGTGGAATTCAAGCATGCATGGGACAGTCATAAGGCAATTCTGGGGATGGGGTAAGAAGAAGTAAGCTGCTGGTTAACTAGGATCGGCAGCTTATCCAGTAGGTAGGGACATGGGCAGACTGGGTGGGCCAAGCGGTCCTTATCTGCCATCAAATTCTATGTTTCTATGAGGATAAACCCCAAAATATGCAATGGCTATGTTCTGTGGAGTCAAGTGTGCAAATGGAGGGACTGTAGGTCCAGGTGGACTAGGGACCCTCTGTCCTGAGACAGTAGACTCTGTCACAGGGGCAACTGAACCAGAGGTTCCATTTACGGATACTGCAGGAGTGGAAAACATATCTGGCAAGGCCAGAGGGGGGCCACCAGTATCAAGGTGGCCCATTCTGCCTGCAGTTTGAGTAGAATCCTCTGAATGAGAGGGATTGTATGAGAAAAATGGCTTTCAACTGCAGGCCATGAGAGAGTGCCTGTTATCAAACTTTCATTGCTTCCTGCACAGAGGGTACCAGTAAGTTCTCCCTTAGTTGTTGATATAGTGCAGCACATTGATGCTGTCTGTTTGTATCAACAGGGGACCTCGAGGAAATGCTTTTCAAGGCCTGCAGCCCAAAAGAACAGCCCTCATAACAAGAACACTGATGTGAAAATTTGAATCCCAGTCTGTCCACAATCCCTGGGTCAGGCAGAGGCCCAGGTAGGCACCCCCATCCATTCCCAGGGGATCAGTCATGAGGAAGTGCTCCGGAGTTGGGGAAAAGAAGGGGACATCCTGCAACAAGTGAAGGGGTTCCATCCACCACAGTAGAGACTTGCTTAAAGGAGATGTGACGAGGATCATCTGTTCCAATTCATCCGTCAGCTGGTCCCACTGCAACTGAAGAATCCATTGTGGAATTCTCATATGGAGGTGTGCCAATGGGACAGTTATGATGGCAGCTGCCATAAGTCCCAGGAGGTGGAGCATAGTCCTGGCAGTCACATAATGGCTCCTGTGCACTAGACAGGCCTGAGCCACAGGGCCACAGTTCTGTCCATGGGCAGGAATGCACTGCCCACTGCCGTGTCCAGTATTGCCCCAATATACTGGAGGCATTGGTATGCAGTGAGAATGGATTTTGGTACACTGACCATGACACCCAGGCCCTGCAGATGCCAATTGTCCAACTAAGGGAAGGCATAAAGCCCTTGCTTCTGGAAGGGCTGCTGCCAAAACCATAAAGCATTTAGTAAATTCCCTCGGCACTGAGGATAAGCCAAGAGCAATACTCAGCATTGCTAATGGCTGTCCTACAGCACAAAGCAGAGGTACTGCCTGCGGCATGTCCTGAGTTTGATATGAAGGTAAACATCCTTCATGTCCAGAGAATAAAGCCAATCCCTTTTTGCAGGAGGGGATGAGAGCCTAGAGGGACAGCATTCAAAACATTTTGTATTTAATGAATTTGTTCAGGGTTCTGAGGTTCAAAACTGGATACAAGTCTCCTGTGGATTTGAGGACCAGAAAGCTCCTGGAGTAAAACCCCCATTCCATTCTTTGGGAGGAACAGGCTATATGGCCTTTTTCTGGAGCAAGGATTGTGCTTCTTCCCTCAGCAGGGAGTAGGTGTACCAGAGGGTAATAAGAAGAGGGTAGAGGACGCACTGGAGATTTGGAGAAGAATTCCAGTGCATGCCCTTTCCTCTATTTCCAGAACTCATTCGACTGTGGTGATTGCCCTCCATTTTGGCAGATGAAGGGACAGCCTTTCTCCCACTTGTACCCCTGGCAGTAGTCATGCAGGGGAGGAAATGGGGAGTCAGAATATGCCTGCGGCAGCCGACCCACTGGTGCAGAGGCATGGTGGCCGTCTGCGGCGCCGACAGCCCGGGTTCGGGAATGGATCCAGGAGTCAGATGGCTGGCCAGGGGAGCAGGATTGAGTGTCTGAAGGACTGCTCTCCTGCTTCGGGGGGAGAGGGGTCGAGTGCTCGGTACAATGTGGACCTCCAGCGGAGGCTGGAGGTATCACAAGCACTCAGGCACCTACTAGAAGGGGGGTGGGGCGGATGCTGGCCGCCATTGCATGTCCCCGCCCCCGGAGAAAAAAAAAGCAATCAAGAAAATCCTCGGGTCCCCGCTAATGAGCCGGCAGCAGCATGTCGACCCTCTAGCCACCTAACTCTGCTATGGCAGCCCTATTCGGGAAGGGTCAGTCCCAAGCATGTGGGGTCCGTGGCTGAGGCAGGGTGAACCTCGCATCCAGGTTAGAGGAAGCCAGGGGGCCAAAAAAAAAAGAATATGCCTGGGGCAGGAGGGCTGTCAGAACTGGAACCTTTGGTCACCTTGGATTGGCGACCTTGGGACATAGGTCCTGTAGGGGGATCACCTCCTCTGCCATGATGCTGTGGACAGTAGCCACAGCCTCCTCAGCCTGCTTCCTTCTGAAAAGCACCTCTACCATGACCACTGAAATGTTGTGGGTTCAAGGATTTTACAGACCTCCGAGTCCTCCAGAATGACTGAATGTCCTTTAAGGCATTATCCACATCATGACTGAAAAACTTGGGAGCCACAAAAGGGAACTGAGCACAGCTTGTTGCACATCAGAAGCAAAGCCTTCTACTCTGAGCCAGGACTGTCTCCTGAGGCAGATACTGGAGGCAGCTGATAAGCAGCAGCATCTGAGGCATCAGATGCTGATCTCAGTAAATGTTTTCCAGAATCTAGGCCAGCAGAGGCAGCTTTAAGCAGTTTTGCTTTTGCAAGGCTATCTGGCAGAATCTGAACTGTAGATATACTATAGCTGATTTCCAGAGGCTATTCAGATACTTAATCATGTAAGCCTGGTAGTTTGCAATGTGCAGCCCTAATGTGGCAGAGGCATAGGTCCTTTTGCCCATTACATCCAATTTCCTGGACTCTATCAGGAGGGAGAGTGCTTATGACTGTAGGAGCTCTAGAGAGATCATGAGCAATCATGAAGACCACAGAGTCAGTCTCAAGCTGAGAAGCATACTAGGGCTTGACAGATGGAGCACGGTATTGTTTGCCAGCCTTTCTGGGGACTGCAGGCAGAGTGCTAGGCCTGTGCCAGGCATCAAATGCAACATTCTGTAAGGCAGGGTAAACAGGAGGCACCACAATAGTGGATGCTGCTGTTACTTCCAAGACCTCCATTAGATTTTCTTATTGGAATCTTCTTCTGCTCCCTCAAATCCCATCGTATCCTGTATTTACTTGAATAATGCCTGGGATGAGGGATCTTCTGGAGGAGACACCACAGAGTCCTCACTGCAGGATGACAAAATTAATCTGGAAGGGAAGCCCCCTTCACAGGGCTCCTCTTCCCCACTTTCATCCCTTAAATCCTCCTCCATGTCCAGGAGGTCAGGATTATGTACCACCCTGTTGTCATCCTGACTGATTATGGGAGTAAGCGACAGAGCCAGTGACAGAGGCAGTGGCTGTTATCATCAGTGCAGCAACATGCTTTTCAGTCCTGTTGACAACTGTGCCAACAGGGGGAGGCTCTGTTGACAGAACCAGCACTGACACTGTCAGCAACAGTAATAGGCATGTTAACATCTCTGAAAACAAAGCCAGCATAACCTGGGAGTCGATGATGCCTGGTGGAGGGGTCGTGGCTGCTGTCATCGGTGGGACAGAACCAGATGATGGAGGCAGCATACAGTTCATAGTAGGTACAGCAGTGCAAGAGTCAGGCCCTGACCCTGATGTCTCAGCAACAGTTGGCAGAAGCAGACACTGACAAAGACTTATCCTCCTTCAATGAAGATGTTGATGTCACCGGGCAAGCATGTTTTTCTCTGTGCTTACGGTGGCTGGAACAGGAGGGCCTTGATGACAATTTTTATTTGTCTTTGGACTTGGAGTGTTATAAAGCAAACAAATTCCATTGGAAGGGCACTTGTTTTCCAGTGATACTACGCACTTCAGTAGTGACAGCTGATTGTATGGTAGAAATAACCCAATTTATGATAAATGTTTTAGTGACCATATCAAAATGACTTTCAGACATTAAATATCTACCAAGATACTTAAAAGTATGGACTGTTTCAAGATTAGTCCAATGGTTTACCTATGATACTTACTGTAGGTAATCTTTGTCTTGGACCAACTTTTGTGTTGTTCCAAAAAGCATTACATTGTTTTTTTTTCCATTAAGTATTAATTTATTACATGAAAACCATATGTTATTATAGTTGTGTTGAAGTTTTTTCTTGAATTTTTTTGACAACAGAGCCTTAGTCAAAGATGGGGTACCATCTAATATCTAAGGTCTGAGCAGATACTGATCATGGGGAAGGGTTTCAGTCAAAGAGATCAGAAGGTCATGGGATCTAGTCCCAAGCCAGGTACTTGGGCTAATGCCTAATACTGAAACTGTAGTAGTACACACACGTAGGGCACTGCACCGTGGCGGTTTCATCCATTGGATGAGATGTTGATCTGAGGTCCCTTCTGGTGACTGTCCAGCTGAAAGGTAAAGATCCTATGGCATTCATGGTAAGAGTAGAGGATTTCGCAGTGCACTGGCCAACATTTCTCCTGTCAATAAACTGGTCCATATAACCCACCCCAGGATACACCTGGAAATGAGCGATCACACCTCAGTGTACTTCTTCTGGTCAAAAACAACAAACAAATCAATATATTGCTGTCAAAGCTTAATGTATGAAGCAGCTTTGCTGAAAACCATTATTCCACCATACATTTTGTCTTCTTGATAGAATTATATCCATTGCCAAGCAATAAGGAGAATACAAAGGCTTCACACTACTAACATCTAGCTACTGAGGCCTTATTATTAATAACAATAAAGCCCAGACATAGGATTTAAAGTATGTGACAGTCCACACTGCGCCTAACATACAGTACCATCACTGTGTGACCTCTCACAGTCCTCCAAAGACTGAAAAGGCAGTGTGATCTACTGCTTTGAGCATTGAACTCTGAAATAGTTGCCCAGTGGTTTAAATCCCACCTTAATCACTGGAGTTTTGTGCAGCCTTTAACAGATTAATCTCCCTGAGCTTCAGCCTCTCCCAGCTGTAAAACTGGTTAGAAGTAGGATCCCATAGTAAACAAGATTTTGCATCTTCAATGACCTTATTGCTTTAAATAAGAAATGTGAAAAAACTGAGGACATTCTCTTCCTTCTAACTAAAAATAGTGACAGTGTCATACTGGGAGTTACTTTTCGAGGCAGAAGTTCACAGGTCCTTGTGAACATCACCTTTCTGTTTCAGACTTCATTGCTGCTTTCAACTTTAATCAGTTCCCTAGCATGATTACAGGGCCTGAGACTATGTGCTTATGTCAGCAAATTGCAAAGAACAGCTTATAAATGCTGTGATTGACAGGTAGAAGATAAAAGGCTCTATTTTGTGATATAATGACAATTTATATGCGGACTGTAGCAACTTAGGAGAGCATTAAGGGCCAAGTTAATTCACTAAGGCCAGACCAGTACATAAAAAAGGAAGGTACTAAAGCCACATGATTCACAGCAAATATTTTTCTTTTCAGATTGGATTTATGATGCTTTGTACAGTAATAAGAACACTGAAATGCAAAATGCCAAAGAGTAGGTTCAACATTAAAGATCAAAATGCTCTTAGAGCAGTAGGGCATTTTATGGTGACAATTTTGATCCATAATTTTATACACAAGCAGTAAGCCACAATGGGGCGTGCATTAATGGAGTAACAATGCACACCCCAGGGGTGTAGTAATGCACAAGGCCAAAGGACGAGTGTCCTTACACCTGTGGGAAGTGCATCGGTAATCCTTTAATGCACACCACGGAGAGACTTACTTACACTTACAAAATAGCTTGTTGTAAATAATGAGGTTTTCCAGCCTTCATAATAAGATCTGGTTTCTAACTGTGCATCATTATTAGTCATTTGATGCATGGTCATGTGACAGCTGTTGTTCAATAAAGTCTCTGGATTTATCCTTGCCATTTTATAATCTATGTTAGATTACCCTTTCTCTCTTGTCATGTAACACACCATTTTTCCCCATTCTAAATCTGCTTTAGCACTCTTTGTTATATTTTAATAATTTATAAAAGGAACAGTCCTTTTAATATGATTCGATCTAGGTTTTTATCAGTATTCTCTGCTGCCTTTGAACGCTCATTATTTAACCACACTTTTCTTGTGACTAAAATGAACTATCAGTAAGCAGAGTGCACTCTGACCTTATAGGGGCAATAGGTGAACAACAGCTGAGAATACGTAGGAAAACCTGGAGCTGGCTGTAATAAATGGAATGTTCTTTTTTATTATTTCAAATGTCCAAAAAATGTACTAAACCGAGCTCTGAAATATGAAAACAGTTCGGTGGGCTGGTGAGGGAAGGAGGACTGAGCATCGCATAGGACACTCTCCTCCTCCTCCTCCTCCTCTGGGAGGGAGGGTTGAATTTCCTGCTAACACACTGCCACCTGCATGACCAAAGGTGGATGCAGTGGGTTGGTGACATGGGGAGGTGAGCATCCGCCTAGTTCCCATATGTGGGCATGCACATGCTGGAGTCTAGGATGGTGGGGTCCCAGGGAAATAGCAGCAATAAGTAGGAAAAATACTGGAGTGAACAAGATGAAGCCAGTGTTCTCAGGCATTGACTTCCCAGATGGTTACTGTACTCCACATATGAGGGCCAGCAGGGCGCAATAGACATAAGTCCCCTAATGGGCCCACCATGGTGTGGAGGCTGTAACATGCCACTTGTAGCAAAGGTAATCACCAGAGAAGGGCAGATGGGGTTACTACCATTGATGGGGGTTGGGGGAGACAATAATAAAAAATATGAGAACAGTATATGAGGTGCCATCTTAACCCATTTCACAAATATTTGAAAATATAACATCACGAATAGGATATAAAATGTGTTATCTAGCCAGCCCCGTGGTGCCGAGGGTTGAGGTGCTGGACACCACACTTCACTCCACGCCGGCGACCTGGGTTCGGGAGCAGACTCAGGTCACTGGTGGGTCAGCCGGGGAGTTAGGCTTGAGCATCCCATGACAGCTCGCCTACTCCGGGGAGGGTTGAGGCCATAGCCCGAACACTTGTCTCACTCTGAGCGGAGGCTTGGAGTACTGCAAGCTCCTAATGTTAGGGGAAGGGCGGCCTCTATACAGCATGACGTCGGTGCTCTGTGCCTCAATGTCAGGGGTTCTACGCTGTAGAAGTTGGAGAAAAAGTCAAAATGCCTGCCATTGCTGGGAAGACGGAGCCTCCAGAGACATGCCCTCGATGTGCCTTCGCCCGCCCGATGGCCCCTGGACTGACGAAAGTTGATTGATGGGGTAAAGGGGCTCTGCCCCAACCCCACTCGGGGGGTAAGCCGAAGCTCCATGGGGATCCAGGGGGTCATACGGGCAGGGTGGAAGGTACAGGGATGTCTACCTTGGGGCTCCTGAAGGGTCGGGGATGGCAGGCTGGAAAGGTGGATAAACAGTAATTTAAAAAAAAAAATGTGTTATCTAAGTTATAGGCTAGAAGGAAGTTAGAGAGCATGGTATTACAGCTGAGAGTCATATTATACAACATAGCTTCCTCTTATTTACAGGAAATGCGCACATTTCCATGAGATCCTGGTCTGTCCTCATGCTGCTCAGTCTATTTTCAATTACTGTTTCACAGTGAGGTATTTAAAAGTGTAACATCTTCATCACGAGGCTCAGACATAATTTTAAAATATTTCTGTCTGTACTGCCATAATCTAGGGCTTTCATTCCATACTGATCTAGTATTGTTCACTGTCATTGACAATAAGTATGCTACTAGAGGCATGGCATGCCACACGTTGCTGCCACCCAGGCGGAGAACTGCACTGGGTCAAAACTCCTTCTCATACCGATTTGCCACGCACTGGGGTGGCCTTGCTGGTGCTTATGACTCCGTTTCATTATTCAAATCACAGCTATATACCTGTCTTCTGAATCTGGAAGATGTAAATGGTTCAAATGAATTGCCATGTAACCTGATAAAATAACCCTTATTTACTACACCCTTCATAATGGTTGATTGTGTTATAATGTAATTGAAATTCTGTAAGCTATTGCTGGAATTTTATGTCAACTGCTGTAATGTACATCAGTGATTGTGTACTGTATCCAGAGATTGTATGTATTAATGTTGTCCCTGACTCTGAACCCTTTGAAAACAGGCACCTGCATAAAGGATTCTTTATGAAATAAAAATAATACATACGTACGTACGTACATACATACATACGTAAATTTGAATTCTGTGTTAGCATCCATCAGAACTAGTCACATATTGTATTTGTACAACCAAAACTGTGTATGTGTCTATGACTACAAACATAAGAAAAACTAGAGTGGCTATCACACTGGTTGATAAGTTAATGGGAGCACTGGAATGTGCACCATTCATCACATATAGGTAGTGGCCGGAGGTCCAGACCCTGAGGGGCCTCTTTTTTTTTTGACATTAGGCGACACAGACCCCGACAGCACCGCCTCGTGGCACCTGCAGGTTGGCTGTTAGAAGTCACTGAACCCGCCCTCCGCCACTTCTCGTCTCCTGCCATAGAGGTCGCACCGTCGTGGAGCTCAGCTTGAAGATCTTCATCACAACTCAGCCTAGTGTTTTGTTTGGCCTTCCCATCGAAAACAAATCTCCGTCGGTTCGGTTTCACCACCTTCTCGGTGCCACTGACTGGTAAGACTGTTCCTTTTATTTTTATAGCAATGTCGAGTCTGTTTTTACTATATTTTACCATTGATCATGTCTGGTATGGGGGGGAAGAAAGTCATCTAAAACAGGGTGGCCTCCCATGCATCGGTGCCTGTGCGGCCGTCAATATTCTGTTACCGACCAGCATGATCGTTGCCTTACGTGTCTTGGCCCACTTCATGACATGGATTTGTGCAATGACTGCTTTTCCATGGACTATCAAGTTATTGAGCAGCACGCGAGGAAAGTCAGACAAGCCCCACCGACTTTCAGAAGGCTGACGTGCACTCATCAGGCCAAGCCGCGGTCTCTCAGCCTTTCCTCCGGGTCCCCTCCTGGTGCTATACGAACCACGGAGGAGGGGGCTCCCACCTCTTCTAGCCTTGTCGTGGTGGGGGTCCTTCCACGGTGCAGGAGGCCCAATCTGTTCCCCCCGGGGAGTGGGTGGAAGGCACCGCTCTGGCAATCGCCCCTTTGGGGGGGAAGGCTCCCCCGGTGTCATGTCCTGGGGCCCATAGGCCTGGGCTGGCACCATCCTCGACGCCATCTGTTGGCACCATTTTAGGCTTTGGCACTGCTTGTGGCACCATGGACTCTGACGGTGCTGTGGTTGACACCGGTGCACTGCTCGCCACCATTTCTGCTGTCGGTGCCATTCGTGGTGCCGATGGTGGTGACGGTGCTCTGGGAAGTTCTGCAGCACCTTCTGTGACTGTTTCTGGTCTCAGCACCGTTTGCAGTGCCAAGACTGGAGATGGCACCAGATCCAGCCCGTGCCATTCCCGGTACCATGGTGGGTGACGGCACCATGAGTGGCGACCTGTTCGTGCTCTCAGCACCATTTGTGTGCTGAGGGGGCTGTCGGCGTGGTTGCCATGGGGCTGCCTCCAACTCTGGCGCTGCTCATGGCACTGTTGGAGTGGACGGTGCCAATGTCTGGCATCGACTCTGGCCCCAGTGCCATGGTCACGCCATCTCTTCCTCCGGCACCATTCGCGATGCTGGGGAGGAGGTCGGCTCCGTTCATGGTGTGGGGTCCCAGACTGGCAATTCTCTTGGTCCTGCTAGGAGCAGGCGCCTGCAGGTGGTCTGGCATCAGGCATCAGTCTCCTCTTTGGAGGAGGAGGAGGATTCCGGGGTCTGATCTGGACTGGCTGCCAGATTCCTCAGAGTCTGCAACTTCCATGGGTGCCTCGGTAGATGCTTTGGTGGTCCGGACCCAGCCTCCCTCTGAGTAGTGGGCAGTAGTCTCTGAGTCTAGGGTCAGGGGCTCTGACCAGCAGGTGGCGGTCCAGGCGGCCTTTGCTCTGCAGCCTGGACTTGGTGGATTTTCAGCTCCCTCAGCTGGAGCACCCCCTCCTGTGGTGTGCCTGGATCACCCAACTTTAGGGTTGACCAGGGCACCCACGGAAGAGGAGGGTGCTTCACCCTGGGTGGTCTCCTCGGGGGGCTGCTCAGAGTTGCAAGCTGCCTAAGCTGATGTTCTCGAGGCAGAGGGCTCTCTTGGAGTCAGAGGGGTTGAGGGGCCTGAGTTTGACACAGTGACCCTTCTCTGGGACCCACCAGGGTTCTGGGAGGAGCCACAGTGTGGACCCTGGTCTTTCCTTCTCTGTCTCCTCGAGAGTGCCCTTTTCTTTGGAGGCCAGGGACAGTCCTTTTCGGCTCACACGGGGAATTCTTCAAGGCATAGTCTAGGCAGTTCCAGTGTGGTTGATCAGCTGTCAGCTGTTGGGCTCTTTGGAACTCCTCCACCCTTGGGGACTTCCGGTGGGCTCTCCTGCCTGGAAAGAGGACGTCCCTCTTCTGTAGTGGATCTGGCCCCCATTCCTCTGTTGCCATCTCCTTCTCTCCCAGATATTTCTGGTCCTGGGGGCCTCTCACCTAGGAGCAATTCAGGGTTGCAGCTGCTACACGTACGTCAGGGCTATGGATGACCGGGTGTTCCACCCTTCCCCTTAGCAGCCAACCCTGGATCTCCAAAGTCTTCTGCTTCTTCATTCTCCTCTTCTGGAGGAGAGGAACCTTCCATCCACATCTCCCCCTCCCGCTGATCTGGCTGAGTATCAGCGTTTCCTCATGAGGATGTTGGAAGGACTTCGTATCACCTCCCCTCCACTCAGCACAATCCTGAGCATTTGACGCGTGCCTTTCTAGGTGATTTCAGTGTGGCCACCCTTGTGGTGCCCGCTTGGCCTGCTCCTTTTCAGAAGGCGCCACTGCACTTCTGGCAATGTCCCTTTTCCAAAGTCCCAACCCCTAAGGATCTGAGCCAGAAGTACTGTGCCCCCCCCCCCCACCGAGTCTCCAGGTTGTATGCCTCACCCTCAGTCAGGGTTGATGCAACTGGACACTCCTGATGTGCTTCACGCCCTTCACCATGACAGGCCTCCAGATCAAGACTCTGTGGATTTTGACTTCTGGGGGGAGGAGGACCTTCTACTCGGCATGGTTGCTGCTGTCAATTGCTGCACATCAGGCCCACTATGCTGCCTATGATAGGTTCTTGTGGTCCAGGCTAAGTAAGCTCCTAGCCTCCCTGCTTGATTCCGAGGTAACCAGACAAGCCATTACACTCTCTGCACGAGGCCTGGAGCTAGCAAGGCACCAAGCGAGGGGATTCTACGATGCCAACGAGGTAGCTTCCAGAGTTGTAGGGACAGCAATCTGCATTAGGCGGATGGCATGGCTGCATCTTTCCCGGTTGTCACCCTTGGTCTGGCATGGGGTGATTTCCTCCAGCTACAGGAAAACCCATCTTTCTCCCATAGGGTGAGACGGCGCCTGTCGGGCAACTTCCTTCCTCCAGGGGTCCCCTGCCTCACTCTCCCCAGTCTCAGACCTCACCAGGCTCTTAGGTTCTCCCTCCCAGTGTCTACCCACTGGGAGATAAGGGGCTTAGTCCCTTAGGGTCTCGGGCCCCCTTTGGGAGGGAGGGCTTGGTACTCACCCACATGTGATGAATGGTGAAGATGGACACAGATAAGATATGAATATTACGTAGCTACCGTAATTCTTGATCTTTCTGTGTATCTTCACCATTCATCACAATTCCCACCCACCATCCCCCGGGGCCTCAGTCTCTGGGTCCCCCTCTCTCTGTGTGCCCTCCTTCACCCCCTTTCCATTGGTCAGGAGCAGGGTGATCTTGGGCACACAGGGGAATTTTTTCCTTCCACCTTTCTGGTGGGGGAGGAGTTGAGGGGCTGTCCTTCCATTGCCTTCCATCCCTTTGGGTGGGATGTTGGAGGTCTCTACTCTCCCTCCCTTCCCCCTCCCTCTCCCTCTCTCTCTCTCTCTCTCTCTCCCCCTCAATCCTTGTCCTTGGGACTAATCCTTTTCCTTGTTTAAGAAGGATTTTTCTCCCTTACCCTTATTTTGTTGGTCTGGGGAGGGGACAGCCCTTGGTTCCTGGTCCCTCTCCTATCTCCTTACGACCTTGAAGTCGTTCTGCCGGAGTGTGTTTGTCAAAAATTCCTGTGCCTTGAATTTTGACAGTCTAGCCACACTAGCTACTTCTGGGCAGTAAGTCCATCTCAAATCAGGGATCAGACTGCGAGCCTGGGGTTTGTCCTCTCACCTCCCACTTGATGTTTCCTTCCCTTCCTTCTCCTCCCTTTACTTCTTCCAGAGATTGAGGCCCCTCACAATCCCTTTAGTTTTTCTTCTCTCTCTCTCCCTCATCTATCCTCTCAGTCATTTATTTCTCCTTTTAGTTCTTATATCTTTTCCTTTGTCTGTCCCTTGGACTTCCTTGTCCCTCTCTACCAACCTTGCTTTTTACTCTATGGCAACTCTGAACTGGCAGGAGGGCGGGGTCGACGACACCTAACGGCCAACTCGCGAGCGCCATGCAGTATTCATCAGCCTCGAGGGCGGCACCGTCAGTGTGTCGGCTCCACCCATCCAAAAAAAAAGAGCTCCCATGGGGTCGTGACCTCCAGCCACGACCCACATGTGATGAATGGTGAAGATACACAGAAAGATCAAGAATTATGGTAGGTACGTAATTTTCATTTATTTCATGCAAGTCTGGACTACCCAAACTTTTGAGAAATTATGCTTATCCTGCCACCTGAAACCTGCCCCTTTTGTTCTAGTTCCATATATCCTTATCTGCCATCCTACTCCCCGTGCTGCCCCTGCTCCTGCTCCCTGCCCCGCTCTCCATTTTATTTATTTATTGATTTCATTTTTGTTGACCAGGAAAGGGGGGGCTAGGTAATTCTGTCTATTTTCAGTCTCATCCCGTGGGTGCAGTGCCGGGGGAGGGGGGCACAGCTGCGAACTAACATACTAAATTAAGGTTGAGTTGTTGACAGTATTTTCCTCTCTTATTCCCTAGTCCCATTTAGATTCCCCTCCTTCCCCATAGTCTCTAATTTTTTTTTGCCTTTTTTTGAGAGCTTTTCCCCAATCTGTATTCCAAAGGATCTTGTCGGTGGTACTGATGACTCTTTGTATATTTGCTATATTGTGCATACATTTTATATATATATATATATGTATATATATATACATATACATATATATATATATATTATGGTAGCATGGTAGTGCTACCATAGTTAGGGTTGAGGAGCAATTTACATGTTAAACCCAAAATTTTGCACTTTAATAACTTTGCAACCGTTTGACAGATTTGCCTGAAATTTGGAATACACGATCAAGACCCATACGCCTTGGGATCTGCCAAGTTTTATACTGGTCGGATACACGGCTGCGGAGTTATTAAGCGTGATCTGCACATGCATTTACGCTTTTTCTGGAATTCTACGGTCGCGCCTACAGGTCGCACGGTTTACGCGACCGGCCTGAAATCTTCAGGGAACATGCGGCTGGGGTCCCCGATATGCCTTTCAAAGATTTCGTGAAAAATATTAAACTGTTCAAAAGTTATGGCAGTCCGAACTTCTGTTTTTTCCCATAGATAACATTATAGCGTCATTACGCTTTTGAGGGCTGTATCTAAAAAAACGTGCGAGATACAGAGTTTTGTCAAAAAATTATAGCCCTACATATAAAACTAGCCAGGAAAGTGATAATACATATGACTTTTAAATTTTTTTCTATAGTGCACGTTACTGAGATATAAGCAATTTACTATTGCAACTACTGATTTTTGTGTTCCGAGAGTCATTATTTTGCATACATTCTTTCTACTCACTGTCTTTCTCTATACAGCTTTTGGGAAAACCAGCCTGTGTGCTTACATTACTCTTACCATTACCGTTTCTGCTTGCAGTTCAGTACCCGTTTCACTTACCGTTCACGTTTACGCCACCATGTGCGTTACCCTTTGCGTTTTCATTTGCAGTTGCGTTTCCGTTGTTTTTAACATTTCTGTCTGCAGTACTGTTCCTCTTTCTGTTTTGCTTTGCGTCACCATGCGCATTACGATTTGCATTTGTGGGCACAATGTTACAATGCGACAAGACATCACCCCCGCGCTCCTGCCGCTGCATTACATTCACTATTTCTCATTATCATTCTCAAAAGAAGGAAATTAGAGGTAAAAACTCCGTTTAATGCATGAGTTAGGGTTGTTCCACAGTAACAAAGCGAAGAAATTCGATGTTAGGTTGAAACCCCTTTGCACCCTCAGCCCACCCCCAACTGGGTGTGCATTGGGGTCATCGGTCTAACTGTCACCCCATTCTCCTATTCTTCAGCTTCTTTCCACATGTGATGGGGTGACACTTAGGCCGATGACCCCAATCGCATTCAGTTGGGGGTGGGCTGGAGGGGTGCAAAGGGGTTTCAACCCTTAACATAATTTCCTAAGCTTTATAGCGTGGAACAACTAACTGATGCATAAACAAGTTTGCCTATATATATAGAGGCAAAAACTCTGTTTAATGCATCAGTTAGGGTTGTTCCACAGCAACAAAAGTGAGGAAATTCGGTGTTAGGGTTGAAAACCCCCTTGGACCCCCAACCCACCCATTAACTGGCATCAGGGTCGCGTTAGGGTCATCAGCCCTAACTCTCACCCCATCACTTGCATAATGGAGCAGAGGTATAGGAGAATGGGGTGAGATTTAGGTCGACGACCAACGCGGCACCCGATGCCAGTTGGGGGTGGGCTAGGGGTCCAAGGGGGCTTTCAACCCCTAACACCGAATTTTTGCTTTTGTGTGCTGTGGAACAACCCTAACTGATGCATTAAACTGAGTTTTTGCCTCTAATATATACTGTGTATATATACATATATATATATATATATATATATATATATATATCTGTATATGTATATATATATTATGGTACCACAGTAGTGCTACCATAGTTAGGGTTCAGTACCACTTTTAAGGTTAAAGGGTGAAATTTTGCACCTTAATAACTTTGCCACCGTTCAACAGATTTACCTGAAATTTTGCAGGCACAGTCGGGTATGGAGATCTTGGGATCTGACAACTTTAGTACCGGTCGGATATATGGCTGTGGAGTTATTAAGCGACAACCAAAAGCGCAATTACACTTTTTTGTGAATTCTTTCTGCTCTCGATCTACGCGCACCCTGATGCCGGTTGGGGTGGGCTGGGGGTCAAGGGGTCTTTCTAACCCAACACCGATTCCTTGCTTTTGTCGCTTAGGAACAACCCTAACTGATGCATTAAATGAGTTTTTGCCTTTAAATATATATATATGTATATATTCTCATTAATGTACTAGTTAGGGTTAAACCGACAAAAGTAGGGAAAGTAGGTGTTACTATGCTGTGCATATATATATATATATATATATATTTGTTTTAAGCACCCTGTATATTCTGTATCATATGTGTATTTTACCACATATTAAGTCAAACATTATGTATTTTTCACTGTATGAATCATTATACTCTGCTTTCATTTTATTTTTCCACATTTGCTTTTGCACATTTTATTTTTACTGTTTTACATTAGTCTCTGTACTCCCTCCACCTGGCTTCTCTCAGAAACTAACCTTGGATCAGTGTGGCATTTCTGGTCACCAATTTCTAAATAAAAAAAAAGCAAGAGACTCATCTAAGTGCCTATGTAAACAAATTATAAATCATGGATAAATACAAAAAATAAACCAACATTTTGCCCTAAATAATATTTGAGTTAGACCCATTTATTATTTTCCCTCCCACCCTCTCGAGTAGTGAGGGATGGAACTGTCCAACCATCTGTCCAGGAGCACAGCTGCACACAGGATATGGGACAGGTGGCGTGTCTCAAGATCATGCTCTTGATTGGCTGGTGGACCTTAAGTGGTCTGTAATGTATGCATCGGGCCTCTTTCATGTAGTTCTGGGAAAAGTTAATTCCAATTCATGCCTCTCTGATGGTTTCCTGCTCAGGTTGGACCTCTGACATGACAGAGTGGGCTCTTTCCTCCCAACAAAAAGAAACAGAAACCAGAATTTCTAGTGTTCTAAGTAAACATGGGGAATTCCTGCCATATTCAGTACTGCTGACAACATTACGCATGACCCATGCTACTTTCCATTAGTCTACAAGTATGCCAGCAAAGCCTGATTTGACATGCACGGAAAAAAGAACATTCAACACACGTCTCCTCGCAAAGTATTTTAATAGCTTAAAGCACTGCTTTATGTGGAAATCACAGTCATTTACACCAAGGACTCATTTGTGGTAAGAATTATGCCTCTATATCAAAAGCATTTATGTTTTGCACGGACTCCTATGCTTTTTAATACCAAGAAACTTTAAAACACATGGAAATATCTGGTCACATGTAAACCATTCAAGTTTCTCTGACTCAGAAATCATTTAAATAAACTTATAAAATGTGTTCTAAAAATCCAACAACTTCAGTTTAGAAAAATGAATACACAAGGCGACTTTAATTAAATAGCTCACCGTGATGAATGATGCCGTTTTCTAGCAAGGCCTGCCCCAAATTCACTCCTTCTTCTGCTTTGCTGATCTCCCCTGTTTCCAAGAGCCAGGATACAAACTCGCTGTAAAGGAAGCAGAGCACCATGAGCCATTCAGACAAACTCATCATCTGAAATTAGCTGGGAATTTTGTAGAAGGAGGCTGTGGGCTGGATTTCCAAAGAAAGACGCAGGGCTTGTGTTAAGATCTGCATCAAACCCTTTGTTGGCAGAGCTGCACCAAACACCTTTGCCACAACTGTGCCAGATTTTAGTAGACCGGGCACAGTTACGGCACTTTACCCGATTTATGGCAGCTTATGCCAAATACTTAGCACAAGCCCTGTAAAAAAGTCCCTGGGGTTGCCACAAACTAGATCAGAAAAAGCTGGTCTAACTTGCGGTAACTGGTGCACGGGATCACAAATCCCAGTTGCCACTTGGGAGAATGCCACAAGCCCGGTATGTGTGGCACACCCGGGGTGTGTGGCATTCTCAGCCCTTTGAAAATGCAGCCCTGCGTTCTTAATTCCGAGCAATAATATCTAGAAAAGTTGTAACTAGCATACAAACATTGATGGCGCCAAACTCTGGTCTTCAGAAGCCAGCCAACTGTATTTTCAAACTGAGGCAAAATGTTGAAGGAAGGGACTTACATCATGTTCGTCCCTGCTGCCAACAGGCAGTGACTATACTCATTCTGAGATTGGACACACATGCATGCTTATCAGACAGCATGCTGCCCCAACTCATGCTGAGTAACACACAAAGTCCTTTTTCCACAAGAACTCAGTTTAGTCCTGATTCAAAGATCCAAACAGTGCCAGCGCCCACAAAATCACAGGGCAGACTCATGCTGAGTAACACACAAAGTCCTTCTTCCACAAGAACTCAGTTTAGTCCTGATTCAAAGATCTAAACAGTGCTAGCGCCCACAAAATCACAGGGTAGGTTATTCCATATGTAAACTGCCCTCTGTGTGATGTAATGCTTGCTAATGTGTCCCTTTAACTTGTTCCCTTGTTTGACAACAGTGTGCTCTAGTTCTGCTTACTCTCTCCAGCTCATACGTCTATGTATACTCCATCCCGTAACCCAGGAACACTGTAACCTTGTTTCTCTCAGACTACTGACTGAACAATTTGAGAATGTCCAATCTCTCTCCTTCTAGCTCCTGTCCCCATAGCTGCTAGCAGTGGGTACAACTAAATGCACATACCAGAAATTCATGATTGGTTTGCAAAAACATTAACTATGTGGTATAAAATCAGATAACAGCAATCCATGTTTATATGCACATTTAGTCCTTTGGACCCATTAATGGCTCTCTAAATATTGTGTTTTGGGGTATGGAAAACTGTAAACAAGGGGAAGAGGGGCAGATTATGGTCAGGATGTTCCAATTCCTCAAGCTTGCTGCAGGGCCAGTGCAAGCATCTGGACTGATTATACCTGTAATCAGTTACTGACATGGGAATGCAATTTTCCAAAATCAAATTGCAGACACTATTGTTTCTCTCAGTTGTAGTGGTTTTAATCAGTTGCAGCTGTAATTCTTCTACAATGGGTTAAAACCACTGCAGTTATAGTGGCCACATAAATGTCAATGTCTATAAATGAAAGAATTTATTTTATAATGTATTTACCCGGATAGCCCATCACAAAACAGTATCTCACTTTCAGAAGGGTCCTGTTTTATCCATTTTAGGGCTGGGTTAATTGAAGCATTGGGAGATTAAATTATGCTGCCTCCACATTTTGTTTGTTTGTTTGTTTGTTTAAAGTTTTTCCTAAAACAAAACTGGGGCTACCACTCATCCAACTAAAGAAATGGGGGGTTAAACTTCAAGAAATATTCTTTTAGAGGCATCACAAATGTTAAACATCATAAAATAATATCTGCTATTCGTCACTGTCTTTTTCAGTACCTTTGGCTTGAAACAAGTTCAACAGTACAACAAAGTGACCCTGTATGAATAACGCACACCTGCTCAAACGCAGACAGAAAATACCAAAAACAGACCACAATCTAGCCGCAGAATGCATTTTGCAATCATTCCCACCTTGCACTGTTCGTGAGTTAGAACAATCTGGCCCCATACTTTCATAAAAAACTGCAAACTTAAACATTTGACACATTATTTTTATGTTGTCTTGCACGTGCAGACAACATATTGTGGTTGCTTGAGTGGAGAAGTAGATTCTGGAGGTGTGGTCCTGCTGTAGCCAATTGCACCACTGCTTTTTCTGGTGGGGCTCTGTGGCACCAATGGCACAGCACGCTGTCTATGACAGAAGTTTAGAAGCATGCCACCAACTTGAAAGAAATTAGCCGCTGTAATCAGGGAGTGCCCCAGGGTGGTCTCTGATTGCAGCAGCGAATTATTGCTTGCCTTGTCTGGTTATCCCTTACAAGAAACTTGGCGGCAGCTTCCCCATCGCTTCTCACAGTCCTCACGGAAGCTGACGGACAGCCGCCGCCTCTCACAGTGCCCCTGAAAGTCGATGGGGGTGTCCAATCCCCGTGAGCATGCCCCCTCCCAAATTAATTTGTTGATGGGGTGCCCAAAACCTGTCAGCATAATGCCCCCCCTTTCTTGTGTGCCGAAGGGGGTGCCCAATTCCCCCTCGGTTCATGTGCCCATACTCTGTATGTGCCGATGGGGGTGCCCAGTTCCCCTCGACTCACGGACCCCCAAAGAACACTCCAGGTGGCATGCTGGGGCCCACCCCAGTGTGCAAAGTACCTGCAAAATAGAAAACCTTCCTCGTTTTTTTTTTTAAACCTGTAAAATTAAAAATGGTCCCTCGTTGAGATCTGTGCCCCTCCCCAACCTTCAGCCACCCTCTGCGCACCCACCTCCACACAACCCCCTCACCCCATACTCACCTCCGGAGCCTGGTGCAATGATCTTCGGTGGAGCAGGAACACATCTGCACTCTTCAAAGCCAACCGCGAACTGAAGAAATGCCGGTAAGCTGTATAATGGCATAAATGTTTTTTTTTCAACTTATGTGGATATCTTGGTCACTTTCATGAATTGTTGCACTAAATTTTCAACATGGGGTTCTTGGGACCCCGCCTCATGAACTCAGTCGCTGTTGTTTCGTTAATCGGTCCCGAAAGGTGATTTCGTGGTCACTGCAAGGAATCATCTTTTGGGACCGATTCATGAAACGACAATGTCACAGTTCATGAGGTAGGCTCCCAAAAAGGCTATGTTGCAAATTTGGTGAAAAAATTCCCCAAAATGGCTGTGTTACAATCGTGTGTAGCGCAGTTCCGATGCACATTCATAACTTCAAGAATTTTTAATATCTTCACTCCAGATTTTCAATATTGCCATTTTTCCACACTTCCTTATGAACAGTACAGCTGTCATTTTTCACATCTGGCCCAAAATGTGTTTTCGTACATGTGGCGCACAATGGCACGGTCGCTGTGTGAAATCAATGTTCGGGACAGATTAGGAAAATCACAGTGACAGTGTTCATAGGGAGAGGTCCCAAAAAGTGCATGTTGCAAATTTCATGAAAAATTCCCAAAAATGACTGTGTTACCAGCGTGTGTTGCGCAGTTTCTACGCATGCTCGTAACTTTGCCAATTTATTGTATTTTTACTCCAGATTCTTAAAATTGTCATTTTTGCACACCACCTAATAAATGGTACAGCTGTCATTTTTCACATGCTGCCCGAAACATGTTTTCACACCTGTGGCACACAGAGGGTGCGGTCACTGTGCGAAATCAACATTTGGGACAGTCTAAGAAAATCACAGTGCCACTGTTCATGAGTGGAGGTCCCAAAATTCCTATGTTGGAAATCTGGTGTAAGAAATCCACCAAATAATTGCATTACGGGTGTACGTTGCACAGTTTCTACGCACACTCGTGACTTCACCAATTTAGTTATATTTTCAACATTACCATTTTTTACACCTCCTCATGAACAGTGCAGCTGTCATTTTTCACATACTGTTCGAAATGTGTTTTTGTACCTGTGGTGCCAAATGGCATAGTCGTGCAAAATCACCTTTTGGCTAACAAACTGATAGTGTCACTGTTCATGCACTAGGGTCACAAAAAACCCATATTGAAAACTTGGAGTGAAAATACCAAGAAACGCACAGGGAATTAGTGTTTCCCACCATAATGCCCTACCCTGTAGGGACTGACAGGTATCAGGGATATGACTTGGGATTGTTGACAGTTAAGTTCACTTCATTCCACCCCCACCCTGCAGCCAGTGACAGGCATCGAGGTGTGCCTTGGACTTTTCAGCCCCAAAATTCACACTATGTGTTATACTGCACCCATTTCAGTGTATTTCCTTATGGAATGGGGGAGTGTAAAGCCCGAACACCCCAAGGCACACCTCGACACTTGTCGGTGTCTGCAGAGTAGGATGAGGTGAAATGGCGTAAGTGTTATTGCCGACGACCCAAAGGCACACCCCAATGCCTGTCAGTCTCTGCAAGGTGGTGTGGGGTTGATGTCGGTTCCATATTTCATTGCCATTCATATTATGCATTTCTCTAACTCCTGCACTACCGATGTCAGCACCAGCAAGACAACATTTGGCATTCACAAATGCTTGTTCTTTATTTAATGCAGCAACACAGACAAGTGCATCCATGAAAGAGTCACAGGATTTGGCATTAACAAAGGAAACCTAGAGGAAACAAACAAAAAAAAAACAACTCTTTGCTAAACTGATATGGACATGATTTCTGTACAAGTAATTGTATCGCTATTGACAACTACCTGAACCTTAGTTCTCTCACACTTACACTGCCAATCTTGCTTTCCTATTGTACTAATTGTTGTTCTTTTGTACTCTCCTGGGTCATACCTGTAAATAGGCATTTAGTTGTCCAGCTTACCTACTTGGTAAAAAAACAAATAAATAGACACATTTTCATTTGTTTTTAGTCATTATGATTCTTCAAAAGTGTCAAAAACTCAAGAGGTCAAACAAAAAGAATGAGCTGTTCCATGGTGATTTGGCATGATTTTATGGAGCTGCAAGCATATGGCTGTGATTACTGTTATTTTAAGTGATAAGAACTAAGGCATATAAAACATTACCTTTAAACTCTGTATGTATGTTTTTGCAGCTCAGGTGCAGTTTATGCCAGCAAAATGGCTAATGAGATTTTGACATCAGCAGATAAGATTTTGGCATAATAATTTGACATTGAAATCTCATTGCTACTTCGGTTACTACTATTGAGGTGGTGGTTAGTGGTAGTTGTACAGTATTAGTAGGAGGTGGAGGGGGTCAGGTGGTAGGGGGTTAGTGGACTTTGAAACCTGAAAACTCACCAATCTGCTGTGGCTGGAGGTGGGAGTGGGTGCGTGGGGCGTAGCTGCCATAATATGTTCAGCTGGCTCCATGAATTTACATGTGGAATCTTGTCACCACCTGAGATTTCACATATGAAATCTCATTGGCCATTCTGTTCCACAGAAACTGCAACCGCTCCTTTTTTGCAATGGGTATTTGGCAATTTTTGCAAGTGGAAATTAATAATGGCCAACACTGTCTGTTGTTTTTGGCTATGATGGATGTGTAAGAATGTACTCTAAGTGGAGACTTGAAGACTTTAATGAGTGGGACAAGCATTGAATTAGGTTTGGGATTCCCATGATTTAAAGCCAGAAATAGGACGAACAGAGTTAGAAACACCATTTTCTAAGAAATTGGCCCTGTTATGATTGTTCCTCCAGATTAAGCATACTACAGAATAACAAAAACAGAGTACATTTTTGTTGAATATCTGCTTATAAATTGCATCCTTTGCAGCACTCTGAGTCCAAAGAAACAGGAATTTTTCTCTTTTTTTCACAGGTACATTCTGTGTCAGCAATTACATTGTCATCGACCCACATCTCTGTTGCTTGCTGCCCTGACGTTGTCCCGCTCATTGTACCACACACAGAGGCATGCAGACAGTAACAGGAGGTGTCTGGCTGCAGGCCTAAGTAGAGTTCTGCTCTATTTATCCCTTCACTTGAACAGAACGATCTCCTGGCATCCACTGGGACAGTTCTGCTTTGAATCAACCATCGCTGACAGTTGCACAAATTGTGTTGCCACCTCAATGACTGTTGTCATGCCATCAGCTCTTCCTTGGGAGCGGCATGTTCTAAGCTCTGTCACGCCAGTGCTTCTGCCATATGAAGAACTACTTGTTCGGGACCCAGAGGGACACGGCAGCCATATCTGAGGGCATCTTGTGTGGTTTCTCTCTCCTGCACCCAAGGTACCTTCTTATTGGAATAAATTACCACACACGCTTGCTTTAACACTAAGTCCTCTTCAGCAAACACTGTAAAACAATGTTTTTTACATAATATCACTGTACAATCTAAGTTTTGTGTGGCCAATTCATGACTGACTGTGTTAAATGGTTTAATTCTTAATATGTGTATTTATCGTATTGTGCACTGTACTATGTGTTGAAATAAGTGGTATGTCGAATGTATAAAAACCTGGCTAGCACCTAAAATTCTGGATTCTACAGTTGCCCTGCCAGATTATACAATTTTCAGGCTTGATAGAACAGCAAAGAGGGGGGGTGGTTGCGCAATTTACCTAAAAAACTCCATCAGAGGGCTGGCCCTACCACCTGTGGACCTTGGTGGCCCTGCCCAGATATTAGCCATAAAAGTGCTCCTGGGTGCACACAACAAAACCCTTACCATTCTCTCGGTCTACATACCACCCAAGGACCCGACTTCTGGCCTTCACAGTATCATGGATTATCTACGGGCACAAAAACAGCTCTCCAAGATGATTATAATGGGTCACTTCAACATAAACTGCCAATCTCCAGCAAATGGGGCTATAAAGGACTCTTTAGCATCCCTGCACTTCTCCCAACTTGTCAACTTGCCAACTAGAATAAACTACAAAACAAGGACCAGCACCACTATTGACTGGATTTTATCTAACCACCCAAACCACATCTCCAATGTTATAGTTCACCCCGACTCTATCAGTGACCACTCCCTTATCACATGTAGCTGGTCAAACAAGTTCCCCACCCCAAACCCATCATAATCTACAAACCGAATGCTAAAGCATGGCACCTAGACTTCTAAAGCACCAACTCCATCGCAAGGCTGGACCTTTCTTGGACTCTGTAGATGACGCATAATGTGGACCTGGAACACTTTATTAACATCTTCAACTTGGCCTGCAATACCCATGCACCATTAAGAAAAATGAAGGTCTGTGGAACGATAAACTCCTGGATCACACCGGATCTAGTGAACAATATGAAACAATGGGACTATCTATGGCAGCTAGCCAAAGCCTCTGGCAAGCAATGTGATCTACAGGCATGCAAAGCAGCTAGAAATGTCTGCAAAAGGACAATCCAGCAAACAAAAAGAAAGCATCACAGAGAACTGCTGTCTGACTCCTGGGGTGACAGTAGGAAATTTTGGTTGAATATAAAAGACATAACTGGCAAAGAAGAAAAGATCTCTCCAACAATGTTAAACCAAAATGGCAATACCATCACTGACCTGGTCACTATCGCCAATACTTTTACTACAACCTTCACCAATCTATTTGACATCCTTCCTAAAGACTTCTTTGACGAAGCTCCTACTATGACAACTGGGTCCGCTGAAAACAAAATCCCTGAGCACCCACCAATATACTTCAAATGGGTCTCCACAGCCCTAGTCAGAAAACTCCTGACTAAAGTCTTGGAGAAATCTAGACACAGTTGGGACTCCCTTGACCTCAAACTCATCTCACTTACCCTAGAAGACATTCTCCTGCCTATTAGCAAGATACGTAATCTATCCCTCTCTCTTTCTCAGTTCCTTGCCATCTGGAAGACTGCACTGGTCACCCCAGTGCATAAAGCTGGTGATCGCACTCAACCTTCAAACTACAGACCAATATCAGTCTCTCCCTCCCATATCGAAAGTACTGGAATGTATAGTAGCATACCAGCTTGTCGACTGCCTAAAGAAGTACTCCCTTCAATGCCCTCAACAGCATGACTTCAGGAAAAATCACAGCATGACCACAGCCCTGCTACAATTTACTAGCTTCATACAAAAATCTTTTGACAAAAACAACCTGGTTGGAGTGGCCTTCATTGACCTCAGGAAGGCCTTCAATACCGGTAATCACTGACTCCTCCTTGATCAACTCACAAAAATTGGTCTCTCATCTGACACTCAAAAGTGGTTCGGGAGCTGCCGATCAGATAGGTCTCAATGGGTAAAGACAGCAAGCAGTGTCTCAGAACTACAAGTTGTCTGGTCAGGTGTACCACAAGGATTTATTTCAGCCCTCTCCTGTTTAGTATCTTCCTAAACAACTTACCAAATGCATGTCAACTAAGGACATTCCTATATGCTGACGATGCCGTCATCTTTATAAACCACTCTGATCCCTCTGCTCTGGAACACAACCTCCAGATTGGCTTCCTTGAAATTGAAAAATTATTCCAATCGTACAAACTTGTACTCAACTATAAAAAACTAAACTCTTGCTGTTTTCAACCTCCTGTCATAAGCATAAGTGCACAATTGATAATCAAAAATAACCTTGGAGTCTTTTCTTGAACAAGTTCAACAATTAGGACACCTTGGTGTTACCTTGGACAATCACCTCTCTTATGTACCACATATTGAGATTGTTGCCAAAACAGCGAATGCAAAATTAGGTCTGTTATTTAGGCATCGAAGAAGTCTGACCCCTAAAGCACTTAAACTTGCTATCAACAGCTCGGTTCTATCCATTATTGATTATGGTTTGGTCAGTTACTGAGCTGCCTCTGTCACATCTCTCAAAAGGCTAAACACAACATCGAACAAAGCCTGTAAACTACTCACTGGTGCTGAGCCCCGCACCCACACTTGTGATCTTTATGCGCAAACAGGTTGGCTCAGTCTACAAGGTAGAATCAGGTACCACTCATGCATACTCACAAAAAAGGTGCTACAAGGAACTCTGCCAACTGGCATCTCCAATCTTCAACCCAGATCCCTAAAGGCTCGCCATGCCTCGGGACCTCTGACTTGGACCTCTTACTCATTACCAGGTTCAGAACCATCCAGTGCCAGCGATCCTTCCTCTGTGAGCCTAATTTGGCTGAATTGTCTGGGCCATAATTTTATCCTACTCAGTTCAAACATCTCCTTCACCAGTACATTATGAATGAAAATGCTTGTGGTTAGCCCATATATAGTACTACCTGCTCACTATGTGCCCATAGTATGACCAGTTCAATGACAAGGCCTCTGGCTGCCTCTTCTCCTCCTCCCACTTACCCTGCCAGCACCTCCTCTTTCCTTATTGCATGCCTCCTCTTGGCCACCACTTAAACTGCATTGGTTGGCTAGTGACTTCCCCCTGCTGACTTCTCCCCACCCTCACCCTGCCTCCACTACCTCCATCCTACCATCCTCTCTCACCCTGTGCTCCTCTCTCCTTTCCCTCCCACCCCTTTTTTCCATTTAACCTCACTTCACACATTACAATGCCACCTGGCAGCAACTTTCCCCCTCTCTTTAACTACTCGTATACCTCCCTGCACTCTGACTGCAAACAACTTTGTATTAATAGCTTATGATTGTACATTGTAAATAATCTGTTTTTTTCCCCTTGTCTTTGTATAACCACTCCCATAATGACATGGAACCTTTGTAAATGAGCTGTTCTGTGCTCAAAGGTATTGTAATCCGAGTATGAATAAATAAAAATAAATACACAAATACACAGATACACAGAAATGTGACAACAGAGAAAGGCACCATGGCCCATCTAGTCTGCCCAACACCTACATCCCCTTCTGTTATGTTTACCACCCTCTTTTCCCCAACCCCTTAAATCTATCCCAGCCCTCTTGAACCCTCCACTGTTTCAGCTGCCACTACCTCCTCCGGCAGCTTGTTCCAGGCCTCCACCACCCTCTCCATGAAAAACTGCCCCCTGACATTACCTCTGTATTGCCCACCTTCCAGTTTGAGGCTATGTCCCCTCGTATTCACTCCCTTCTTCAATTTGAACAAGCTGTTACCCTCTACCTTATTTATTCCCTTCAGATACTAAAAGGTCTCAATCCATGTCCCCCCTCTCCCTCCTAGTCTCAGAGGGTACAAATTCAGCCCTCTCAATCTTCTCTCATAGGGTACATCCTGCATCCTCGAACCATTTTAGTTGCTCTCGAACCCTCTCCATCAGCTCAACATCTCTTCATAGGTGAGGCCTCCAGAACTGCAACCCCATACTCCAGATGTGGCCTTCCAACCATGGTTCTGTAGCAATGGTATTAGCACCTCCTCTTCCTGCTATTAAAAGCTCCTTGCAATGCAGGCCAACATTCCATTTGCCTTTCCCACCGCCCAACCTACACTGGCTGCCCACCTTGAGGTCAGCCAAGCTACCATAATCCTCAGGTCCCTTTCTGTTTCCTTCTCTAATCACCAACCCCCAAGGAGTAAGTTTCCCTCCATTCTTCCTCCAGGTGCATCAGCAAGCACTTTTGTGTATTAAACTTCAATTTTCAGGTGTCAGACCACCCTCCAGCCTCTCCAGGTCCCACCTCATGGCTTGCACCCCACTAGGTGAATCCAACTCTATTGCAGACCTTTAGCATCATCTAGCGAACAGGCACACCCATCCTCCAGACCTCCACTGAGGTCACTAACATAGATGTTAAAGAGTATTGGTCCTAGCACTGACCTCTGTGGCACCCAATGCTCACTGCCCTGCTCCTGAAATGTGTCCCCATTTACCACCACTGTCTGACTCCTTCCTTCAACCAGTTTTCCACCCACCTGATGATCCTGTTGTCCACCCCAGTCTGTCCAGCTTATGTACCATTCCACCATGTGGAATGGTGTCGGACCTTATTGAAATCCAGACAGAGCCATGTCCACTGCTCCTGTCTGGTCCACTATCTGTGTCACCCCCATCGAAAACACTAACAGGTTAGTCTGACAGGACCTCCCTTGGTGAAGCCATGCTGCCTGTCATCCTGCATGCCATTCATCTCCAAGTATTCTATCAACCTGATCTTAAGTAGTGTTTCCATTACCTTCCCCAACACCGAGGTAAGACTAATAGGATGGTAGTTTTTGACCTTGTCCTTCAGCCCCCCCCCCATGGAGTGCAAAGATCTCTGCCCTCTTCCAGTCCGCTGGCACCACTTGACCAAGGACAAGTTCAACAGCCTCACTAGATGTGGCGCCAGTTCATCCTTGACCTCCTTGAGAACCCTTGGGTGTATTCCATCAGGCCCTATTGCCTTGTCTACCCTAAGTCTACCCAGCTCTTCCCTTACTCCTTCAGCAGTGAATTCTGCCACAGCCACCCGCCTGTGGCTATCACCCTCCCCACCCCATCCTGGTCACCTACCCTCCCTTTCCTCCGTGAAGACTGAGGCTAAATAGATGTTTAATGCCTCTGCTTTTCAAAGTCCCTTCAGTATTGTTCCACTTCCCCCTTATCCTTCAATCCCATGCCCTCCCCCTTTCTCCAACGTGCATAAAGAAAGTTTTGTCCCCACATAACCGCTATCCCTCTCCTCCAGTGGCCTCCTAAGCCCTCCTTATCTTTCCCCAGCCTTCTTTCTTTTCCCTGTAGGTTTCCCTGTCCTCATCCCTTTGTGTCTCCTGTACCTCTTAGATACTCTAGTCTTCTCTCCTTGACCCCTAAAGCCACCTCTCTAGTGAACCATAGAGGTCTTTCTGTCTTCTGTATGCTTTCTTATCAACTATCATACATGAGTCCATGACTTTAAATACCCCTCTTGATGGCTGCCCATAATTCCTCCACCCCTGCACATCCCTATCCTCAACATTTCTTCCCCAACTACCTTCCTTATTCCATGAAAGTCAGTCCTTCAAGTCCATTACCCTTGGTTCTTGTCCTAACCCTCTCCCTGCCACTCTCACCCTGAACCTGACAACCCTGTGGTCATGGTGCCAAGCTCTTCCCCCTCCACCTCCTCCCTGTCCCCATTTGTAGGGACCACATCAAATGGGTTTACACCCTAGTGGGCTCCTGACCCTTTGTTGAAAAGAATATGCCTGAAGTGCATCTAAGATGCCCTATCCCTTGCAGAAATTGCTGTCAGGCCTCCCAGTTGATGTCGGAAGGTTTAAGTCCCCAGCTAGCACAATTCCCCTTTCCAATGCATCCTAGCTACTGATTCTACAAAGTGTCTATCCTCTTCCTCCCCTGCATAGAAGGCCTATAGACCACCCCAACACGCAGGTTTTCTCCCTGTCCCCTGTCTAGGAGACCCACATTATCTCTGTTCCCCTCCTCATCCTGCCCTACCATGATCTAATCCCTCCCTGATATATAATGTCACCCCTCCTCCCTTCCTCCGATCTTTCCTAAACAACCAATACCCTGGGATCACTGTCTCTCCCAGGCGTAGTGCTCATTCCACCAAGTCTCCCCACTGCTACAATGTCTAGGTTCTCCTCCATCATGGTGCCTCCAGTTCTCCCATTTGCTCCCCAGGCTTATGGCATTTGCAACAAAGCCCTCCAACATGTAGCCCCATCCCATCCTTCCCTGTTGCTAAGTGTTCCCTTGATAAGTGTTGTGACTTGGGGGAGTTGATAACCTCTCTGCTCTGCCTCACGTAAAGGCAGCGGGCGGTGGGATGTGCCGCCTCGCCGGGGAGCGGTGGAGGGGCTTGTGGGTGGTGGGTTGGGGGAGAACACTAGACACCAGGGAGATATTCGGTTGGGGTTTTACATTCTGCCCGCGATCGGGCACTGGGGGTTGATACACCTTCTGCCCGCGATCGGGCACTGGGGTTGATATACCTTCTGCCCACGATCGGCAGCATCGAGCTGTTTGGGGAGGTGCCCAGATACATACCGCCCGCGATCGGGCATCGGGAGCTGTTTGGGGGAGGGTGTTCGTATACATACCGCCGCGATCGGCATCGAGCTGCTTTTGGGGGTGTCTGCATACATACTGCCGCCGATCGGGCATCGGAGATGTTTGGGGGTGTTGTCTGCATACATACTGCCCACGATCGGGCTGCGGAGTGCATCGGTCCCCGACGGCCGCTGCCTGGCAGGGCCGGCCAGGCGCAAGTCCTCGGGATCGGGCGCTACCACATGCTAATGGCATGCAAATGAAGAGAATCACATGCAAATGGCCCCCCGCCGCTTTGCATGAATTATGGCCCCATTTGCATGTCACCTTTGAATATCGGAAATTGCGCATGGCGTTGTCGAGATTTCGCGCCACCGCAAGTTTAATGCTCAACTATGACATTCTGCGTGGCGCAGTTCACTGGCGCTTACGCACAGTGGTTGTGGCTGGGTGATATTCAAAGGATTTGCTCAATAGCGCAACTCCTTTGATACGCCCGCCACACACCCCGCTTAACTATTTTGAGCGGCGCAAGGGCTTGCGCCTCAGAATGGCGCAGTTTGAATATCCGCCATTGTGTACATTGCTGTTCCAGTTCAACAAATTGCAAAATAATTAGAATTGCACATAACCCCATCAGTAGCACATATCCCGTATTATTAGCACCAACCATACTGAACATATTTATAGCACCATAGAATCAATATCTGCACTGCAATTGTTTTGTTTAGCTGCTTTTAATTTACCTGCCTTTATCCAAATTTCTTTTGTTTCAATTCCCCTTCCCTTACTTTGAACTTTTACTCTCTACTTCCCTACCTTGTTCTCTCAGTCTCCCTATCCATTCTCTCATCTGCCCCCTGTTCCTGCTCCACCTCCACTGGTGCTTGGCGAAGACCCCCACAATTCTGTCTGTCTCTGTCACACACACTCACACACTCCACAGAAGGAGTCCCTGACTCGGGCATGCATTCCACTAGAGGTGCAGTGCGGCGCTTCTCTACAGCCACCCGCCAACTCATCAAGGTACAGTCTTTCCCTGCAAGCACCACTCCTTTCGAATCTGGCGCCACCCACACACTACTCTGATTGGCCGGTTTTCTCCTCTGCTCCCTCACGGACTGGCTCCCTTGCAATTCTGCTTCAGCTCAGAATTCTCGGCAGCTCTCAGAGTTAGGAATAGAGTTCAGAGAGCAGACTATTATCCACTGGGGGGGGGGGGGCTGTTGCAGTGTTACCCGCTGTTGTCAGAGAGAGCAGCTGCTCTCCCCACCTGCCATACCTTACACGAGGAGCCGCAGAGCACTAAATCTATGAAGCAGGTAAGTTACCTGAGGTACTCCTTTGTGTGCCATTGGAAAGCAACAACCCATTGTTTTCTTTTTCCAGCCTGTATTGTCTCTACTTCCCTGCAGTTTTGTCTGCTGGTCTGTGTACTTTAATTGTGACTTGCCTAGGATAGCTGCATTCTGCTGGATGGCAATCAATGTGACTGTAAATGTTATTCTGGTACGGAGGTGTTATGCTATATGGCTGTTAACTGTGAATGTTTTAAACACTATCTCCCTCCTGTACTGATCAGAACTTGGCCTCCTCTCTCCCCCCCCTTTGAGGCTCTCCTCTCTTGTGGATATCAGTGGGAGAGTGCCGCAGGTGTATGTATTTTGGTGTTTAATCGGTTTTAACCGAAAATCGCAAAACAACGTCGGTGGTGTTTTATCGGTTAAAACCGAAAACTGGAAACCCTACCTATAAGTAACACTACATTTATTTGAAACATACAGTACTTACTTTCTAGTGGGTCCTTCCCTGCCTGAGGCTCTTCAGTTTTATCAAAACGACCAAGTGGAGTCTTAGGTTTTCTAAGAGGTTCTTCTTAGGTTCAGATTTTCCTTCATGCTGGTACTAGACAGTCTGCCATTATATAATGGAGGCCCTAAATATGAAACCCAAGAATCATAGCTTTAGTTATGTGAAAGAACCAGGATTCAAGATTGTTAACTGCTTACAAAGTCAAGAAACCAAATGCAGTATTTTATAAATAGATTTTATTTAACCTATTCTGAAGAGCCATCTCACATAATTAGTGTCCTTGGGTAACGTCACGTGTGAGGTTACAATGCAGTTCAAGACTCTTAGGGTCCAAAGGCGTAGGTTTACGCACACAAAGCCATGAAGACTTGTCATACCTGTAGTTCCATCCCCAAGAAATGTTGCCTGGTACTTGTGAAGGATGCTGCCATTATGATACATGTAGATACCACTGCAAATCGCTGACAGGGACACCATGATCATGGCTCTAGCAGCGGTGGGGGTGTAACTCACAACATCACAGGTGCATCAGCAGCAGCTTACAAGAAACACTTCATGCATCTGTGACTGACAGAGTCTGAAAGCCCATGAAAAGCTCTTTGAAATGAGATATTGGGATCACCTGTAGTGGGAAGCGCTCCAGAGATTTAGATGACCGAGTCTGTTCAATATTAATACTACACTGCAGCCATTTTTAGAACACTCTGATGTCACCAAGGAACAAGCTGTGCTTGCTTAAAGTAAAAGGTGTGAGATTTAGGATAGGGCTTCATAGTCAGCTACCCAGGGGTGGTGATAGTCCCTCCTTGTTAAAATTAAAAAATGTTAGTGCACTCCTGTAAAGGAAGGATGGGGTCATGGCTCTGGCCAAACTGCCAGCCAGCTGATCCCTTCCAACTTCCCGGTCCGCTGACCATGCCCCTGCACTCAGACATTTTGTGACATCCTACCAGGGAGAGTGTGGGGGCATGCCACAATGAATGCAATGGGGGAAGATTTTCAAAACATTATGATGCAGCTTCAAGCTACCTTTGACGCACATGAAAGCCACCACTCAATTAATAGGACCCCACATTCACTCTGGGTCATTAGTTGTCATGGTATCCACTTGGGAGAAGAATAGCCTTATTGTGTATCATTTTCCATACACTATCCTTAATGTAGTTGGGTACAGTTTGTTCCTCGATGACATCACAATGTTGTAATAATGGCTACAATACAGTCTGTTTTTCTATCAGTATTTTATCTCCTGCCTGCCGACGTGGCCCCTTTCAGGACCAGTACCCCCAACCCCTGGCTTTCCTTGTGTTTCGTTGTTGTCACTGCCCAGCTATCCTCTGCCATCCTGCCATGGGTGTGGGGGTTTCTGTCATGATTTTCTACCTGGGCTGCTGCACTGCAGTCTTAATACTGAACAAACTGTCATCTAACTCTCTTTCAGCTACTGATGAGCCCAGTATCTCATGTGAAAGAACTTTCGTGGGCTTTCAAACTATGATCACCATTGGATATGAATGTGTCCCATTACGCTATCTGCCAGAAAGTTATGAGTCACACAGCCTAAAACCCCTTCAGCTTACAGAGAGACACCTACATGAAAACAGGACTGTGAGTAGGATTTTTTTTTTGTGAGAAGGGGACAGAAAAGGGTATGTAATAAGGTACAGGAGAGGAGTATTTTTCAGAAACAAAGGATATGTTATTGTTAGACTAATTCCACCTGTTTAGGACCCCACACAATGAGAAAAAGGTATAAAGAACTTGGTCACAGGGGTCGAAACTGGCACAAGCCCACCTTCAGATGCTTGCAGATTTTGTACCTGGCTAATTAAATTTATTTTCCTTGTCGTCTCCACGTGCTGCCATCCTACAGCTGTCACACTGGGGAACAGCTCCATCTGGTGGAGAAACTGAGGACACGCTACTCTAGACAGAAATGACTGACCAGTAAGTCCCCAACACTGTACATTAACTTGCAGTTCCTGCCAAATTCTCTAGCTGTTTTCCACCTCTGCATGAACATCAGGCAAGCCACAAGGGTGTTCTCTGCTATTTCTAGGGCTAGCCCCCTGTTCTTTCTTACTATATTTTGTTCTTTTCACGCTAGAACACTGCAGCATTTATTTAATTTCTTTCTCCGACAGGAGACGCTGGCCAGTCAAGACAGGGCCTGGTCATCGGGACTCCCTCAGCTCACATTTGTGGACTGGATTTTCTCCCCAAAAAGGTTAAAGACTTAGCAGCAAACAGCCAATCACAAGTGGAGCATCAAGTGCTCCATTTCTGCATCCCTTCTGCCCTGCCTTGTTTTGGCAGCACCAGCTACTAAAACGTGAGCACGCAGTTGTATGTCTTTTAGTTTTGTTTTATTGGTGGAGAAGGTAGACCAGTGATTTTCCATTTAAAAAAAAAAAAAAAGAAATGGCCATCTATATTTGACAGAATTTTAAAATTCATTTTCCTCCAAATCACGTTTGCACAAAATTTAACTCAACATGGGAGGGTGCACAAAAGCTGGTGCAGAACAGGGATGTTTGCAAGATAAAGTGGTGCAAATAAAGAGTTTTCTTTTTTAATGAGGACATCCCCGAGCGAGGCTCGGTGGCAGCATATAGACCATCCTCTCCGTACTCCCTGCGGGATCACAGGGCATGGCAGGGATGTGGTTTTTTGCATGGTTACAGAAGTAGCTAGTAGTCCTAAACCCTTCTAGGTGCTCGAAGGACCAAGGTCCAGGCATGAAGTCGACGGAAACACAGCTTCTGCCAAGCACCCAACAGCGCACTCCTCCCAACGCCACCCGCTGGTCGGATTTATGCCCAACCTCCCTGGAGAGGAGAGCTGCCTAACAGCGGCTCAATCCAGCTCCTCCCCTGACCACCCGGCCTGCTTCAAACCTGGGGTCACTGGTGCAGTGCAAGGTGTGGCACCCAGCACCTCAACCCTCCGCACCACTGGGCCGGACACAAAGGAAAAATTACTCACCTTAGTAATTATGTTTCTTCTAGTGGAGTCTTGCTGTATTCCGACATATGCAGTTAGGTCCTGCCTTTCAACTGCCCCGGAGAACAAAGGGTTAACTTATCTATGCCTTGCATAGGACGTTCATCATGAGCTCGGTTGAAGCCCCTGTCTGCTGTTTAAACTGCAACCGTCAGATCTTTACGAACAAAGGCTCACTAGGTGTTCTGCATGGAAACTGTAAAATTCTTACTAGCCAACTGGCAAATATATAAAATGTTTTTGGTTTCAAAGGAAGACTCTAGTCAGGAAACCCAAAAACCAAAACATCCAAAATACAACAACCACCCAAACAAAAAAGAGGATGTAAAAAGGACACCCCTAAGGTGCCAACACTGCTCCTGCCCACCCACATCCAAAAAACTAGGTTCTGAGAAGGGAGGCAGGGGGGAGGTCAGAATACAGCAAGACTCCACTAGAAGAAACATAATTAATAAGGTAATTTGTTCTTCAAACAACATGAAGTCTTGCTGTATTCGGACATATGCAGACTACCAAGCAGTACCTCCATGGAGGAGGGACAGAACCTGCTTTGGGAATAGGCTCTGAAGTACTGCTGTGTCAAACCGAGCATCACTCCTAGCCTGGATATCCACAGAGTAATGCTCGGTGAGAGTATGGACTGTTTTCCAGGTGGATGCTTGACAAATTTCTAAGAGAGGAATATCCCTGGCAGCAGCTCTACCTCTTGTGGAATGAGCCCTCAGGCCTGAGAGTGGAGTTCTACCCAGTTTTTCATAGCAGAATTGTATACAAAAAACAATCCACCTGGCAATAGATCTGTTAGTGGCAAGTTTGCCTTTACCAGCTTCTCCGTAAGTAAGGAACAACTGGAAGGATTCAAACCTGTGCCCCTTCGTAATCTCTATGTAATAGCCAAGGGCTCTTAACATCCAAGCTGTGTAGCCTCCTCTCTCCCGAGGAGGAATGGTCAGTGAAGAAAACAGGGAGAGATATAGACTGGTTGAGGTGGAAATCTGAAACCACTTTAGGTAAGAACTTTATGTTAGTTCTAAGGATCACTTCATCTCTGTGAAAAGAGATGAAATCGGATTCCACTGACAGGGCTTGCAATTCACCGATACGTCTGGCAGAAGTAATGGCTACCAAAAACACAGTTTTCCAAGTCAAGTACTTAAGCTCTGCTGAGGACAAAGGCTCGAAGGTGGGGTTGCATAAGCTGAGCAATGCAAACATAAAGGTCCCAAGCAGGAGCAGGATCCCTAAAGGGGGGATTGGTGTGAAGCAATCCCTTGAAAAACTTACAGAATTCAGGATGGGATGACAGAAAGGAAGGCTTGCCTACTGACAGGAAAGCAGAAACAGCTGCAAAGTGTATCTTGAGGGTAGCTGGTCTGAGGCCTAGGCCATTAAGATGGACCATATAATCCAGAACCATAGGCAATTCAGCAGAGACTGTAGAAATATTCCTCTTAGAACACCAAATGCTGAATCTTTTCCATTTGGAGTTGTAAGTCTTTCTGGTGGAAGGCTTTCGAGAAGCCTTAAGGATATCCAGAACCCTTTGGGAAAGATGTAGATCTGCAAACTCCTAACTCTTCAAGAGCCAAGCCTTGAGATTGAGAGACTGAAGATTGGTACCAAATCCTCCCAGATGTTAACAGGTTGTAATTCCTGGAAGAGACAGGGAAGGTAGACTGTTAGGGACAGCAACAAGGATACCATGGCTGTCTGGCCCAGTCTGGAGCAATCAGAATCACTTTGCATAGTTGTGACCTTATCTTGACTAACACCCTGAACAGGAGAGGGAAAGGGGAAAAGCATACAGAAATTTCCCTTCCCAGTTCAGAATCAGAGCATCCAGGGGGACTGAGCCCAAGACTGGAGGTCAGCAACAAAAAGAGAGGAAGTTGGTGATTGCCTGGGACTGCAAAAAGATCTCTCTCTGGAGTGCCCCATCTCGAGAAAATCACTTTCAAAACCAGAGGATCCAGGGCCCATTCGTGATGACCCTGGGATATTCTGCTCAGTGCATCTGCTAGGACATTGTCCTTCCCTGGAAGGTGAACTGCTATCAGAGAGGTCTGCAGGGAATAGGCCAGGGACCACAACTTCATTGCCTCTGTGCACAAGGCCGTAGACAGAGTGCCTCCTTGCTTGTTGATGTACCACATGGTGGTGGTGGTGTCTGGTCTGACCTGAACCACCTTGTTCTGTACAGATTTGGAAAAAGCTTGCAGATCCAGAAACACTGCTCTGAGTTCCAAGAGACTGATGTGAAGCAGAGATTCCCGAGGTGACCACAGTCCTTGGGTGGTAAGATCCCCCAAATGGGCTCCCCAGCCCAGCAGGAAAGCATCTGTGGTGAGTATCACTGAATGAGACAGAGACAAATGGAATCCCTTGTCTCAAATTGTCCTGATCCTGCCACCATTGCAAGGCTTGGATCAGGGTTCGAGTCACTGGGATTAGTTTGTTAAGGGAATCCTTTCTTTGAGACCAAAAGGCTCTCAAGTGGAACTGAATGTCCCTCATTTGGAATCTTGCTCCCTGGACCACTGCTGTGTAGGCTGCCATGTGGCCCAGTAGCTGAAGGAAATGCCTTGCTGGTCGAGACACCGGAAGGGTGAATGAAGAGGCCAGTTCCATAAGGGTCCTTGCCCTTACCATATCCAGTTCTGCACCTATGAAGGTGAGGAGCTGCACTGGTTCGAGAACTGACTTTGGTAGGTTGAGAAGGAATCCTAAGGAAGTGAGCACTTGCTGGGTCACTTGCAGATGTGACTTGACTTGGTCTGGAGACTGACCTACTATGAGCCAGTCATCCAAGTATGGGAAAATAGAGATCTTTTGTCTTCTTAGGAAGGCAACAACTACTGCCAGGCACTTTGTGAAAACCCTTGGGGCTGATGTTAGGCCAAAGGGCATTGCTCTGTATTGATAGTGGCCTGAGGGCAACTCGAACCTGAGGTACTTTCTGTGGGAGCACCTGATGGGAAATGTGGAAGTAGGCATCTTTGAGGTCCAGGGAGGCTAGCCAGTCCCCTGGCCTTAGACAGAGAATGATAATTCCCAGAGTTACCATTTTGAACTTTGGCTTTAAAAGATGTTTGTTCAGATATCTTAGGTCCAGGATGAGTCGCCACTCTCTTGTCTTTTTGGGGGGTTAGGAAGTACAATCCTTTGCCCCTGTGTAGAGTGGGAACTCTCTGTGTAGCTCTGAGAGCTAGGAGAGAAGAAACATCTGCCTCTACAGCAAGGGTCTCTGATAGATTTGCAGGTGGAAAGATCTGGCTCATCCTGGGAAATTTCTTGAAGCTGAGAACCAGTCCCTGGCTTACTACTTCCAGGACCCACTTGTCTGATGTAAGAGACATCCAGTCCTGGACAAAGTAAGCCAGCCTGCCCCTACTGGAATAGGAGAGCCACCTGGGCAGACCCATCAGGGTGTCTGCTTGGCAGGGCTTTAGGCTGAGGGTGGATGCAGGACTGCTCATCCCCCTTCTGCCTCTCCCTCTAAAGAACCCCCTCTGTGAAAAGGAAGAGGAGGCCTGAGTTTGGTTAAAAAGGCCTTTGGAAAGGCCTGCCCCTGGACTGCTGCCTTTGAGGAGTTGCTTGCCTTTCTTTGGCCTGAGCACTCCTGTAAGTGGCCCTGTACTCGTCCATCTTCTTCATGTAATTCTCTGTCTGCTCCCCAAACAGAGAATTACCAATTACAGGAAAAGCCATGGCCTTAGCCTGGGTATCCTGTGAGAGGCTAGTACATCTGAGCCAAGCCATCCTCCGAAGAGCCACAGATGTAGCCATGACTCTTGATGATACATCAATGGAGTCTACAGCAGCATGACACTGTACTTTCGATGCCTCAATCCCATCTGCAGCCACCTGCTCCAGTTCCTAGGCAAGCTGGTGGGAGCCTGTTTAGCCGGTGCCACTACAGTGTCCCACCTGGACTTCTGGTACCTGGCTATACAGGCCATATAGTTAGCCTGCCTGAGTCCCAAAGATGCTGCCATGTATTGTTTCTTGCCATGGCATCAATCTTCCTGAGTCCTTGTGGGGTGGTGCCAAGGAATGTTTGCCTTATCACAGGCAGCAGCCTGCACAACCCCAACATGGCTGCATTGCTGAAAAAGGAACTCCGTGTCTGAGCCTGAGAGAGTGTACCTCTTGTCCATTTGTCTGTCCACAGGAGGTACAGAATTAGGGGACTTAAGAATTTTTTGTGTCTGTTACCCAAAGGATTTGTGGAGGGGAATAGACAGTCTCCTGGACTCTGGGATGTCCATCATCTCAACATAATCAGGCTCTTCCTGATCCTCTACTGCTTCCTCCACAGGAAGCTGGAGGGTATCAGCCACTTTTTTGTAGAACATGTAGTGTGAAGGGGACTCAGAAAGCCTAGGAGGAGAAACACCTGAAGGTCTGTCTGGGGAGATGTCCGGGTCAATAGGCACATCCAGACTGTCACCATCATCATAATCATCCTCATACTCTCCCGCCTCCTCCTCCGGTTCATAAAATTCCTCCAAAAGTATAATCCGGAACCAGGGGAACCAACCGAACCGAGCCCCTGCCAGATAGTGCCGGTTCGGTCGGAACCGAACTAAGCGATTGCACAATCCTAATCACCATGGCTATCTCATCGGCGGTCGGAGTATGAAATTCTGGGTCCGAACCGGTCGATTTGTCTTTTTCTTTTTGTCAGAACCGATTCCACGGAATCGGCTCTCCTTTTGCCCGAAGTAGTATTGCCCTGGTCAGAGGACACTCCTTCTGGTTCAGTCAGAACCGAACCGGGCTGGCCATCCAGATCAGCGGACTTCTCAGCCTCTCTTTCCCTCAGTCTACCTAATCTCTTTTCCAGGGTAGATCTGGGAAAATTCTTGCAAATTTGGCAGTCTGAATCGAGGTGGTCAAACCCCCAGACAAACACAGGTGGTGTGGGGATCAGCCTTAGCAAAGACCTCCCCACACACACTGCAGTGTTGAAACCCAGTGGGCCCAGTTATTTTCTTGGGTTTCTCAGACATGGCCAGTCCTAACCAAAAACTTACCCTTTTTTTGGCAATTCGCCAGGCAAGACTCCCCTATCGGTTCCTGACCGTGTCACGGGTCTTGGAAAAAAAACAATTACATTTTTTTTTTTTTTTTTTTTAGAACCGATACGGACCGTAACCACACTCTAAAGTAAAGCACAAGTTTTTTACCTCAAATTGATCCCAGTTTACAAGTTCCACACAGAAAACAGAACAAAAACCTATCTATAGTACTCACGGTACCACAGAGAGACTTGAACCGACTATGCGCGAAAACAACAATTCGGTAGAAACCGACCGAAAACCGACACTTCAACCGACTTTTGAACCGAGCAGCAGGAGAAATCTCCGGAGCGACTGTTCAGTGAGGCGGAGTAAAGAATCTGACGGTTGCAGTTTAAACAGCAGACGGGCTTCAACCGAGCTCGTGATTAACGTTCTATGCAAGGCATAGATAAGTTAACCCTTTGTTCTCCGAGGCAGTTGAAAGGCAGGACCTAACTGCATATGTCAGAATACAGCAAGACTTCATGTTGTTTGAATAAGAGTTTCTCTCATATTTTTTCATGTGTTTTCCATTAAAAACTGAAAATGACTGGCTCTACCATGGGATACAACAGAGGAGAAAGGCCTGGCCTGGAGAATAACACCCTTACTCTCGGACCTCATGCTGCCACCTGAAGCACTGGACCGGCGGGATGGTGTGGTAGGCCCACCAACACCAGAAGCAGAAAGTCATGGGTGAACGCCTCCCAGGTAAAGCTGTTTTGGGGTCAGGAGTTGGGCAAAGCCGCTGCAACATTTGGCTATGCACGAACAACAACCAATCTATAACATTTTATTGGGGTGATGTCTTCAAAACTGATTTAGTGGTTTTGTTAATGGGGTTATCAGAAGGACAGATGAGGATGCTCTAAATTTAGTGTATAAATACCTCATGGGAAACTGATCCACAAAGTCAGTAAGCAGGAGGGCATGCGTAGTGTGTGTGGTGGTGGGGAAATGGTGCATTAGAAATTGATAAGAGTGACAGGAGGTAGAGAGTGGCGTTAGTGGCAGTATCAAATTACAAAGCAGTGAATGGGAGATGACACGGGCCACTTTTGTTCAGCGTTTAATTTACCATGATGTACTCCCTCAGACATCCAGCCCCCACTGGTCCTGCCCACTCACCCAGCCCCATCACCCATCTTCCTGGGACCCCCAGCTGACTGTCAGTAGGGGCACTACTTGTGGAGAGCTGGTCAGTGCCTTGGAAGGAGAGTGCCACGGTCAGCAATGTGGGGCCTACGATGAGGGGCAGACATCCTCCTGCAGCACTTACTTGCGATTTTCTCTGTTTTATGTTCCCCAGACACCAAGGGGATCTCCTAGTATGCATGCACACATGCATTTATTGCATCAGAGCATGTCAGCATCCCTCCCGATTCCTGAGCTCCGCCTGCACCGCCACCTGTGGTCAACCAGGTGATGGCAGCGAAGCGGAGACCGAACTCCCCCTCTCCGAGGTGGAGAGCATCCTCTGGGATGCTCAGCACACCTCCCCTGGCCAACCCTCCGATTCAATCCCAAAGCCAGTCCATCAGTATCACGAGCGGTGCCGCTACTGCTGCGCCGGTGGGCTGGCATGTTCAGCATTTTTTTTTTTTATAAACAAAGAGCACCTTTCCTGGTGCACACATCAACAAGTGGTAAGAACCCTCACTTTCCCCAAAGTTGATTTTTTCATGTCCCCTATTTTGAAAGGGAAGGGACTGTAATTTGGCTCTGTGGATCCGAGCCGCCAATCCCTTTCCATTTCCTAGTACTGCAATCCACCCATTCTTCTTAAGTCACTATAGGGAGTGCGTTGGGACATGCTCCATAGACATGAATGGGGTGGTTTTTTAAACTCAGTTTTACATATTTAGATGGCTGCCACAAACAAATCAAGGGCACTGCTCAACTAACAAGGTCCATTTTAGTTGAGCAATGCCCTTTACTTGTTCGTGGCGGCCATCTAAAATATGTAAAACCCAAGTTAAAAAAAAAACCAAAACAAACACCCTATTCATGTCTATGGAGCATGCCCCGACACACTCCATCTAGTGACAAGACAAATGGGCAGATCGCAGTACTAGAAGTGGAAGGATCGGCAGCTTGGATCCAGAGAGCCAAATTATGATCCCTAACCTTCCAAAAGAGGGGACATGAAAAAAAAAAAATCTAATTTTGCCACAATCCGACTTTGAGGAAGGTAAGGGTCATTCCTAGTTCTTGCGGGGCAAATGCTACAAAAAGAGCGGGAAAGGTGCTCTTTAATGATCAGTTACTTGGGGACTAATAGCCACTTAGGAAAGTGTGCAACTGAATATAAACTTAGCAAGGGTGGTCCAACAGCGAGCAAAACTGAAAACTTAAAAAATATATACATACACACACACACACACACACACACACACACACACATATACACACATATATACAATATACACACACACACACACATATATACAATATACACACACACATATATATATACACACACACACACATATATATACATATACATAGGGGGTATCTCTAATTCCAAGTTTGTGTCTCTCTAGCAAAAATATTGCTGCTCTTTTTATAACAAGTCTTTGCCTACTATTTAACTTCTTTATCCTGAGCTCATTAAGGAGACATCCTGTCTTTCACAAAATGTCCTTGTCAGTTCTTTGCAGAGCAGGCCTGCAAACAGAACAGGGTCCCAAGCTGGCCTCTGCTGACAGCACTGCAAAAGAGTCTGCAAACAAGCCTGAGACGAGCTCAAACTGCATCTCGGGTTAACCCCCTAAATTCCAAATAGCTCTTTGCAATCATTTCAGCAGTGTAACTATATAAATTTCAAAAAAGGGATTCCAGTATCCTTAGTTGTACACATATTTTTATAACTGCAAATACGCAAGGGGGAAGAAAAAACAAAAACAGCCAGTGAAGGCAGAGAGATAGCAAGAGGGGGAGAATCGCGACACCGACAGAGTGATCAGCTCCTAGGTCTCACAGACAGACGTGAGGCAGAAAAGGAGAGGCTAGAACATATCCTTGCATTTAACTCTTTCTGCACAACAAATGGGTCCGGGCCTTATTCAACCCTGTCACACACCCCCTACCTAGGTTTGCATCTAGCTGCAAGCTCCCAACCACGACCTGTTACCAGTCAGCTACCATACAACTCATAACCACACTCCAGCCGACAAACCTACAAACAATACAGGTACCTGGCTTCCAGATGGGCAGGTTACAGGTGTACCTGGGTTAGACAGGGTAGGGTTAAAGGTGAACCTTGACAAAGTGTCAGTGACACATGAAACAGTCACATGACACGTATGTGCCATGGTGTAGGGGTGCTGCGAGCCATTCTTTTTTTTAACTTTGAATAAAAGTATTGCATTAACTGGACCTAGCACTTTTGGGTCTTTTCTACAATTGGTTCACAGTTTGTAGCCCGACTTGGTGATCTGAAAATTGTCTGAAAGTTTTGTCTGTGGCACCAGTGGAATTTTTATGTAGCCACCTCTCCCTCTTTTGGGGTTACAGGTGTACCTGGGTTCAGATGGGGCAGCATTACAGGTGTGATTGGGTTCAGACGGGCAGGGGACCTGGCTGTTGGCTGTCTCCTTGGCAGACTCCTGATGTCTGAGGGTAGCAAGGGGAGGGCTGTTTGAACCAATGACTCTTAAAAGGGGAATGCGACCCTCTGATTGGCTGTAGAGCAGCAAGAGGCACGCCTTGCCAAGGTCTGCTCAGACGTCTGAAACAGGTGATCAGTTGGGGAGAGAAGATGGCTGGAAGAGCTCTCAATCCTGCCTCCCGACCCCTCTTTAGCATTTTTTCTTGCAAGTGAGCCGCCAGGTAGGGGAACTCTGTGGTTTTAAAGCACCTGCAGCACACGCTTTTAGGGCTTCGCTGCATGAATGCCACCTCTGATTGGCTGCAGAGGCAGCAGAGGCGTAGCTTTTAAGGTCTGCTCTGGCTGTTTGAAACAGGTGATCAGCGGGGCGGCAGCTGGAAGGGCTCTCAATCCTGCCTCGACCCCTATGGTGTTTTCCTTCCTCCAAGTTATTCTAGAATATCCACAATTACATTTTATTCATCAAGCAAATGTTACCACAATCCCCCAAGTTCAGTATGATCAATATTCCAAAGTGAGTTAGGAAGGAAGATGGTTTCAAAAATAAGTGTGGAAATTGAATAAGGTGTTCTCCCATTTACAACTGAGACCAAACAGAAAATGTTAGCCGACTGGAAACCTGATAGCAACCCCCTAAAGCCATAGCATCAGAATTATAGATTGCCCTGTGCACTAGACACCCTAAAGAAATACTGCACTTAGCAAACTGGTGACAACAAAGTTGAGTATATAATACAGCAGTGATGCCTACGAGATGAAACTTGAAGCATGAATCAGCAAATGTTATTATATGCAACAGGAAGTCCATTAAGATCCTTACTGCCAAGAATCCAAAAATAAGTGGGAAAATTAGTCAAAAAAAGGGAAGAACAGATTTGTAACAATAAGGCAAGTCCTGGAAAAAATACTGTTTTAGCTTGTACACTGCCACACTGATGGATATTTCTTACACACTGTATTAATATGCACAGTAAGAGTTCAGGATAGATCCAGCTGGAGAACAGGACCTTTCTGTGAGCGGCAGTGACCGTGCATCAGACAACCTTTCCACCCGCACATAGGCCACCAGTGGCAGTGACACAGCAGCTCCATCTCCAAAAGTCCATGAGGGATGTGCAGCTTCCACACCAGAACACAAGACTCTCCTTCCAGCCTGCTCAGACATTTTAAAAATCTGCTGCCTTCCCGTGCTTCTGCCAGTCGTACTGTGGGGAAGACGCACAAAGGAATGTTGCCAGCTCATAAATCTTCCTGTCAGCCCATTGTGCTCTCCTTCACTACCTCCAACCAGAGAGCAGGACTTTCCTGTGAGCAGCAGCGACCATTCATCAGATGACCCTCCCGCCAGCACACAGGCCACCGGGGAAGACGACCCAGTGGCTTCATCCCCAGGGGTCCATGAGGGTAGCAGAGCTCTCTCTCCAGTACACGGTTCTCCTTCCAGCTTGCTTGGGCACTGTTCAAATTTGATGCTTTCCCCTGCTCCCGCCAACTGGGCTGTAGGGAAGATGCTCCGCCCCAAATTCCCCAGACGTTAAAGTTTCTCCCCGCAAGCAGCCCAGTGCAGATAGGCATGAGCCTGCAGTCAGCTGAGACAGAAGGGTCCGGGGCCCGTCTCACTGCCGGCTCATGCCTGCAGGTGTTCAGTAAATTGCTGCCTCTATATATTGTAATTTTATGTATGCTTGCAAATTATGCTTTGATCATACAGCTAGACACTGACGTAGTGATACTCCCTCTGTATAACTGCTTGGTGAGGCCGCACCTGGAGTACTGCGTGCAGTTTTGGAGGCCACACTTAAAGAGGGACATTAACCTCCTGGAGAGGGTCCAGAGGAGGGCAACCAAAATGATTTGGGGCTTGGGGGACAGGACCTATGAGGAGAGGCTCGAAGAGCTAAATATGTACACATTGGAAGAGAGAAGGGACCGGGGGGACATGATAGAGGTCTTCAGGTACATGAAGAGGGTAAATAGGGGAGGAACAGTCAGGGTGCTTTGATGGAAGAAGGAAGGGGCCACTAGAGGGCATGGGTGGAAGCTGGAGGGGGGAAGATTCAGGGGAGAAAGGAGGAGGTGCTACTTCACTGAGAGGGTGGTGGAGCCATGGAATGCACTACCTAGGGGGCTGGTGGAGGCAGAGACAGTGGAGGGGTTCAAGAAGGGTGGGACAGGTACAGGGGAAGGGTTCAGGAAGCAAAATCCAATGCAGCAAGAATATCCGGAACTGGGAAGGGAGAAGCCAGAGAAGGCGAGGGGACAGCAAGGTCAGCACCCTGGGTGGGGCTGACCAAGCAGAGACACGAAGACCGTTAGGGCCTATTCTGCTGGCATTTAGTATGTTAGTCACTACCTGGTTACTCATTATTTAGTCTCATCAGTTGCATTTCAAAATATTATATGCTGCTGCTTGTTTGATGCAATTTTTATGTCAGCCCAGCCTCAGTTCTCATCACCCCATACAGAATCTTAAAGAGCACCTGACACCTTTGGAAAACATAATATTTAGACACAATTTAACTTGTATTTCGTATGTATGTATTTTATATTATGTGTGTGTGTGTGTGTGTGTGTGTGTGTGTGTGTGTGTGTGTGTGTGTATATACACACACATACACACATATTATGTGTATATCGTGTGTAATATATATACACACACACACACACACACGTATATATACACACAATGTATATATATATATATATATATATTTTTTTTAAAACAGATTTTCTCCTCTTCATTATTTATTACTGAAGAGATTTCCACAAAAACAAGCTTTCATCCCTCAGAGTTTATCTACCTCTGTAGCTTACTCGCTACTTGAAATTATAATGCCCTATTGTGACATCATAATCTGTTGACATGGGAATAACTATGATGTCACAATCAGAGCATTATGACATCAGGTTGGGAAGATACACTAGAAGCTGATGAACCCTCAAGGAACAACTCTCCTGTTTTCATGTATATGACCTCAATAATAACAACTAATGGGGATCAAAGACAGAGCTAATGAGAAATACAAGCTGCATTATGTCTAAATATTATATTTTTCAAAGTTCTTCTTGAGGTGTCGGCTCTAACTTCTCTGGTGCTTCAGGCCTGTTTTACTGCTTGGATTTTAACAAGTGTAACTTGCTACTAATTGGTATACCCTTCCCTACAGCTGTTTGTAAATGCAGAACTATATATACATACACATATATATATATATATATATATATATATATATATATACATATACACATACACATACACACATACACACACATATATATACACATATATACGCATATATACACATTATATATGAGGCAAACAACTCAGTTTAATGCATCAGTTAGGGTTGTTCACACTGCGACAAAAGCGAAATTCGATGTTAGGGTTGAAACCCCTTTGCACCCTCCAGCCCACCCCCAACTGGAATCGGGTGCACGTTGAGTCGTCGACCTAGCTCTCACCCATCACATGTGGAAAGAAGCTGAGGAATAGGAGAATGGAGGAGAGTTAGGGCCGACGCCCCAACGTGCACCCGATTCCAGTTGGGGGTGGCTGAGGGCAAAGGGGTTTCTCCCTCAGACTTTCACTTTATCGCAGTGGAACAACCTAACTGATGCATTAAACTGAGTTTTTGACCTCTAATTTCCTTCTTTTGAGGATAATGAGAAATAGTAGAATGTCGCGCGCGTGGCCTGGGACCTGTCTTGTCACATAGTAACATTGTGCCCGCAAATGCAAATCGTAATGCGCATGGTGACGCAAAGTGAAACAGAAAGAGAAACAGTACTGTAGACAGAAATGTTAACAACGCAAATGCAACCGTAAATGAAAATGCAAAGGGTAATGCACATGGTGGCGTAAACGTGAACGGTAAGTGAAACGGGTACGGAACCACAAGCAGAAACGGTAATGGTAACAGTAATGTAAGCGCACAGGCTGGTTTTCCCCAAAAGCTATATAAAGAAAGACAGTGAGTGTATAGAGAAAGACAGTGAGTACAAAGAACGTATGCAAAATAATGACTCTCTGAACAGAAAAATGAGGACTTGGAATAGTAAATTGCTTATATCTCAGGAACCGTATGACAGAAAAAAAAATTTAAAAGTCAAATGAATTATCACTTTCCTGGCTAGTTTTGCACTTAGCCCCCAGTAGAGAGCAAAGCATTCGACGAAGTCCGTATATCGCACCGTTTCGAGATATGGGCCCTGAAAGGCGCGTAACACCGTAATGTTATCCTATGGGGAAAAATAGAAGTTTGGAGTGCCATAACTTTGCCACCCTGTAATATTTTGTTCACCAAACCACTGAAAGGCACATCTGTGGGATGTTGGCTGTGGTCCCTGCAAATCTCAGCCCAAAAGACCAAACCGTTATTTTGCAGCAGGGCGCCAAACGATTGCTGCAATGTGTTGTACGCCGTAATGTTATCCTATGGGAAAAAGCGTCAACTTTGGAGTACCGTAACTTTGCCGCCGTGTAATATTTTTTCAGCGAAACACTGAAAGGCACATCTGTCAGATGTCGCTGCGTTCCCTTCAAATTTCAGCCCAAAATTCCAAACCGTTCTTTTGCAGCAGGGTGCCAAAGAATTGCTGTCATTCCCACAGCCTAGAAAAGTACTGTCGCAATTTATGAAAGCGTTCGCAAAAATTTGCGACACTTTCGTGAGTGCGACACTACTTTGCGAAAGTACTTTTTCCAGAAATGTGAAAAAACATATTTCTGGGGTGTTTTGCCCCAAAATAAAGACATGGCTAGCATCCTCAGGGTCTGACTAGGTGAATACAAAAAGAATTAGGTTGCTAGAGGGTCCTACATTTAAATGCCAAGCATTTTTCTGATCACCAACTGAGAACAAAATGTCGGATTTGCGACAGTAAAAGGGCCATTTGCGAAAGTAAAAACTGCATTTGCGACACAGTCGAACTTTTTGTTAACTTTTCCCATTGACTTATAATGGGAACTTGTTTTTTGAATAACTTTTGAACAGTTTAATATTTTTTCACGAAATCTTCGGAAGGCACATCAGGGACCCCGGCCGCACGTTCCCTGAAGATTTCAGACCAGTCGCGCAAACCGTGCAACCTGTAGGCACGACCGTAGAATTCCAAAAAAAAAAAAAAAAAAAAAAGTAAACACACGTGCAGATCACGTTTAGTAACTCCGCAGCCGTATATCCGACCGGTACGAAACTTGGCAGATCCCAAGGCATATGGGTTTTGATTCTGTATTCCAAATTTCAAGCAAATCTGTTGAATGGTTGCTAAGTTATTAAGGTGCAAAATTTTGGGTTTTAACATGCAAATGGCTCCTCAACCCTAACTATGGTAGCACTACCGTGCTACCATAATATGTATCTGCGTATGTGTGTGTGTGTGTATGCATATATATCTATATATCTCTCTCTCTCTATATACATACATACATACATACACATACACGTATATTTGTAATTTTAGATTTTCTCTTTTTCTCCCGACCTGGGACCCCGCGAGACGCAGGCGCATGCTGGTACCAGCTTGGCCTTCCTCCCCACCCCTGGCTATTGCCGCCGCACTCTTCACACCTATGCTTCCCACGGACCTCCACCTGGTGGGAGCGGAACTACAGAGGTGCGGCATCCACCCTGGAGGAGAACTGCCTCGCAGCCTCACTTCCGCTCTCTCCTCCTCCACGCACCAGTTCCTGATGACCCGAGTGGTTCCGAACCCGGGTCACCAGCGTGGCGCAAGGTAAGGCATCCAGCGCCTCAGCTCTCAGCGCCACCGGGCCAGCCTCTAACTGTTATTTTTAACAGTGCTGAATACTTACCAAATTATTGTCCTCCTTCCAGGGCTCTTAGTCCCTATCCTCTTTCTAGCAGACTCCCTACCAGTTCCCCAGAATAAAGTCAGCTGTTCCCTATATAATCCCTAATGGATTACAGTCTCTGCAACTCTATGGTAGTGGCACACCTCCCTCCTAACCGTAGTCTAGGTAATAAGCTCCCTGAACTGGTGGCTTTGATGGAAGAGGGATGCCTGGATATCGTGGCAGTCACAGAAACATGGTACACAGGGAACCATGACTGGGATGTCAACATACCAGGGTACACAATCTACAGGAGGGACAGGAAGGGTAAAGGAGGAGGAGGAGGAGTAGCTCTCTATGTAAGGGAAGGGATCAAAGCAACGGAACTAAAGGGTAAACAGGGAGGAGAGGAGGCACTGTGGGTCACCCTGGAGACTGGAAATGGCACCACAATCCATAGAGGTTGTATACAGACCCCCCCATCTCAGAGGGAGGAAATGGACAAGGAAATAGTAGAAGGAATCCTTAGGATGGCAGAGAAAGGGAAGATATTGCTGATGGGGGACCTAAATATGCCAGATGTTACCTGGAGCACCTTTGCTGCAGCCACATCCAAGAGCAGGGCCATTCTCGATACCCTACAGGGGGCACGCCTCAGACAACTAGTGTTGGAACCCACTCGGGAAGGAGCAATCTTAGACCTGGTACTCTCAAATGGGGACGGAGAGAGGATCTCAGATCTAGAAGTGGGTAGCCATCTGGGAATAAGTGACCACCAAACAGTGTGGTTCACGATAAACTCAGCTGTAGTCAAGCCATACAAAAGTAGAAGGTACTGGGCCTCAGGAGGGCTGATTTTGTCAAAATGGGAGAGTGCCTCAGAATAGCACTAGCAAACAGGCAAGAAGGAGGGGTGAAGCAACAATGGGGAAACATCAAAACTGCCATCACAGAGGCAACAAAAGCCTTTGTGTGAAGCAAACAAACAAATTAAAACAAAACAAAACCAAAAAAAAACCAAAAACACTGGTTCTCAAAAGAGGTGGGGGGGAAGGTTAGGATGAAAAATATAGCATTCATAAAGTATAAGGAAACACAGAAGGCGCAGGACAGATAACTGTACCAGTTAAAGTAGAAGGAAGCGGGGAAGGCAGTCAGAATAGCAAAGGCCCAAACCGAGGAAAAGATAGCCAACTCAGTTAAGAAGGGGAATAAAACCTTTTATATGTAAATTAGGGAGCGAAGAAAGACAAAGGGAGGGATACTGAGGCTGAATAAAGACGGTGGGTGGGCAGAGAGGAACAGTGAAAAAGCAGGGATACTGAACGAATACTTCTGCTCAGTATTTACAAAGGAAAAGAGGAGGAACCTAATCCAGTCAGAGCACTCTGGATTTTGGGGGAGGGGGGTTCGATATCAGTCCTTTCACAGAAGAAAGGGTTCTGAAAGAACTCCTAAAACTGAAGGTGGACAAAACAATGGGACCTGATGGGATTCATCCCAGAGTTCTAAAAGAACGGGAGAACTAAGTAACACCACCGACTACCCTTTTAACAAATCATGGGAGGATGGTGTGGTACCAGAATCTGGAGGAGGGCAGATGTGATTCTCCTTTACAAAAGTGGAAGCAAGACAGAGGCAGGAAACTACAGACCTGTCAGTTTGACTTCAGTGGTAGGAAAATGATGAGATCACTTCTAAAAGAAGAACTGTCAGTACCTAGAGGCCAGAGGGCACAGGACCCAAGGCAGCATGGATTCACAGCGGAAAGTCATGTCAGAAGAATCTAATCGATTTCTTTGACTGGGTGACCAAAGTAGTAGACCAGGGAAGGGCTGTGGACATGGCCTACCTAGAATTTAACAAGGCATTTGACACAGTTCTGCACAAAGATTAATAAACAAATTAGCCAGCCTGGGAGTGGGTCCCAGGGTGGTATACAAATGAAAACATTGGCTGAACAACAGGACACAGAGGGTAATAGTACATGGAGTCCACAGTGAAGAAAGGGAGTTACTAGTGGGTACCGCAGGGTTCAGTACTGGGTCCAGTCCTTTTTAAATGTCTTTACAAGTGACATTGATGAGGGACTGGAAGGAAAGATGTCTTTTGCAGATGACACAAAGATCTGCAAAAAGGTTGATACACAAGGTGGGGTGGAAAGGGTGGAAAAGATGAGAAGGGACTTGGCAAGGTTGGAAGAATGGTCAAATGTATGGCAGCTTAGATTCAAAGCAAAAAGTGCAAAGTAATGCACCTGGGAAACAAACCCAGGGAAGAGTACACAATGTGGGGGAGAATACTGACAACAAAAATGGAAAAGGACCTGGGGTAGTTATATCAGATGACCTAAAGGTGGGCAAGCAATGTGAGAAGGCAGTAGAGGCGGGGGGGATACTGGGATGCACAGGTGGCATCACCAGTAGAAAACAGGACGTTTTATCCCTCTGTACAGACAGTTGGTGAGATCCCACCTGGAGTACTGCGAGCAGTTCTGGAGACCCCATCTCTGCAAAGACAGACAGGGTGGAGGCTGTCCAGAGGAGGGCAACTTCAAAATGGTGCAGGATCTGCACCAGAAGACATATAAAGAGAGACTAAAGAAGCTTAATATATATACCCTCAAGGAAAGGAGGAAGAGGGGGACATGATAGAAACTTTCAAGTACCTCAAGGAATCAACAAAGTCCAAGAGGGTAGCATCTTTCAGAAAAAAAAGAGATCGCAAGAACAAGGGGCACAATTTGAAGATGGGGGAGGGCAGCTCAGAGGTAATGTGAGGAAGTATTTTTTCATAGAGTTGTGGATGCATGGAACAGCCTTCCTGAGGAGGTTGTGGAGTCAAAAACAGTGGGGGGAATTCAAGAATGCATGGGACAGACATAAGGCAATTCTAGTGGGAAGTAGGAGGAAGCAGGCCGTTGGTTAACTAGGATCTGCAGCTTATCCATTATTTAGGGAAATGGACAGACTAGGTGGGCCAAGCGGTACGTATCTGCCGTCAGATTCTATGTTTTTAACTCCACTGCCATCTGCAGTTATAAACTGCTAATCCAAAACAATGTATCACTATCAAAGAATCTTTATTCTTCTCCCACAGAGTGTGGGCCCAGTTAAAAATCACAGCCCTCTGGACCTGAACACTTTACCACTGTTTGACGGGGACAATGAGTCTAACCGGGTCCTCCCTCCGTTACTTAGGCCTCAAAGGGCTTAAGTTGCACATCTTAACGTCTATAGTCTCATGGCCAGTAAACTGAACTCGAGACCTGGATGGCCCCATATACCCAGATATTCTTGGTATCTCGGAGTCCTGGCATCTAAAATGTTTTGAGTCAGTGACTGCCTTGTTTGTTTACATTTGTACATGTAAAGGGGAACTTGCATATGCAGTTGCTTACAAATGCAATCACGTATAAAGGTAGTCACTGACCCAAAACCTGTTAGACGCCTATTAGTTACATTGCAGCCCTTTCCGTACTGCACATTATCAAGGGGTGGGGCTGCAGATTGTGGTAACTGGCTCAGCTGAACAAGGAAGTACTGCTGACCAAGTAATACATTCAATATCTAAATAACCTTCTTTTAAAAAAATTTAAAAACAGAACTCTATTAGATCCTCGAGCAGGCAGCTTCTTGTCACGAGCTGCCTGCCCAGCGGATGCATTTGTGTCAGCAGCTCTTTAAAGGTTGCCCTGGCACTCCTGTCCATTCTGTTGCTGTAGATGATAAAATATCACTCATCTCAACATAGCTGCTAATGTGTTCAATAATTTACTGACCTTGATAAGTTTATGACTCCCCAAAAATAGTATCCTGCATGGTCTCCCTAACATATATTCCCCCACCTTAAAATTCCATTTCCAGCTAGTCACTAGGAAAGAGGTTCTCTCCCTGCTGAAGTGAATTAGAAGTCATGGTTGTGACAGGGTTGGGAAGACCCTGTCCCATTTGTTATGCATAGAGAGATAAAAGCAAGGACCTATTTTGTCCTCTTCTATACTGCCTTTTGTCTCTCTTGCCTGTCTGACTGTACAATCATATTTTCCTTGCACCACTCCGACGGTCCCACAATTTCCCCGTTATCCCCACTTCCTTCACTTGCAGTTTTTGTTCTCTCCCCCCCCCCTGCTTCTCTGTAGTTAAAAAAATATATGCAAATCTTTACATGAAACTGAGATCCCTTGGTTTGCAAATGTATACAATGACATTGTTGAAAGGATTACAGCTACTTGGGTTTGTTAAAGAAGTTAGCAGTTTGGAGCAGAAGGTTGACCTTGAGCAACCTCTTGAGCTTTCACAAGCTTGTAACAGAACTGGCAGCAGGAAATTAATTCTGGGAAACAGTGTCTTAATAGGATGCCTAATGATTCATTTTTTTTTTTTTTAAACCTATTTTTCCCCCTCCGGTTGCGGTCTGTAGAGCCTCTCAGGCATCCTGCCTGTTCCTGCCCTGCCTGAAGTCTTCCTACCTGAGCCTCCTCTCTCCTCCTTCTTATCCCATACAACCGGCACCCCCAGCTTAACCCCTTCAGGGTGGGGCTGCCCCTCCTCTTGGACGCTCTGTATAGTCAGTCTCCGGCTTTGTGGGTGAGAGCCCAGGTGGAGGACACTGGAAGGCCAGGCAGTGGGCATGGGGGCTGATGCCATCACCTACCCGCAGACCAGTGTTTTCCCTGTTCTGGTGAGCGTCCCCCTCCCCCGTGCATGGTGCCGTCATACCGCGTCAGACACGCTACCTCCATGCTGCCCTCCATGCTGCAGCAGAGCCGCTTCTTTGGCGGCGATGTCCCGACCTCCCGGGAGGACAGCAGCTCAGCGGATGCTCAATCTTCACCCGCCCCTGCCAATCACCAGCGCCTGAGCTCGCTCACGAACCTGGGTCGCCGGCGTAGTGCGAGGTGTAGCGTCCAGCACCTCAACCCTCAGTGCCACCAGGCTGGCTAGGATGCTCCTGTTAAGAAGACTCATGTACTCCTCAGGCTAGACACAGAAAGTTCAATGAAAAAAATAGGAGATGAAACTTACAGAACAAGTTGCAGTGGTTAAACTGCCAGGCAAAAACATCACAATATAAAAGAATAATGTTTTGTTAGGAGTGAAGCAACTGAGATTTAACATACACACTAACATACTAAAAGCCACCAGAATAGGCCTAACGGTCTTTCTGTGTCTGCTCGGTAGCCAGCCCCTATTGGGTGCTAGCTGCTGCTCCTCCCCCCGGCCCCCCGAGAGGGTCAACCTTGGCTTCAGTACACTCATGCATCTGTCCCACCCCCTCCTAAAGCCCTCCACAGTTCCTTGTTCAACTAGACTCCCAGAAAATGCATTCCATGGCTCCACCACCCTCTCAGTGAAGTAATGCTTTCTACGTTCTCCTATGTAGGTTTCCCTCTTCAACTTCCATTCATGCCCCCGGTTGTGCCCCCTTTCTTTAACATGAACATTTCTTTGGCTCTGCCCGTTAATCCCTTTCACATATTTGAATACCTCAATCATGCCCCCCCCCCACCATCTCTCCTCTCCTCCCTCCCTCCAGCGAGTACAGCCCAATGGCTTCCAGCCTTCCTCATAGGTCCTATCACTCATGCCCTGGATCATCCTGGTTGCCCTCCTCTGGACCCTCTCCAGCCGTCTATGTCCTTCCTAAGGTGAGGTCTTCAGAACTGCCCAATACTCAAGATGCGGCCTGACCAAGGCATTATACAGAGGTAGGATCACCTCGCTCCTCCTGGACATTATTTCCCGGACTATGCAGCCCAGTATCCTGTTTGCCTTTACCGCCGATCTTCTGCAGTTTCAGTGTCATTCATTCTGGTGTCTACCACCACCCCCAGGTCCCTTTCACTTGATGTGGCTTGCAGCAAGACACCTCCCAGGGTGTATACGTGACCTGGGTTTCTGATCCCCAGATGCAACACCCTACACTTCCCCAGATTAAACCTCAGTCCCCACCTCCTTGATCAACTCTCCAGGGTATCCAGATCCCTCTGGACTGCCACCCTCGCCGCCCCGTCAGCCAGTGCTCCCAGAGTCACCCGTAAACAGGCTCATCCTACTCCTAACCCCTGTCCCTATATCAGAGATATAGGCATTGAACAGGAGTGGTCCCAGTACTGAACCTTGGGGCACCCCACTGAAGACCTTCCTAGGGGAGAAGACTATCCCACCAACCACTACCCTCTGTGTTCCATCTGTAAGCCACTTTTCTACCGATCTAAGCAACTGTCTTCCCACCCCCAACTTTGTCAATAACCTGATGTGGGATACCAAGTCAAACGCCTTACTGAAATCCAGATACAAGACGTCCACCGGTCTTTGTTCAGGGTCCCTGTCACCCAGTTGTAAAAATCTATGAGGTTGGTCTGGCACGATCTCCCCGGGACGAAACCATACTGTTTGTCATCCATGTGCCCCAGCCTTTCCAGTTGCCTCCTGATCTTCCCTTTGCTGAAGCCCTCCATTAGTTTGCCTACCACTGACTTTAGGCTGACAGGCCTGTAATTTCCCCATCTCCTCCCTAGACCCATCTTTGTGGATAGGCACCACATGAGCCACCCTCCAATCCTGGGGCACCCTTCCTGTCTGGAGAGAGACGCTGAACAGCACAGCTAGTGGAGCTGCTAGTTCGTCCGCCAGTTCCTTCAGCACTCTTGGATGCAGCCCATCCGGTCCTGGTGCCTTGTCAGTTTTCAGCGCCCGTAGGGCCTCCCTCACGCTGTCCTCCGACTTCTCCCTTCCTAACCCCCCTCAAAAAGGCACCCATCCCCTTCTAGGCCTGGTCCACCTGGTACCCCAGCCTCATCTGGTCCCCTCATCTCCATCTGTCCTCTCCTCTCAGCTGTCCCCCCTTTTCGGTTCAATGGATCCCATGTCTCCTTCCCTCAATACTGAGGCAAGGTACTTGTTTAGTAACGTCTGCCTGTTCCCCGTCTCCTGAGCCCATCCTTCCCCAGTCCTAATCCTGGAGATGTGTGCTCTCCCTTTCCTCTTTTTCCCCTATGTGTCTATAAAATCCCCTTTCAACCCTTCGGATATCCCTGCACCTAGGTTTTGCTGCATCCTCGCCTTGGCTCCCTCACCACTCTTGTGACCTTCTGACAACTGCTGCCCCAGTGCTTAAACATGCATAGGCCACTTTTTATCCCTCACCACCTCTTGTACCTCCTGGTCCAACAGCACGGCTTGATGGGCCCTACCATTTTACGCCTTGCCCTTGCACACAAGCTAGTAGCCTCCTGTACCCCCTTTTAATGGTCTCCCACAAGCTACCAACATCCATGTCTGGCCTAATCTGGCTCAAGCTCCCCTCAGAATCCTGCCCACAAGTCTGCCCCCTGAAGTCCACTACTGTGTTTGAGCGGTTGTCCCCCAGACACAGCAGAAACCAGACCATGACACGGTCTCCTCCTGCCAGTGGACTACACACCTCCAGACCCCCTATCTGGTCGCTGTCTACAAGGACAACGTCCAGTATCCCCCCCAACCAGTAGGTTCCCCCACCTGTTGGACCGGAAAGGCAACCTGAAACACATCCATCAGCCTCTGCTCCCCGGCCACCACTGATGTCATGGTGTCCCAGTCTGCCCCCTGGCATATTTAGGTCCCCCATGACCACCATCCTACCCTTTCCACGGTCACAGTGCCCCTTGATGTTCTCAACCAATTTTCCCTCCAGTTCCTCATCCATTGCGGGGGGTCTGTACACCACCCCTACTTTCAATTTTTTGCCTCCCCTGATTGTAGGGTTACCCAAGTCGCTTACATTCCTCCTTCTGCCTCCTCCACTCCACTCACCAATATGCCATTCTTGACTATCAGTGCTACACCCCCTCTTCTACCCTCTTCTCTATCCCTCCTGAATATTGTGTAGCCTCAAATTTAGGTCCAATCATTCTTCTGGGTGGCTCATGTTTCCATAATCGCTGCCATATCTGCGATCCCTCTGCCAGCCTGGGCGCGGGCATTCTGTTGCCCATACTCCTGGCATTGATCAGGACCGTCTTCCACCCATCCCTACACAACTGACTCGGCCCTCGCATCCTTATTTGCCCTTTTGTGCTTTGTGTACATCAGCCACCTGCCCTCATTTGCCACCCTAGACCAGGGACCTCGCTCAGTCCTCCTGTCTGCATTCCTTCACTCAGCCCTCCCCCTTTACAAGTTTAAATCCCACTTCTCATTTATGAACTCAGCGAGTTTCAGTTTTAAGATCTCCTTCTCCTCTAGGTTTAGATGTATCCTATCCCTAGCATATAACCCCTTGTCATCCCATGCCCCCCCCAGTCCAACACCAGCCCATACCCTTCTGCCCTGCACCAATCCCTGAGCCACTGATTCACACCTCTGAGTCTGTGCTTTGTCTCCCCAGATGCCATAGGTACTGGCAGGATTTCCGAGAAGGAAATTGAACTCGCTATAGAATGGCAAAACTAAAAAAGAGGTTCTCAGAGGACTTTGAACTGCCAGTATGAAGAGTGAACCTGTACAATTTTTATTTCTTAATTTTAATAACAACAACAATAATAAAAAATGTTACTTATGAATTGTATAACCTTTCCTGGTCTGCCTATGCTTCCTGACCTATGCCTCGACTACAGTGGTACCGCAAGGTATGACAAACTTGAGCCTAAATTCCTAATAACTGCTGCTCCAGTTATAGCCAAGCTTCTTGCAACCATATTTAAGCCCCTAATCCCAGACACCATCCCTGGTGAATGGAAAACTGCCCCAGTTGTTGCTATCCGCCGGGAGAGAGAGTGTCTAAGGACCAAATTGAGAACTATTGGCCAGTCTGTTTCTATGTCTCAAGCAAAAGATACAGGAGAGGCTGGTATATAACCAGCTCTAGGAAGACCTAGAATTACACCACATCCTATCTGATGCCCAGCTTGGTTTTAGAAAACACCATGGCAAAGACACAACACTGGTCCATCTGACCACAGACATCCTAGAGGCAACAGATCAAGGGCAGTCTGGCAGCCATTTTCATAGACCTTACCAAGGCATTTTGACCTGGTGAACCATGGCTTCCTGCTGTTCAAACTCACAAAACTGGTCTGACAACCTTGCCTGCAGCTGGTTTACCCACCATGTATGCAATAGGAGACGGCCTGTTAAGTGGTAAGGTGGATTATCTGGTCTCAAACAGATTACAACTGGTGTTTTCCAGGTTCTATTTCAGGTCCTGTGCTCTTTTTCTATTAATGACCTGCCTGAAACTGCGGCGGAGCCCAACTGCAGCTCTATGCAGCTGATGCTGTCTAATACAGTGGCTCCTCAGACTTAAACCACATCATCCTTACCCTGGACAGTGACCTCAAACTCCTTGAAACCTGGCTGCTAAACAACAAACTCGTCCGAAACGTCAAAAAAATAAATAACAATAAAGTTGTTTGGCCCCAGACAATGATAGGCACTGCTCAAACCATCCATCCTCCCTGGTCTTCATATGGACTAGAAAACTTCATGATTAAAATTCTTAAATTTAAACCAAACTGGGGGAGGGGGCAGCAGGGTGCACAGCACTCAGTTACATGATAGAGTAACAGATCCCCCCTCCAAAAAAAAAAAAAAAAACTCAGGATAGAAAGAGGAAGAACTAGATGGGAGTGTGGGTTAAGAAGGGAGGGACCGAGGAAGATCAAAGGGGACATGCCAGGAGTGGTGGGGTCCAGAATCATGGTGGAGGGTGGTGTCTGAATGCTAGAAGTCTGACGAACATGATGGTGGAACTACAGTCATTGTATGCCAAGGAAAAAGTGGACATAGCAGCCATCAAGAAAGAGCTGTACCACACAAAACCATAACTGATCTAACAGTTCCCAGGTATAAAACGTACAGAAAAGATAGGGTGATGAGGGAGGGACTTGCTCTGTACGTGGAGGATATAACTTGCACCAGACAGGAAGAAGTGGAGGGTGAAACTGAAGCATTGAGGGTACAGGTACAATCCATTAAAGGGAGAAAACTAAGGATGGGGTGGTCTACAGAACAACGTTCCAGAATGAGGAACTGGATAGGGTACAGTGGTCCCAATCAGCTATGCACAGCGGGGATCCCCCACCCCTCCCTGCACTAGGAACATGTACTGCTGGCAGGGCGAGCTACAAGGGTGCAGTGGCACTCAGGCCCATGAGGTCTGAGGGGCCCAAATCATAATTTTGATGTTTATTCAAAACTGGAGAGGGCCCTGTAACATCCTGCACCCAGGCCTTTTGAGAATTTGCTCGCTACCTGACTGCAGTAAAATCTCCGTGGTCACTCCTGCACACTCTGGGCTGGATATTCAAACTGCACTATTCTGTGACGCAAGCCCTTGCGCTGCACAAAATAGTTGCGCAGGGGTGTGGCCGGGGAGATATTCAACAGAGTTGCGCTACTGAGCAACTCCTTTGAATATCACCCCTGGGCCACAGCCACTGTGCATGGCGCAGTGGAACCTGCCACCGCAAGTGGTCAGAGTGGAGCATTCAAGATGCGGTGGCGCAAGTACCATTGCGCCATGCGCAAACTTCCGATATTCAAAGGTGACATGCAAATGGAGCCATAATTCATGCAAGGACCAGGCAGGGCCATTTGCATCTTTTGTAGCCCCCATTTGCATGTATCGCCACAGATGCGCGATCCCGAGGACTTGCGCCTGGCGCCTGCCAGAGCAGCAGCCATCGGGACCGACGCTCCCTGCAGCCCGATCAGGCATAAGTTAAAAATCCCCCACCCCCGACTGGCCCTATCGCAGGCAAAGTTTAAACATCCTCCAGCCCGACCGGCCTGATCGCGGGCACAAGAATAAAAATCCCACCCCCAGCAGCCCGATTGCGGGCGAAAACAGTTCAACACCCCCAAGTACACACATCCCTGGTGGTCCAGTGCACTCATGCCGGATCGCGGGCAGAAATGCGGTTAAACCCCGGACCACCTACCCTGGTGATCTAGTGGACCCCCACACACCCACTGAGCCCCACCACCCGCCCCCATCAGCCGGCAGCATCCCACCTGCCTGCCGCCGCCGACTCACTGCCCAGTAGGGCTGCATGCCCATTGGTTCAGAGCAGAGCCAATCACATATCTGGACTGCCTTTATGCGGTATGGGCTGCGCTCCATTGGCTCTTGCTCTGAACCAAGGGCGTGCAGCCCTACCGGCAGTCAGTCGGGATGCTGCCGCCCGCCCGGCTGACGGGGTGGGGAGCAGGGTGGGGGCCGGTGGGTGGGGGCCACTAGATCACCAGGGTAGGTGGTCCTGGGGGGGCTTGAACGCATTTGCCCACGATCGGGCTTGAGGTCCACTGGACCACCAGGGATATGTACTGGGGGCGAACGATTTCTGCCCGGGCATCGGGCTTGAGGTCCACAGGACCACTCAGGGATAGTTCTTGGGGTTGAACTGTTTTCTGCCCGCGAACGGGCCAGTCGGGGGTGGGGATGTTTACACTTATGCCCGCAATCGGGCCAGTCAGAGGGGAGCGACACTTGCCCACGATCGGGCCAGTCGGGGTTACTATATGTCAAGATTGGGCTGCCGGGGGGCACAGGAGTATGTTGAGGGCCACCCACAGGTGCAGCGGCTGTGTTGCACCTTACAATGCGGCAGCTCACCTGTGGGTGCCCCACTTACTCCTTTTTCTGGCTCAAAGTGTGCAGGTTGGGGTTGCGCCAGACAACTCTGCACAGCCCGCTGAATATCGGGCTGTGCAGTTTATGCATGGTTCCCTCCGGTTCAGCATGCCTTCATTAGCATTGCGCTGTTGCTCAGCTTGGACTTGGGGCGCAACTGCCTCCTGCTGAATATGGCAGAATGGCACAATTTCGACTTGATGGCACAACCCTTTTGAATATCCAGCCCTGTATGTCTGCTTCCTTTTTATCCCCCTTCTTCTCGATATTGTGCCACCTCAAAGTAGAGATTTATTTATTTGGGGGCACAGTTCCTCGCTGAAAAATTGTTTGTAAACTTTTGTAATGGACAGACATACAGTTATTGCACTGACGATGTTCCCGGCCATACGGTTTCCTGTCCGCCATGACACCCGCAGCATAAAGTGCAACCGCTCCTGGCGCCCCCACTCCATGACACTTACACTCGGTGTGCTCCCACTCCCTCACACACACCCGTGACACTCACACTCCATGGTACCCCAACTCTGTAACACACTGTGGCACCCCCAGTCTTTAACACACTTGTGCCCTGGTAGCACCCCCACTCCTTGACACACTTCGCGCCCGGTAGCACCCTCCACTTCTTGACACACTCGCGGGCCTGGTAGCACCTCCACTCACTCGCGCCTGGGGCACCTCCACTCCCTGACACACTCGCACCCGGGGCACTCCTTGACACACTGCACCCCGGGCACTCCCTGACACACCTGCGCCCCCTGGGCACCCCCACCTGACACACACGCCCCGGCACCCCACTCCTTGACACACTCACGCCCCCGGGCACCCCACTCCTGACACACACGCACCAGGGCCCTCCACCTTGACACACAGCAGCACCCTCACTCCTTGACCCACTCGTGCTCTGGGTAACCTCACTCTATGACACTCATACTCAGCGGCACACTCACTCCGTAACACACTCGCAGCCTGGGGCACCCCACTCCTTGACACATTCGCACCCCGGGGCACCTCCGGTCATTGACACACTCACACTCAGCACCCTCACTCACTCCTTGACATAACTGCACTCCGGGCAACCTCACTCCACGACACTCATACTCGGCGGCACCCCCACTCCGTAACATTCACACTGCTGCGATACTCACATTTGCATACACACAGGGGCTTCTTGGGAGATACTGAACACCTGTCCTACCTACCTGCACGATGCCCAGTAAGCCCTTCGATTAATGCCGTCCGAAGGTACGGCCCAAACACCGAGCGAGCTCTGATTATACAGTTCATGATCCAGCGACCTCCCCAAATTCCAGCAATCCACGCTCCGTTGTAACGTTTCTGCGGTATCCCGCCCAACTTCGATACTACGGCACAGAGTGGTCACCAGCACATTATGCCCCACCCCTCCTGAGATTCTGAATGGCGAACAGTGCTTTCAATCAACTACATCACGTCTCTGGAAAACGTATACCCCTTTCAGACAAATAACCCGCCCCATTCCCCACTCTATTGACTGCTACTAAAGAGTGAATGTTTGCCATTGGTCGCTTGCCTTTCCTTCCTGCGCCGCAAGCGGTTGCCGTACAGTGCGTTGGAGGTTGTGCCTTGTCTGTGCGTCGACGCCGTGCGTTGGGGTTGGATCTGCGCCGGGAGTGGAGCCCAGAGCCGCCAGCTTTCGGTTGTTGTGTTTAAACCCAGGAAAATTAATTACAACTCAGTGCAGTTGGACTGACAGCCGCCACCATGGGTCTGCGGAAGAAAAATAAGAACCCTCCCGTGTTTAGCCACGAATTCGTAATCCAGAACCACGCGGATATGGTGTCGTGCGTGGCCATGGCCATCCTTCTAGGACTTATGTTCGAGGTACTGGGAAAGTAACTGCCGTGGGGTGGGTGTGTGCAGGGACTGGCCTGAGTGGGGTGGCGGTGTGCAGGGACTGGCCCGACTGAAGTGGGGGGTGCACGGACTGGCTTGAGTGGGGTGGGGGCAGGGACTGGCCTGAGTGGATCGAGGTGGGGACAGGGACTGGCCTGAGTGGATCGAGGTGGGGACAGAGACTGGCCTGAGTGGAGCGAGGTAGGGACAGAGACTGGCCTGAGTGGAGCGAGGTAGGGCGCAGGTATTGGCGTGAGTGAGGTGCATAGCACAGATTTCTCCTGAATGGGTGGGAATGCAGGGAGTGACTAGAGTAGTGTGATGAGGACTTTCCTGTTTCCTGAGTGGGGTGGAGGAGGTGGAACTGTCTGAGTGGGTTGGGGTGGGCAGAGACTGGCCTGGGGTGCAGGGACTGACGTGAGTGGGGTGAGAGGGTGCAGGGTTTGGCATGAGTGGGGTGGGAGTTGCAGGGTCTGGCCTAAGTGTGGAGCAGGCAGGAGTCAATTCACAGTGGAGAGAGTTTGGGAAGAACTCACAAAGCTGTAGGTGGATAAAGCCATGGGGCCAGATGTGACATACACCCGAGGATATTAAGGGAGCTGCAGAAGGAACTACAGCCTTGGCCGCCTGTTCACAGAGTCACTCAACACAGGCATGGTTCCAGAGGACTGAGGAGGTATATGCAGTGCCACTGCACAAAAGTGGCAGTAGGGTACAAGTGGGGAAACTACAGGCCAGTCAGCCTCACCTCAGTGGTGGGGAAGATCATGGAAACACTGTTGAAAGAAAGGATAGTGGCACACCTGGAATCCATTGGTGCTCAGGATCTGAGGCAGCTTGGATTCACATCAGGAAGGTCTTGTCAAACGAATCTGATAGTTTTTTTTCGATTGGATGACTAGAGAAGTGAATCAGAGTGGCCGTAGATGTCGCCTATCTGGATTTTAGCAAAGCCTTCGATACTGTCCCACACAGAAGGCTGGTTAACAAGATGAGTAGTCTGGGCATGGGGCATAAGGTTATACAGTGGGTTAGAAACTGGCTGAGGGACAGAAGGCAAAGGGTGGTGGTAAATGGGATCCAACCCAGGAGAGAGGGGGTGACCAGCAGAGTGCCACAAGGATCAGTACTGGGACCAGTCCTGTTCATTGTCTTAATTAGTGACATTACAGAGGGGCTGGAAGGAAAGGTCTGCCTATTTTCATAGATTCCTAGAAGTGTGTTGGTAGAAAAGGACTGAACTAGGCCCACCAAGTCTGCCCATTTGCCCAGCTGTCTGCTTGGACCTGTGCCCCTCCCCCACTTAACACTCTCATGTGGTTGTCCCATGCTCTTTTGAATCCCTCCACTGTTTCCTCTCCGACTGCCTCTGGGAGTCTGTTCCATTCTACCACTCTCTCTGTGTAATAGTATTTTCTAATGTTACCCCTGAATTGCCCTCCCTCCACCTGCAGGCCATACCCCTCGTCCTCGGTTTTCCTTTCATCTTGAAGATGCTCCCCCAGCACCCTGTTTATACCCTTAAGGTACTTGAACGTCTCGATCATGTCCCTCCTCTGCTCCAGGGAGTACATGTTCAGATCTCTCAATCTTTCTTCATAGGATAGGTGGCCTAACCCTTTTACCATTCTTGTCGCTCTCCTCTGAACCCTCCCTGTCCTCCCCACATCCTTCCTGAGGTATGGTTTCCAGAACTGGACTCCGTATTCCAAGTGTGGTCTAACTAAATGGGTGTACAAGGGTACTGTGACCTCCCTATTCCTACTGGTGATCCCCTTCGATGCATCCCAGCATTTCCACTCCCCTAGCTACTGCCCTCCCACCTTCAGGTCCCCGGATATAATGATGCCTAGGTCTCTTTTTCTGACTTCTGTAGCCCAGATGCATGATTTTACATTTTTCTGTATTAAATTCAAGTTGGCACCTTTTTGACCATGCCTCAAGTCTCTCTGCATTTGTTCCACCCCTTCCTCTGTATCCACCCTATTATAGATTTTGATATTGTCCTAAACATACTACACACACACCTCTCAAGGCCCTCCACGATGTCCCCTATGAATATATTGAACAGTAGGGGCCCCTAACACCGATCCCTGAGGGACCCTGCTCATGACTTGCCTCCCCGGATGCCACCCTATTTATTATGACCCTTGCCTCCTTTTCCCCAGCCAGCTTCCTACCCATTTGACTACCTTCTGCCCTATCCCCAGTCCTGCCATTTACACAGCAGCCTCCCAGGGGCACTGAGTCAGACACCTTTCTGAAATCCAAATAAGCTACATCTACCGCTCTATCTTGATATATTTCCTTGGTGACCCTGTCAAAAAACTCTTATTCACATTCGTGACAGGATCTGCCTCGTAAACCCATGTCGTCTTGGATTCATCAGGCCGCTTTGTCTCCAGGCAGCCGGTGATCCTGCCTTTACTAGCTTCTCCATGAGCTTGCCTACCACTGATGTCAAGCTCACGGGCCTGTAACTTCCACTTCCTCCCTCCTTCCCCTTATGCAGAGGGACCACATTTGCAGATGACACCAAGATCTGCAGCAGGGTGGATACTCAGAAGGGTGCAGAAAATGAAGAGGGACCTGGAGAAGCTTGAAAGATGGTCGGAGGTGTGGCAACTGAGGTTCAGTGCGAAAAAGTGCAAGATAGTGCACCTGGGTAGGAGGCACCCTGGGGAGAGCTACAGGATAGGGGGGAGGAGCTGACCATCACCAAAGAGTTGAGGGAACTAGGAGTTATATCTGATGACCTTAAGGTATCAAAGCAGTGTGCAAAGGCTGCAGGGAGGGCCAGGAGCATGTTGGGGTGTATAGGCAAAGGTATTACTAGCAGGAGGCGGGAAGTGGTGATGCCATTGTATAAAACACAGGTAAGGCCTCGCCTGGAGTACTGCGTGCAGTACTGGAGACCACACATGTGTAAGGACATAAAACAGGGTGGAGGCTGTCCAGAGAAGGGCAACAAAGATGGTGCGTGGTTTGCACCACAAAACATATGAGAAGAGACTGAGACTTCAATATGTCTTCACTGGAGGGCAGAGAGAGGGAGAGGGGTGACAGGGTAGAAACTTTTAAGTACCTCAAAGGCATAAACAAGGTGCAGGTGGGAGATCTTTTCCAATGTAGAAAAGATACCAGAACGAGGGGGCACAATAAGAAATTGGAGGAGGGGGAGATTAAGAGGTAACGTAAGGAAGTTTTTCTACACAGAAAGGGTGGTGAACATTTGGAATAGTCTGCCACAAGAGGTGGTAGGGGCAAGCACAGTGGAGGGGTTTTAAACATGCCTGGGACAAGTACAGGGGAACCTTGGGCGGGAAGAAAGTGATGAAAAGCCATTGACCACTTAGGGTGCATGAACGCATACATGTATAGGGCCTACAGGCAGACTGGATGGGCCTAGCGGTCCTCATCTGCCAGCAGTTTCTGTGTTTCTATGAGGGACTGGCCTGAATGAGGTGGGGAGCACAAATTGCATTGAGTGGGATGGTGGTGTAGGAAATGACCTGAGTGGTGTGGGGAGGAGAGACTGTCCTGAGTGGAATGGGGGAGAAGGGACTGTCCTGAGTGAAGGTGTGTCTGCAGATGACACAAAGATCTGCAACAGAGTGGACACAACAGAAGGAGTCAAGAATGGAATCCGACCTGAGAAAACGCGGAGTGGTCAGACATCTGGCAGTTTAAGGTCGACGCTAAAAAGTGCAAGGTCATGCACTTGGGTAAAGGAAACCCCAAGGTGGGATACTACTTCGTAGGGGAGCAGCTGGCATGCACCAACCAGGAGTGAAATCTAGGAATCATTATAATAGATGACTTAAAGGTGGGGAAGCAGTGCGAAAACGTGGCGCTAAAGGCCAGTGGCATGCTGGACTGAATAGGGAGGGGAATCGTGAGTCGCAGGAGGGAGGTGGTGCTGTGCGCCCCCACCTGGAGTACTGTGTACAGTTCTGGAGGCTGCACCTTAGGAAAGCTATCAATAGGATTGAGATGGTGCAGAGGAGAACCACAAAAATGATTCAGGGTCTGCATCAAACGGCATATTAGGATAGGCTGAGTGAGCTCCTCTTGTTTTCCCTGGAGCAAAGGAGGGAGAAGGGGGACATGATTGAGGCATTCGGCTGTATCAAGGGTATAAATAAGGTGGGGGTACAGGGTTCCTTCAGGAGAAGAAAGTGTCAGAACCTGAGGACACGATATGAGGCTCAAGGGTGGGCAATTCAGAGCAATGTTAGGAAAGTTCTTCTTCACTGAGAGGGTGGTCGACCCATGGAATTGCCGCCCGGGAAGTGGTGGAGACCAAAATGGTAAATGGGTTCAAAAACACCTGGGACAGGCACAAAGGTACCATTTCACAGAAAGGATGGGGAGAGTAGTTACCTATATCGGGCAGACTAGATGGATCTTGCGGTCCCCTTCTGCCATCAATTTCTGAGTTTCTATAAATGGGGTGGAAGTGTGTGGAGGCTAGCTTGAGTAAGGAGGGGCAGGGACTGGCCTGAAGGGGTGCATGGATTTTCCTGAGTGGGAGCAGGGACTAGCCTGAGTGGGGTGGAGGTGCAGGAAGTGGCTTGAATATGGGGTGGGGGCAGGGACTGGCTAAGGGAGGAGTGGCAGAGCTGGGGGGGCAGGCAGTGGTACTTTGACATGTAAGGAGCTTTTCTGATTTCTGTCAGGCTAGTTCTTGACTGATACCAGTCAGTTTCACATACTGTGTTAGACGATGTCCTGAGTTTGTGGTCTCTTGTGTTTTAAGTCAAGACTATCTTTGTTTTGTTGAGAATGTGCTTTTCTGCACGTTTCCTTGCCCTGGTTCAAGCTTGTGTAGCAATATGCTTGAAACTAGATGAAACATGGACATAGACATGTGAAGTGTTTGGGTTTCTATTTTAGAAGTATTGTGGGTAAAAGACACAAAGTAAATAAAAAAAAAAAATCTGCATTACTTTGGGGGTGGGGGTTACAACAACTGTCAGTGGCCAGGAAGAGTGACTTTGGGGTGGGTGCATTCAGATAAGGCATTCTGGTTTGGGAAATCATGTGACTTGACGTGGGTGTGAGTCCAACACTTAGGGGAAGGGACTGCAGTCAGGCACTTTGTGTGGTACATTCCAGAGTGGTAGAATGCAGCCATTCCAACAGACCTGAGCATTTGGAGGTAGTGTGCCCAGCCTGTAGATGGGACATTCCTGGTTTATGGAAAGCATTCTGGTGGTTGGGCACAGGTCGTGGGCATCTGTTCTGGATAATTGGGGGGGGGGGCTGGATGGGGATTCTGACAGGTGGGTCAGCTGTTTTGGGCGTCCTTTGGGTCTGGAGGTTGGAAGTATATTCCGCGGTTCTATGGAGCATTCTGGTGAGGGGGCAAGGACGACATTCCAGTGAGCATTCTGGTGTTGGAGCACATTCCTTTTTGTCCGTAGGGCATTCTGGGGTTCTGTGGCTCATTCCAGTTGGTCTGAGGGCACGTTACGGTGGGTACAAGGGAATTCTGGCAGGCTGGGTGCATGTTCTGGCAGAAGCACTGTCTGCGATGCATGCCGGTGTTTCTGCTTTACCCCTTCTGTTCAGTCACTGTTTGATTATAGATCAGCATTACAAAGTTCACTTGTTGCTCTACAGTTGAACATGCATTTACTAACTATCCCTTCCTTGTGTTCAGAATTGAGCCTTTAGTAAGAATGTTTGTTTACATTGTGTAACATACCTGATGAAGCGGCACTGAGTCTTAAACTTTAACCTGTTGAAGGTATTGTATTCACTCCTTTGTTGTTGTATTACAGAATTCACAAAATTAATCTGCTTGTCCCATGCTTTAAGCTTGTCCTTGTATAACCTTATTTTCTGCTGCTGTGAGCCCTGATAGCTGGCACAGAAATGTCCACTGTGAGTTTCTTAACCATAAAAAGCAGGGCATCAGGCTGGTAAGAAGCCTAAGGGATGGGCTCATAGCAATCAGTCTTAATTAGACTAGAGGAAGCCACCTGTCCCCTCAGTGGGAGGTGACTAGCTGATAATGTTGCTCACTGTGGTACAGATCCATTTCAATCCATCCTAGGTGTATACTGCAGAGCCTAGTGGTCGGTGAGACACAGAGTGCCAGATAAGGTGAGTACTGCCCTATTTTCTCACCATATTATAAGAATACTCCTTAAAATGTATTTTCTTCAGTACCAATGCTTGTCCCAACACTTGGTAATGCTCCATAAATACTTCATCAGGGCTGTTTTTCCAAGTTTAAAGTACATTTGCTCATTTGATATTTTACTCACATAATGTCAAAAAATGGTGAGTACATTACCCTTGAATACCATGGTTATCTGGAGCACTGGACACAGTATATCTCTGTGCTTTATCTGTCAAACTATTGTGCCAACCTGTCTAATCTACGTCTCATAGCTACAATCTGTGGTCTGCCGCTGGCCAAATCCAGTGACTATCTACCTTAATCACGATAGCCTATCCCTTACAGGAATTAGATTAGTTGGAAATGTCTGGGTGTTTTTGTGTGTGTGTGCTTGCTCTTGGGGATGTGCAACTATCGCCTAGTGTCTGCCCTGCCCCCAGCGTGATGGTGGCAGTACCTAGCCTCCTCCAGGGGTCTGTAAAGCACTGGACCCCCCCCAAGAAGGAGAGCAGTCCCAAGGATGCTCGATCCTTCTCCCCTGGCTGGACCTCTGACTCCCTGGTCTGTTCATGAACCCAAGTAGTCGGCGTCGCAAACGGAAATCCAACCGCTGCACCGGTGGGCTGGATTTGGAAGTGTCTTCTTAAAGGGCAGGCACACTCGCAGTCAAAGTCCTGGAACCAAAAAATTTCCAGATTAACATATTGAGCCACAAACAATAAGTTTTTAACACTTACTGGTTTCTTTTCTTTTTCAGTAAACTATCTGGCAGATTTTGCAGTATCCCTGTCTGCCATTTCCATTGAAATAGGGTCCCAGAAGTTCCTCCCGGCTGCTGTCACTGATTTCAGCTGTGGGTAGTTTCAGAGGTTTTAACAGTACTTGCAAAGTGCAATCTGAGATTGGGAAGATTTCCACAAATGAATGCCTTTGATAGGGCCAATATCATTCTCCCTCAGCAAGGGTATTACAACCACAGTATTCTCCGTACATGACAACAGATAGTGAGGCATGCAGAGGTGTGTTGGGTGCAGGTTCTTGTGAAATGATTGCCAGTGTAACCACCTCGAGCTTCCAGTCAAGGGTTTCTCTTGAATTTACAATAGATAACAGACAGTGGGAAGTGTAGAATATGTAGAATGATGTATAGCCAACCATACCCAGCGAGCCTGTGTTTCCATCAAGGAACTGAGATGACAACGTGTGGACCTTGAGAACAAAGCTTGAGAGATCCATGCTGATGCTGTCATCTCTACCCCAGATAAAACGTGATTTATTTATTTATTTTTGGTTGTCCATTGTTTTTTTTTTTTTTAATTGGTATGTGGTTTTGACTGACTGAATTTTGTATTGTTTATGGTTTGGAAAAAAAAATGCATGCCATGACTTTACTTATGATTTGAGTGAAATGTGACTGTGTTAGCAGTGCAACAGGAGGTAGTGCAATCAGGGATGAAGCGAGATTTGATTTAGAATGTGCACAGTTACAGCATGCACAACAGCATTTTTGAAGGAGCTGATTTTCATACTTGATAAGCACTAACCAGATGTTATAATGCGCTTGGTGGATTCGGGAGAAGTGGTTGACACAGTGAACATCGAGAGGGTTACCTCAGACATAGAAGAATGACAGAAAAATACTTATTTTAGTCCCTCAAGTCTGCTCTGATGCCCAGAGATTTATTACTCTGAACTAGTTTCCCCATCTCCTACCCCCTCTTGTTGATAACCCCTGAAAGGTTTCCCATTGTGTTCTGAACCCTGGTACAGTCCCAGCATTGACCCTATTGCTGGGCCGTCTGTTTCATCCGTCCATGATCCATTTGGTGGGGGGGGGGGATTTCCTAATGCCTTCTGAATTTTCCCCTTCGGCTTGAGATTGTGCCTCCTCCTGTTTGGAACCATTTTTGAGAACCTCAGTCAGCAAGCACCATGCTGCACTTCCCACTGTCTGTTTTTGTAATGTATGGGAGAAAATACTGTCATTGAGAATACATTGAACGTTATGTTTGCCTTGAAATAGCAGAGGAGCTGCAAATCAAAATGCCTCTTTAAGGGGAGAAGAAGTTTGTGCAAACTTGCCTCTGTCATGTCCCTAGTTGCCACAGTGATTATCCCCCCCCCACACACACACACACACATTATCTGTATTTAAATGTACCAAATTAAAATTTGATGTAAAAACTGTGTGTTGTCTTGTTTCCTTTGTACTGACAACAGTCTATATAGCACGGGTCAAGACTGGCACTGGCCCGCTAGCCAAATGCTGGTAGATTTTGTCTCTGGCTAGTGAGATTTTCCTTTAACTAGCCCTGCAGGCTTGTACTGGAGAAGGTAACATTTCCATAAATACACCAGCCGAGTCAGTGGAAAAGTCTGTGGGGCTAGTAGATTTAACCAGTCACTAGCCCTGTTGGCTAGCGGCTACAAAACGTAGTTTAAACCTCTGTACAGTCTATATCGTTCTCTACATGGAACCAGGAATTTGGAGTTCTGCCTATGTCATTGCATGGATTCATAGCTCTTGAGCACTGTTCTGATAGGTCAGTGACTCATGGTCACAGTTCTGAACCCATGCAGTGACATCATCTAAACTCTGAATTCCTTGTTCCATAAAGAGAACAAAACAGATTGTTGTCTATACAAAGAATACAGCACAATTCCTTTACACGTCTGCTGCCAGTACGACATGCATTACACATGTCACAGTCTTCATGGTTCCCGCTAGTGTACTGGTGCTCATGGGGACAGGAAGTTTGTGTGTGTAACGTTCCTAGTTTTTAAAAATGATCTCCATGCCAGAAAGTGATCTTTATTTAATGGTCCCTGAATAAAAGCAGAAGTGAAAAACTGCATTTTTTTTTTTTTTTTTTTTTTTTTTTTTTTAATATGAGGAACCTTTGCAATCACAGTAGTCTACTTCTCCAGACAGTATAGCACTGTTCTGCACTCTCCACCATCTATCTTTATATTAAATCGGCCACACAAATCCTGTAACTTCACTAGTTGAAACTTGTCACATGACCGTTTATTCTCTGACAACTGCACTCTTCACCAGAACATACACTATATATATGTATATATTGGTTTTTTTTTGCAAATAGTGTATTTTTTAATCATATCACTGTTTTGCTTCCTGCAGCCACTGACCTGCCTGTTAATCTAGCTGCCCTCACCTCCACCACTGATCCCAGGTTGCATGCCCAGCTAGCATGCGCAGCTATACCTGTGAAAGGGCACCCCGTTGCCCGGCAGGATCCAATACTGGCACGTGACTATCTGGGCATCTTCGGCTGATGGGAGTAGCGGCCATCAAGCTGCTGCGGTCTGTGCTGCTATTTTCCTGTGTTCTTTATGCCCCGGGAGTGCAGCGTGCAATGACATCAAGCACATGCGTGCCTACACCTGCTGCACTCGCTGCACCATCTCTTACAGTGCCACTGGTCATCACCAGGGGCCACTGCAGAGCGGTGGCACCCTGGATCCCACCCCGAGATAGAGAGCAGTCCTCTGGACGCTCAATCCTATTCATAGAAACATAGAAACATAGAAGTTGACGGCAGATAAGGACCGTAAGGCCCATCCAGTCTGCCCATTTCTTTTTCTACCTTATAAATGTGCCATCGACCTTTGCTCTGTCAGTGACCTATCTATTCATAGTCATTTGTATTGCTCCCTTATGCCTATCCATGCCTGTTTGAAGCCCTGCACTGTATTCATAGCCACCACTTCTTGTGGTAAGCCATTCCATGCATCTACCACCCTTTCTGTGAAAAAGAATTTCCTCACATTCCCCTTAATCGCCTCCTCTAATCTCATGCTGTGTCCTCTTGTCCTGCTATTTTTCTTATATTTAAACATGTTAGACTCTTTCACCTTGTTTTATGCCCTTAGGTGTTTAAATGTCTCGATCATATCACCTCTCTCCTCCTTTGCTCAAGGGTATACATATTGAGCTCCGTTAATCTGTCCTCATATGTCTTCTGATGCAGTCCCTGCACCATTTTAGTTGCCCTTCTCTGGACTGCCTCAATTTAGTTAATGTCCTTGTGAAGGTGTGGCCTCCAATACTGCCAGTGATACTCAGATGGGGCCTAACCAATGTCTTGTACAGAGGGATTATTACCTCCCTCTTACGACTTGTGATACCCTACTAATACACCCTAACACCCCTAGCCTTACCTACTGCTTTAGAGGTCTGCTTGGATGATTTTAGGTCATCAGTGATGATGATGCCCAAGTCTCTTTCTTCCTTTGTGACTGCTAGCAACTCCCTCCAGCCTATAAGTGGCTTCAGGGTTTCTCTTCCTATGTGCATGATTTTGCACTTCTTTGCATTAAATCCCAGTTGCCTCTTCTGACCATTTTGCTAGTTTATCCAGATCTCTTCTCATTCTGCCCACCCCATCTGGATCATCTACTCTGTTGCAGATCTTGGTGTCATCTGCAAACAGACAAGCCTTTACCTCTAGTCCATCTGCGAGGTCACTAATGAAGATGTTGAATAGGACTGGCCCAGGACTGATCCCTGAGGTACCCCACTTGTGACTTGCATCTCTTCTGACTGTATACCATTTACCACCACTCTCTGTTTTCTGCCAGTCAACCAGTTTGCCACCCAGCTGACCAACTTCTGACCCACCCAGGCCTACCTAGCTTATTTATCAATCTTCTATGTGGAACAGTGTCAAAGCTTTGCTTTATGAAGTCAAGGTAGGCGACATCAACTGCTCCCCTTGGTCCACCACTCTGGTTACCCAGTCAAAGAAATCTATGAGATTAGTTTGACAGGACCTTCCTTTTGTAAACCCATGCTGTCTTGGATCCTGTGCCCCTATGGTTCCAGGTGTTGCACTATCCTTTCCTTAAGGGTGCCTCCTAATCTTGCCCACTACTGAGGTAAGATTGACTGGTCTGTAGTTCCCGCCTCCTCCCTGCTACCACTCTTGTGGAGGCGGGATCACATAAACCCTTCTCCAGTCTTCTGGGACCTCTCCTGTGCTCAGAGACTCACTAAACAATTCTGCTAATGGCTCTGCTAGTTCCTCCTTTAGCTCCTTAAGTACCCTGGGATGTATGCCATCAGGTCCCATTGCCTTATCCACCCTGAGCTTAGCAAGCTCTTGTAGGACCCTTTCTTTTGTGAAGGGAGTAGTGCCACCTCCCTCCCCTGTGTCCATGTGATGCTGAGCTGTGGGCCCTGCCCTACCTTCTCTCAGTAAATACTGAGCAAAAGTATCTATTTTAGGATAGATGCCTTTACAGGGTCCTCCTCCTCACATGCTCCCTTTTCTCCATTAAGCTTAGCAATACCCCATCTGGACTTTCTCCTTTCACTAATGTATCTATAGAAAGTCTTGTCACCTTCTTTTACTGTTCGTGCTAGTGTTTCCTCAGTTTGGGACTTTGCCTGCCTTACTGCCTTCCCTGCTTCCCTTAGGGCAGTTTGGTATGCCTCCCCTATCTTCATCCGCTGTGTTCCCTTATATTTCCTGAAGGCCAGCCTTTTGGCTCTGACCTTTTCTGCTACTGTATTTGAGAACCAAAGTGGTTTCCTTCTTCTTTTTGCACTTCCTTTTCTGTCTAACACAATGGGATGTTGCTTCAAGTATTGTATCCTTAATGCTTGCCCACTTTGCCTGTACCTCCTCACCTGTGTTTCTTTTTGCCAGGGCTAGCTTAACTCTGTTGGCCATCTTATCAAAGTCAGCTCCTCTGAAGTCCCATATTTTTGCCTTGGAATGGGATGATTTAGATGTAGTAGCCAAACTGAACCATACCATGTGATGGTCACTGGCCCCCAGGTGACTTTCTACCTGGAGATCTGTGATCCCTTCTTTGTTAGTCAGTACTAGATCTAGGATAGCCCTGTCTCTTGTGGGTTGCTGTACCAGTTGTTTGAGGCCCTCCCCCTGCAGGGAATCCACTATGAGTCTAGTTCTGGCAGATGTTCCTGCTGGTATTGACCAATCTGTATCTGGCATGTTGAAGTCTCCCATTATCAGAACCTCCCTTTAGCTGTCATGTTTTGTATATCTTCTAACAGTAATGTGTCTATGTCCTCCCTCTGGTCTGGGGGCCTCCCCCCCGACGCCCCAGGCTCGCGTCAGAACCCGGGTCGGCAGCGTGGCATCCAGCTCCTCAACCCTCAGCGCCACCGGGCCAGCCGCAGATAGTCTAGTTTATAAGTGGGATAACACACTCCAAGGTGTGCAGTCCTATGGGAATAGTGCACTTGGGTGGATGGGACACTATGCCACATCTTGTACCCAACATGCAGCGAAAGTGTGCATCGTTCCCTTATAGCCAGCATGCATCATTAACCAAACACCCTGTTGTGTAGATCCTTACATATACCACATTGGTGAAAATAGATGTCTCCAGATAAAACTGCATTTTTTTTTTATTTACTTTTTTTTTTTTTTTTTATTATGACAAGTCTACTATCAGCATAACATGCCATTTAAGCAGTAAGAGAGAGCATGGTGTGCATTGCTGTGGGACAACAGGACATCTCCGGTGCTATGGGAGGCGCAAGGCATTGGCAAGTACTTTTAGTCCCTCAAAGTGTCATTCTCCCACTGGTCATATGCCAGAATTGACTATCTACTGATCTCGGGGGAACACCAGAGTCAGGTAGAGAGCTGTACCCATATCCCATCTGTTATTTCTGATCACTCACAATTACAGCTGAGGTTGAATTGGAGGGTCAGAAAGGGACCCACATTATGGAAATTTAATAATTATATGTTGAATATAAAGGAGTTCACTGAAAAGGCCAAAGCAAGGTTAACACAAATTAGGCAGGAAAATGATACACCCGAAGTTACTAGGGCAGTACTGTGGGATACTGTAAAGACAGTATTTAGGGGAGAATGTATTAAATATGCATCATATCTCAAACGACAACAGAATAGGCAATTGGAAGAATTACAAGACCAACTGTGGGACCTACAACAGAGACATGCTAATGGGGACAGAGGAAGCGATAAAGGGTATACAGAGGGTTAAACAAAAGATCCAAAAGTTAATTGATGTTAAAACAGAACATGCACTACAGCGCTTGAGACAAAAATATCATGAGTCAGGCCCTAGAGCAACCCGACTATTAGCACACTGCCTTAGGCAACAGACCGCCAGGTCCACAGTCACTCAGATTCGTGACCCAAAATCTGGAACCTGGCTGAGGTCACCAGAGGACATTAGATTGGGCTTTATGAAATTTTACTCAGAACTCTATAAATCAGAACATACACCTGATAATGCACGAATGGAATCCTACTGAGATAAATTACAATTACCTAAGTTGACCGAGGAGACCAGAGTTATTTTAGACGCCCCAATTACTACCCAAGAACTGGAAGGAGCTATTAAAAACTGAAAACTAAAAAGTCACCAGGTCCAGATGGATTCACACGGAGTTTTCAAATTCTTTATGCCTGAAATCAGTGAACCCCTGTGGAAGGCCTGTACTGAGGCACAAATGAGGAAGCATTTCCTAAACGTGAATTATGCAGTTATCTCCAGTATCCCTAAATCTGGTAAGGACATAACATATTGTAGCTCCTATCGTCCCATTTCAGTCCTTAACATTGACTATAAAATATATACTTCGATACTGGTGAAGAGGTTGGAGGTGGTTCTCCCAAAGTTGGTTGATTGATCAGGACCAAACGGGATTTGTTCTGGGAAGACAGGCCCAGGACAACATTAAAAGATCACTACACCTGTTGTACCATGCTGCACGGTCGAAGACTCCGTGTTTATTATTAAGCTTAGATGCTGAGAAGGCCTTCGACCGGGTAGCATGGGGCTTCATGGGAACAGTATTAAGGAAGGTTGGTCTCTCTGATTACCTTCATTAAGAGTATATCTAATATATACTCAAAACCCAAAGCATACGTGAAGATTAATGGTAGTATCTCTCCCCCAATACAACTATTTAGAGGTACCAGACAGGGATGCCCACTTTCTCCCTCCTATTTGCATTATATCTAGAACCATTGGCCCAGGGGATTAGGCAAAATAACTTAATCCAAGGATGGGAGCTGGGAGGGGAAATGCGTAAATTAGCTCTCTACGCAGATGACCTGCTAATATACCTTAAAAACCCGGAACAGTCATTGGGCCCACTCTGGTCTCATCTGACAGAATTTGGCCGCTTAGCAGGGTACAAAGTAAATCTTACCAAAACGGAGATATTAAAATTACAATATAAACCCTCAGAGGAGACCTTAAGAAATACCCCCTTTAAATGGAACCTCATACGTATTAAATATTTAGGCATTCAATTGAGTGCACAACAGACCAGCTTTTTACTCTTAACTTACCCTACTAAAGGATATCAAAAGAGAACTAGATAGATGGGCCCTATCCCCATCCCTCTGATTCAGAGGTGAAGCAATAAAAATGATAATTCTTCCTAGATTTTATATCTGGCACAAACTATACCCATCTCATTACCGAGTCATACTTTAACGCATGAGCAGAGGAATATCTAGGTTCTTATGGGGATCCTAGAGGCAAGTGCATGCCCAATATTACAAATACCTAAGACTGGAGGGGGCCTGTCCTCCCAAATTTTAAATTATACCACCGGCGGCACAACTTAGAACAATAATGTATTGGCTAGATTGGACATATATTGCTAGATGGAAATCACTAGAGATGGAGGAGGGGCTTTGGCAAACCTCGGTTCTGTTCTCTTAAGACAGGGGAAGGCCTTGCAATCCATACTATAAGTAACCTGTAACACTCGTCAGCTTTAAATCTGTGGTTTGAAATGTTAGGGATAGAGCTAAGTATTGAGATATCTTTGTTCGCAGTCCCATACCTGGAGTCCTTCCTCCTGCCAGGTGGGATATGGGATTCAGAAGGTGGGAGGAGCATGGCCTATATCATCTGGCACTTTATGGAAGGTAATGAAATAAAGGAATTTCAAACTTTAGTAAATAGGTATGGAATACCGTGGCAGGATAGATTTCGATGTTTTCAAATCAGAAGTTATATTAAGAAACTACAGTCTCAGTTACGATCAGGCTATCTCCCCCACCACAATTAGCTTTGTATCCTTAAAAAGCAGTGGAAAGAGACCCCAAAGGTCCACATTATCTCCACTTTGTACCAAGCTCTTCTTATTTGGAAAGGGATTCAGTCGACTCAGTTAAAAAAGCTTGGGAAATTGACCTGGGATTCAAATTACAGAGGAGCTATGGACCCGGGCACAGGGAAGGGTACATTGGGGCCTATCAGCGAATAGCTGGAAAGAGTTCTCATGGAAGATCTTTATTAGATTTTTTCGGACACCAGCAATTCAAGGGAAGTACTGGGGGACTGAATACATGACCTGTTGGAGAAACTGTGGCCATTCCCCAGCAGGCCTAGGGCATATAATGTGGAGCTGCCCGGTGCTTTATCCCTTCTTTCAGGAACTACAGAAGGCTTTACAGAAGGTTACAGACTACAGATTCAGATTACCCTGCAGGTTACACTTTTCTTAGATATCCCAAATGAATATAGGAACCCTGAATAAGTAGATTTTTAAAGATTTCTTTCTTAGTGGCTCAAAAAGTGATAACCAAACGTTGGCTTTCCCCTTTACCTATCACATTACAGCCTTAGCATGATGTTATGATCTCTGTATACAGAATGGAAGTACTATCTGCAGCTACAAATAAGACACTGACACAATTTGAAATTCTGTGGAGACGCTGGGTAATATATATATCTGAGGAGAGACCGGATTTTGTCCCCTGAATGATAAGAAAGGACGGTGATGACTCCACTTAACAGGGAGTACATCTCCTCCTTGATATTCCAGTAATTTTGTACCCTTATAATTAGGCCCCTAGGCTAAATATTCATTAATCAGGACATCCTGACCCTCTGGCTCCCCTCTCCCTCTTTTCCCCGAGAAGACCCTGAAAGATATATATGAATATCTCTTGTCTCCATTAGAGAGATAATATGGAAGATTGATACAGTATAATTAATGGAATGTGAATCAAGATAAACAAAATGTGTACGTATGTTTCCTATGGTTGTGTATAAACTAAATGGAAAATATAAATAAAGTATAAAAAAAAAAAGTGTCATTCTCCCACAATAACGCACAACATGTCGTGTCCTATTGCGATTTATAAAATGGGTCCAAATTCAACAATAAGTAAAATGGGAAGCTTTGGGTTAATACATTTTGAAAGGTATGCTTACATGGACCCGCCGTCAGCATCGCGACAGGGCTGATGTTCCCAACACCAGTGAGCTGGGTGCAGGAACAGACCCAAGGCACTGGAGGGGGAGGATGGCTGAGCATCCCATCGGACTCTTGCTGTCCTCGCGGTGGGATGAGGACTGCTCCCTGCTGGATAAACACCACATGAAGGTGCCCAGGTAGTGCAAGCCAGTAGGGAATGGCAGTGGTAGGAGATGGGTAACGGAGAACGGGAAGGTGGCTGAAGGGACCACATCTGGAGCCTCCACATGTAAACATACTGAACTGATCAGAAAAAAGAGTGGTTCACCTGACTCCAACTGAAAGCCCAGGGATTTGGCTGTAGCACAGCAAAGTGTTTATTTAAGATGATGGCGGCAAACCTCACCCTGCTGGCAACTACCAATGTTTCATGCAGACAGTGCACTTTTTCAAGGTGTCGCTAGCGGGGTGAGGTTTGCTGCTGTCATCTTAAACATTTTGCTATGCTGCCACCAAATCCCTGGTTTTCTGCAACAGGAGTCAGGTGAGACACTTTGCTTTGTGCTCTAGGAGATATGTAGCAGCTTTATGCATGCCAACCTAATGTGTAGCTTGCTTTGCTTTCTTGGCCAGGATCTCAGGGTGGGTGGCAAAACACAAAGAAAGACCCCGATATGACAAGATGACATTGGATGCTCAGGGCCCATACTGCCTGCTTGCTCTGCAAGATGGCCTACCACCCGTCTTAAAAAAAAAAAAAAAAAACCCTACCATTGGAAGATCCCAACAGGGCAGGTGAGGGGCTCCTGGGGTCTGGGTTGGCAGGGGTCTGGGGTAGTCTAAGCTAATGGGGACCATGGCTGGGGACCCAGGGATCAAGAATACATTTTAAAAGTATCCTCAGGACAAGGTGAGGAGACAACTTTATTTTTTATTTTATTTTTTTTTCGTACAGACATCCTAGGAGGCTGAGGCAGAGGTAGGACCTAGTGAGGAGGATTTGGAAAGTTTTGCACATCCACATCTAATTGGAAGAAATCCTGTTGGAAGGTAGTAGTGGGTATTTCCTCACACCTGTAAGAACAAAACAGTATACACCAGGAAAGGGGATTCTTTGCTGGAGATGGTATTGGGTAGTAAGCAGCCATTTTAAGTTTTCTTAGACTGCTTGGTAAGTAGAGGTTTTGGAAAGAGTGGGAGAACGATTCAAAGCCTACTGGAACTATAAGGGCTTATCCTTGTTTTTTAACTCATCTTTATTCAAGAGTCAGAACAGTGCCAAAATATAATTTTGACAAATGGAACAAGCAGATATCGATGAAGTACAATTAATGACACTAATCAAAGTTTTAAATTCAAAGTACATACTAAAATGCACCAGTTGTTCCGTTCATTATCTCAAAAAAAAAAACTATAACATTACAAACTGAACATGCTAAATATGTAAATTTAATAGAGATGTAAACCTGTCATGGAGGGATACATTATTTTGCTTACTATTCAGGAATTCATCTGTACTTATTGGGAATAAAAAGAAAATGGGAGCATCCCAAAATGGAAAGAGGTATCCAGGGATTTCTAGGGGATCATAAGGACAAATTGCCTGTTCATTTTTCTTTATTTATTTTCTGTTATTGGAAATACACCTTTGAGTCAGGGACTCCTTTGCAAAGGTTCCACATCATAAGCGTTTGGAGTTGCATATGAGAGAGAGAGAGAGAGACATTGGACATTTTGTTAAGAATACAATAGGAGTTAGACATACAGTACAGGTAGTCAACAGAAATCTTGGAGAAGACCAAGCCCATCGTCCAAAAATTAAGCAAGGAGATTCAACAGTTATTACCTAAAACCAAGCACTGGAAAAGTTGCAGGAACCAGACACGCCTGAGTTGGATCAAAACAGGCAGTTGGATAAATTGCAAGCATGTCAGTGTAGGGAAGGGGGATAGGGACTAGATGTGAAAGGTAGGGAAAGAAGTAAGGGGGTGGGTGGAGGAATTTGGGGACAGTCACAAGAGGATTGCGACAGGAGCAGAGTTTTGAGACTGGTCTTGAAAGGACCCAGTTGTATTTCATATAGGATGGGCGTGGGGAGCTCATTTAGCCATTTATGGGCCCGACACTGGAAAGCGCTTTGGCCAAGGGAGGTCCTACATGGGGGACTGCTACGAGTACTTCTGGTAGATCTGTTTGTTGGGGCTGGTTGGATAAGGCGGACGAGCCCCAGCGGAACAAGGTTGAATAGGGCTTTCTTGGCCAGGAGGCAGGTATGATATTTAAGCCTTGAGTCAAAGTTTAACAACTGGGCCTGCTGATATAGTACACAAGAATGGGTAAGTCTGTCACAGTCTGTGATAAGATGACGGGCTTTGTTTAAGGTGATTTGATGTGGCTTCAGGCTGTATGATCGGCCCAAGCCATAGATAACAATTCCGTAATCCATAACAGGGAGTACAGAGGAGGATACAGCAACACAGATGGCTTCTGGGGGGAGACGGTGTTTGAGGCGGTATAGGAGACCAAGTCAAGTGTTTAGTGAGGTGGACAGGAGCTGGATGTGTTTATGAAAGGAGAGGGATACATTAAGGGTTATCCCCAGGTATTTACAGATGTCAACCTGTTCTAGCATATCACCCGGTGAGCTGATAATGGAAAGTGTTGATCTGGAGTGGGGATTCTGGCAGTGAGTGAAAATTGTATACTTTGTGTTTTTGTGGTTGAGTACAAACCTATGGTCCCGAAACCAGGCTTTCGCTTCCGAGAAGTACTTTTTAGAGAGCGCATTAGAGGGAGATGGGGTGTTGGCTGCTGAAAATAACAGCATCATCTGCATATAAGAGCAGTCTACCAGAGCAGGACTTTGGTAGTGAGTTCAAGAATGTGCAGAACCGGAGAGGGCTCAAGATTGATCCTTGTGGGACACCAGATAGGACAGGGCGGTAATCAGCTAAGGTGGACCCGATTTTTGACATGTTGGGTCCTACCGGCTAGGTAATCTGAGAGAACCAAGATATGGTATCCCGGAGAGACCGGGCATGGCTGACTGTGTCAAAGGCCTTTGAGAGGTTGATGTAGAGAGACCAATTATAAGTCCACGGTCAAGGGCTTGATGGATGTAGATGTATGCTCAACGAGGGCAGTAGTGGTACTGTGGCCCTCTGGAAAGCCATGTTGTTCAGGGCAGAGGAGATTATATTCTAGTAGGTAGTGTATGAGTTGCTCGGCAGCTATTTTTTTCTAATGCCTTTTGGGGGTGGGGGTATGGATACAGGCCTGTAGTTATTAGTGGAGGTTTTGTCACCACTCTTTAGGATAGGGGTTATGACAGCTTGCTTCCAGGGGGATGGGAATTCGCGTAAGCAGAGGGATTTGTTAAGAATTTTAGTTAGGGAAGGAGGACCTCATCAAGAGTAAGACGTAGGAGCTTTAGATCCAGGGAGTCACTACTATACCGTGATTTGGTCAGAAATTTTGATAGGTTGTTCTTGGCTAGAGAGGGAGAGACTATATGGAGATGAAAAAGGGGTATATTAGGTGGAGGGGCAGGAGAAAGAGCAGGAGGAGCATCAAAGAAATTGGGGTCAGGAGCTTGCATAGGTCGGAGAAAGTAGTGTTAAGGATGTTAGCTATCACCAGGGGGCTTGGGTGGTAGTCCTTGTTGAAATAGGCAGACTAGGTGGGCCAAACGGTCCTTATCTGCCATCAGATTCAGTGTTTTTTCCGCTAAGTTCCTTGATGTTTTTCCAAAAGTCTCGTCTGGAACCCCATGTGGAAGTAAGAGCAGCCTTATAATGGGCAGCCTTGGCCTGTCGAATGGCCCAAGTGCACACATTTCTAGCCTCTCTGTATAGCCGCCTATCATGAGAGAGACGGGAGTCATTGGTTTTGTACCAGAGATTGTTAGGATGCTGCGCCATATTCAGGAGGGCCTGAGGATCCGGGGTGTCTCGGTTTTTAGTATGGAGCTTGATGAAGGGGGCATAGCAGTCACAGGCCACATTGAAGGCGGCAGTGAAGTGAGACAAAGCAGTGTCAACACACTCTGCTCTGTCGATTTGGGGTCCAGTCACACAACCGAAGGTGTGCCTTGAGGCAGGAGAGGGAGCCTTTTTTAAGTTGTCGCTGTAATGAGGGGGTTGGGGTGGGGTTTTTGTTTGACCACCGGTAGGCAACTGGTGAATGGTCACTGATGGTATTAGGAAGGACTTTAACACAAGAGATATTGTTGGGTCTAATTAAATTTAATTATAGTTGCCAAAGGGCCCATCAGGGAAGATAATCAGCAAGCGGCCTGTTGTGCTTCTTCCCATTGTAACGACGGACGCCACTTGTCTGTATACCTTAAGACAGAGTTTGGCAGTCATAGATTACATAGCATAGACCTGTTGCACTCTGTTGTACCATTCCCATACTGTAGGGGGATCTCGCTGGAGCCAGTGGGTGGTGAGACACTTCAGTGCCGCTGCCAACAATATTGATGCCAAATATATCGCTTGTCAGGGGGCATCTGCACTATCATAGGAAACCCAACACCAACCCGTAAAAGTTTCATGAATGATTACTTATAAGTTCTTTTGAACACCATGTTTAGTGTCTGACCAGAAGATATCTATCCTAGGACAGGCCCAAAAAATGTGCCATTGGGAGCCTGTTGCCCCACATGTCTCCAACAATCCGCTGTATTGGTAGTACCAAACTGCTTGGTTACAGTTGGGGTCCTAAAGTATCAAGGGGGATTATCCTTTGAATATACCCCCACACCCCACCCTATCTGACTGATGAAGGTGGGTTCTTTAACATGTTAGAATGTTTTGGGTTCCTGTTCAGTCTTAGTTTATTTACATGCTGTATTTCAGCCTTTTACTGGGTAGAGAAAAGGGGTTTCAGTGTAAATGAGACAGTGTCCTATTTAGGTTTCTGCAGCAGGAATACTGATGGACTCTTTTTGTTTTCCAGGTCACAGCCAAGTCGGCCATCATGTTTATCACCGTGCAGTACAATGTCACGTACATACATGGTAAGTCAGAATTTGGTTGTAGTATTAGATTACAGATGTAGAATGTTTTGGGTAGTTGAGCTGTGACACCAGGGTAGTGGATGCCACGGTGTTGGTACTGTGGGCAGTTTCAAATACCACACCAGCTGTGGTTCATAGTGTACCACTCGGATATGATAAAGAGGAGGTGCTAAACATGCACCAAAAACAATGCAACGGGGTGCTAAACATGCAACAGATGGTGCTAAACATGCACCAAAAAACAGTGCAACAGGTGGAGCGAAACATGCACCAAAAACAGTGCAACAGGTGGAGCGAAACATGCACCAAAAACAATGCAACAGGGAGTGCTAAACATGCACCACAAACAATGCAACAGGTGGCATTCTCCAGAAAAGCAGAATAAGCGGAGGCATTCATAAACTATATGTCTAATATCCTCATTATAAACGTGTACTCGGGGAGCATTTGCATAGGAGTCTGCCAGAACGGCAACTTTATTGAACTGAGATTTAAATCGGAATTAGTTCCTAGAGATCAGAGGAAGATAGCAGGCTATTCCAGCGATGGGCAGGAATAGAAAGTTTTTGTCCCATTTAAGTGGCGACAGGAGGATTTTCTTTTTGGTTTTTAATTTCAGTTTGTTTTTCATAAATGCGAAATACATTATAAATACCTTATACAGGGTATTAGAAGTGACATATGGAGTTCACAATAAAGGTAACATTTGATAGGCACAAATACTGCCCCCTGCAATCTTGCACAGTAGGAGGGGGATCCAAATCTAAATCTACTTCGTGTCCAGGAAATCGTTCTGGTTTTGCTAGCCTACTTATTGGAATAGTCCGATTAAAGGTAGAATTCATAGAAGTAGTGTAACGCAGTCACTATGAATTGCTGTTTATTCATATCTGCATTACAATAAAGAAGGGATATGTTGCCTTTCTCATCAGCTGCATACCAAGACAACTGCGAATGAAAGTGCATAATACAAGTATATATTGCAATACCCCAGTAATGCAAAGCATCATGGAAATATATGCAAATGCCCATGAGAGCATTTGGACAGGCTCAACTTTCGGGTAACCCATGCCTCAGGGCATTTGCTCTGGGGTTCTTTGTAATACAAGTGTATAGCTCATATAACATTAAAACAGGAGATCTACCATATATTAGGGACAGAAATCTCTCGTTCTCTGCTTGTAGATGGTCTCAGTGCCAAGAAAATGGCGTATACACCACATACAGCCATGCGACCAGTGCTCTGGCCCTCCCAAAATTCCAGAAATACCATCCACAGTTACACAGGAGAACCACATGGTTAAACATTAAGTGTTGCATGAGTTCAAAAGTTAACAAACGTTAACAGAGTGACCCCAAAAATCCTAGTCCTAAAAAGCCCCATTCATGGTAGTTACACGCTGTTCCCTGATGGCGAGTCTGGTCAGCTTTTTTTATTTATTTATTTATTTGTTTGTTTTTCAACTTTATTTTCCTCCGGTTGCAGCCCCATGGAACTCTCTCTGCATCCGAGCCCTTATCCTGCCAGCCAGAGGCCCCCGAACTGAACCTCTCTCTCTCTCTCTCTCTCTCTCTCTCACCTACCTCCCTGCAGCCAGCATCCTGGTCTAACCCTCCCAGGGTGGGTCACCCTCCGCCTCTTGGACGCTCTTAGATTCAGACTCCGGCTGCAGGGCTGGACTGAGGTGAGGGACCTGGAAGGACAGACTGGGATGGTCCAGTGAAGGGCATGGGGGACCTGGTGCCATCACCTAACCATGGCACTGTTGTTTTCCATTTTTTTTTCTTGAATTCCCCGAGAGCTCGGACTTGCAGCGACGTCCAGCTCGGCTGATGCACGCTCCCGTGCACCCCGGAAAGACGGTCTGCCGAGCTCCAATCCCCAGCACTTCACATCAGTGTACTTTAGTGCCTCCAGCCTCCGCTAGAGGTCACCAGTACATTGGGTGGTGGAATCCCCCCTCCCCGGGGAAGGAGAGCAGTCCAAGGGATGCTCAATCCTTCACTCTCCCTGCCAACCCCCAACGACCCGGGATCGTTCCTGAACCTGGGTCGCCGGCATGGCGCGAGGTGTGGCGTCCAGCACCTCAACCCTCAGTGCCACCGGGCCGGTGAGTCTGGTCACCTTCTCCTGACTTGACTTCTCCCTCAGGTGGTCCTGCAGCAGACTTGGCGGTGAATTCCATCTTGGCTTTTACCAGCCACTGACCCACATCCTTCAGAGTTGCAGTGAGTTGCCATGTCTTCCTCTGTGTGTTGTTGAAAGTCTGGTAGGCAGGAAGAAAGAAAGAATGCATGATGCTCAGGACCGGAGACATTGCTGAACTCTGTCTAAACACTTCCTTGAGCCCAGTTTGAAAGAGATCTTGAAAGACTTAATCTAGTTCATTTGCTGTAGGTGGATACACCACTCGACTGCTACCAGAAGGGTGTCCCTGATGTCAGCCCTTGTAATTCTCAGTAGAACAGTCCTGAGCTGGGTATGCAGGCTGCACTCTTGGGTTCACTCTGTAAGCATGGCGTAGGGAAGTCCAATTCAATTTCCTGGTACAGCTACAGAAGTAGTGGAATTTAGAATAGGATAGCCCAGTTGAGCCAAGGCTTACAGTATTTGCAGTGGGGTCCCATAAGCATAAACTAATAAAGCAAGTTACACATATAATATATAAAATGTACAAAATATACAAACAGTGCATGTTGAAGCCAGGTTCAGATTTAAAAGAAGTGTAAAACAAATTAGTCACAGCAAATCTTGGGCAGGGCAGCATTTTTTATCTGCCAGATCTTTATAGAGTTCCAATAAAGACTTTTTCTGTAGTTGAAAGTGGCATGGTTATTCCATAACTTAGGAGCTAGGTGGATAAATTGGAGTCCCCGTTCACTGTTTTCTGTAGCATGTGAATTCAATCAGTTCAGCAGGCAGTAATCCACTCTTTGCAGTTCTAAGTTTCACTATATCAGATGGGTACTTTATGGAGATGGCATCTGAAAACCAAATGGATTATGTGGCATTTCGACGTTCAGATAGACTTGTCCAGTTTAGGGTTCTATAGAGGGAACAATGATGGGTGTTCCATGGTACGTCTAGGATGTACGGGGCAAACCTGTTATAGGAGTAGTAGCCCAGATGCCCCCCCCCAAACAGAATGTCTCTGTAATCGAATAGGGGAATAACCAATGAGTTGACTATTTTTAGTCTTGTAGACTGTGGGATATACCTTCTGTATTTATATAAACACCCCAGTCTTCTGTTTAATTTACCTATTAAGAAATCTATATGAGTATTACATTTACATTGGGAGTCAACCCAGACTTCCATGTATTTCTAGGAATCGACTATATGAAGTGCACAATTGTCCAAGGTATTTAAGACTTACCAGAAAGTCCAGGAGATTCGTGACCTTTGTTCCCTCTGGTACCCCTACCGACCTGAGGTTATTGGAGCAAATCTAATTTTCCAGGGCTTCTAATCACCCCCTGAAGTTGTCCATTCTCTTGGGCCAGCGTGGCTACAGCTGCTTGGGTGGTCGTCAGCTGTTGTGGTGTGTGTGTGTGTTTTTTTTTTTTCCCCTCATTTTCAGCCACTGAGTGCACCAGCTCTTTAATTACTGAATCAAGTTTCTCCAGCTTAGTGAGGATCTTTTCAATTTATGAAGCCATACCACACATGGATTCAATCTACTGCTGCCAGGAAGGGTCTGTTGTTGGTCCCAGAGACTGTCTACCTCATGGCTTGAAGCTTCCTTGGCCTTCCCGGTTTCTGAACCGCTGGCTTTAGGACTCCTGTTGTTGGGTTTGGGCTTACCATGGCAAATTCAGTACTGAAATGCTGCCCAGGATGTCAAGAATACAAATCTGCAGAGTAGCTGATGACATTTCAGGTCTTGAAGGCAGTCTCTCGCACTTGTTCTGCGCTGATATGCGGGAGCTGCCGAGGAATGCGTCACTTGCTGTTCTGATGTGCACAGCTGCCGAGGAACGCGTCTCTTGCTGCACCAGTGTGCAGAGCTACCGAGGAATGCATCCTGCGTGGAGCTTGGCTCTGCAGCCCTTCTCCCACTGACAGGAGGATTTTCAGGTAGCAGCAGAGGGGCGACCTGAGGCCAGGTGGTATAGTTGAAGATTTAGAAGGTAAGGTAGTGGGAAGGCTCCTTATTCCTCAGTAGTTGCCTGTGGGACAGCCTGATACTTGGTTAACATGGTACAAACACTGTTAGTGCAGTGATAACTGTTTGAATATTGGACCCAATGCGAAAAAGCGTGTTTCCTTTTGCTTTTTTATGGACATCATTCTGTAATTTTGCCTGCCACTGTGTGAATTCAGAACTTTGTGTTGCCCTGATAGGTCAACAGATCGAAGTCGAAGTTCTGAATCTGTTCAGTGGCACAGTCTAATCTCCAAAGTCCTAGTCCCACAGAGACACAGGTTATCATCTGCATTTATCCTGGTACAGTTAAAGAGCAGCTTCCTGCTACGACCCACTCCAAACAGGTGGCTTTGATTCAATACAATTGGAGCTCTAAAATATAATAAAAAGCAGTTAAAAACTGTCTCTATTCTACTCTGTGGAGCGTGCCCCCGCACTCTCCATTTATTTGACATCACAAGATGTGCAAGCGTGTGGGAGTGTCTCAACAATAGGGAAATGGCAGCGTTTTGGCTGTCGGCTCCAGGGAGCCCAGTATGATCTCTTGGATTATTAAATACAGGCAGCAGTACATAAATCATGTGTGCAGTCCACTTGGGGCCAGGTAAGGGTCATTATATGTTTGGGGTGGGCTGTAGTAGGAAGGTAAGAAGCTGCTTTTTAAAGGGACACATTCTTGCCTGGTGGTCATCATAGTTTGAAAGCCCACAAAAGGCTCTTTCAGGTGAGGTATTGGGCTCGGAAGTACGTGGAACAAGCTTTGCAGGACTCCAGCACAGCATGCGCTCACAGTTCGGCTGCTGTTGTAAGCTTTTGTTGTTTTTTTCCACCAATAAATTGGTTATTATGGTACTCAACCTGACGTGAGTGAATACTCGGCTGTAAACCAGCACTGTGTGGCTGAGCTGTGAGAACATGCTGACTGAGAGTCTATATAGAAGGCCACGGAGGACACTCTTGAGCTTACCCGGTGGATTCTTAACTCCAGCACAGCTTGTTCCTCTGACATCATAATGTTGTAAAAATAGCTACAGTGTAGTTTTAATGCTGAACAGACTTGGTTGTCTAGATCTCTGGAGTGCTTCCAGCTACCTATGAGCCCAGTGCCTCACTTGAATTGCTTTTTGTGGCCTTTCAGACTATGATGGCTGCTGGGCATGAATGTGTCCAATTAAATAAACGAATAAAGCACAACAGGGTGTGTGTCCTGCTGGGATAACGTCACGTGTCAGGTGGTTGGGCACGAGGCCACAGGCCAAGTCCGTGCAACACCCAAGAAAAGTTCCTTTTCTCTATCCTGTAGGTGGCGCTGTCTGGACAGTTTATGGATTTTCTTTTTCTGTGTGCTTGCCTATCCCACGTGAAGTTTTGTTTCCTTTGGTTGTCTTCCCCCCCCCGCCAATGTCCTGGTTGCCGTTCTCCTGGTACACTTTGTTACTGTTTTTAAATGTTGTACTGGGAGAGCATTGTACTGGTGACTTGAAGAGCGAGTGAGCCCTGGGAGTGACCGTTATCAGAAGAGTCATGCTGGGATTGTTCAAACATTTAGTTGTTCGCACGCTCGCTCACTCTTGGTCTGCTTGGTCCAGTTTGTAATGAGATGGAAGAATAAAAATTTTGATACGTCATTGGGAGCAGAGTGGGTGGAGGTGCAGTCACGGAGATCAGGAACAGAGCAGGTATGTGTCGGTTAGTACAGCCACACTGTTTGAAGCAGTGTGCAAAGTGGTAATGAGAAGTGAAATTATGCTGGAATTGACTATTTTTGAGATAGACATTTAAAAAAAATAAATTCCTCATGGCACTTTGTTTCAACATAACTGAAACTCAAGATGCCTGCCATTGAGGAGCGTATACTGAAGTTGGCTGCACAGTGGGGACAGTGAAGCTGATTGCACTGGAGATTTCACTGTCATTTTAAATTTGGATGTAAATCAGGAATATGGTCAACGATTATGAAATTGTTGGCTGGTGAAAATAAAAATGTTGTCCCTATGTGTTTAACAATGCGGGAGGTGAGGATTTACTCTTTTATTAAATGGGAAGTACTGGGAAACTTCATTGCTGGCCTGTCAAGTCTGGGCAACTTGTACATGGCTGGTGGAGTGATTCTTTTTAACACTTGATGCAGTCGTGTGTGCTGGGACTAGATTCTTGATGTTATGCTGGGATAACATCACAGGTCCAACCATCAGAACCCAGCACTCTTTCTTGCCACTGTATAACATGGATTATTTCATGGTGTGAGTATAACTTCTAACAACAGGAACATTACAAACACCTGCAAAGTCTCACACATTTCCTGTCCTTTGTGCAGAACAGGTGTTTACTAAAATCAAATGTTTCGAATCATTTTATGGCATATACTTTACCCCTGTTGTGTATGGATTGCCATAGTGCAGTTTTCTTGTTAAAGGACAGTAACTCACTAAGTACTATAGTAGTGACAGCACCACTATATTACAACAACTTTCCAACTAAGGAACCATATTCCACCTGTTTCTACAGCAGACACACTGCCTGCCTGCCACACAACTGGATACCTGCTGTTAATGCAGGGTCATCCCTTGGATAAATGACATACCACTGTGCATTAACCCCTGCTGCTGCAGTTCCCCTCCACCACCAACTTCTACAGATCTACCCTCATCCCTCTTGAACAGATTGTCTGAGCTATCATGATACCAGCTGTACTGTATTAGTCTCAGAAACTGTCGTATTACAAACATTCTGTGAATAAAAATTATTTCTCCGCGGAGCTTGGCAGGTGGCTCCGGCCCTCCCTCGGAGGGACTCATATTCTGGCCCCAATCGTCCTGCAATATCAAGACCACTACCAACATTATTCAAGAAGGAGTGCCCGTTCTATGACAGGGAGTTACTAACATACTAAAATGCCAGCAGAATAGGCCTAACGGTCTTTCGTGTCTGCTCATTTGGTCAGCCCCCACCCTGGGAGCTGACCTTGCTGCCCCCCTCGCCTTCTCTGGTGTCTCCCTTCCCAGTTCCAGATATTCTCGCTGCATTGGATTTTGCTTCCAGAACCCTTACCCTGTACCTGTCCACCCCTCTTGAACCCCTCCACCGCCTCTGCCTCCACCAGCCCCCTAGGCAGTGCATTTCATGGCTCCACCACCCTCTCAGTGAAGTAGCACCTTCTCCTTTCTCCCTAAATCTTCCCCTCCAACTTCCACCCATGCTCTCTAGTGGCCCCCTCCTCCTCCTTCCTTGCAAGCACCCTGACTGCTCCTCCCCTATTTACCCCCTTCATGTACCTGAAGACCTCTATCATGTCCCCCCGGTCCCTTCTCTCTTCCAATGTGTACATATTTAGCTCTTGAGCCTCTCCTCATAGGTCCTGTCCCCAAGCCCAAATCATTTTGGTTGCCCTCCTCTGGACCCTCTCCAGGAGTTTAATGTCCCTCTTAAGTGTGGCCTCCAAAACTGCCCTTTTCTCAAGTGCGGCCTCACCAAGCAGTTATACAGAGGGAGCATCACTTCCCTCCTTCTGGAGGTGATCCCCCTAGCGATGCATCCCAGCATCCTGTTGGCCTTGACTGCTGCCCTCCTACAAGTCTCCAAGTTGTTCATCTTGACATCCACCACCACCCCCAGATCCCTCTCAGCCATCGAGACTTGGAGCATCCCCCCCCCCGGGTGTACACTTGGCCCGGGTTTCTGGTCCCCATCTGCAGTACCTTGCATTTCCCTGCATTGAACCTCAGCTTCCACTTTCTAGACCATCTTTCCAGAGCCTCCAGGTTCCCCTGTAGGGCCACCCTCCCCTCCTTCCCATCCACCATCACCCCCAGTTTTGAGTCATCTGCAAAGAGACTCATCTCACTCCTGATACCTGTCCTTATGTCAGAGACATAGGCGTTGAACAGGAGGGCCCAGAGACTGATCCTGTGGGACCCCACTAATTGACCCTCCTTGGGATGAGACTATCCGCCAACCACCAGCCCTCTGGGTCCGGTCCTGGAGCCAATTGCCTATCCATCTGATCACCTGGTTCCCCACCCCATTTCTCCCAGCTTATCCAACAGGCCCTCGTGAGGAACAGAGTCAAGTGCTTTGCTGAAGTCTAGAAAGAGGGACGCCCACTGGTCTACCCAGGTCCAAGGCACTCGTCACCCAGTCATAGAACTCCACAAGGTTTGTCTGACACGATTTCTCTGGGACAAATCCATGCTGCCTATTGTCCAGGCACCCTGACTTTTCCAGGTTGCCCTAGCCTCTCCTTGACAATGCCCTCCATCACCTTGCCCACCACCGATGTCAGGCTGACAGGCCTGTAGTTCCCTGCCACCTCCCTTGATTTCCCCTGTGGATAGGCACCATATGCGCCACCTTCCAGGCCTGGTGCACCCACCCTGTCTTCAGAGAGATGGTGAAAAGCTCCGCCAGGGGTTTCGCCAGGACATCCGCAAGTTCCTTCAGCACTCTGGGATGTAATTTATCCGGCCCCTGTGCTTTCTCAGTCTTAAGGGACCCGAGGGCTTCCCTCACTCTCTTTGGTGTGATTTCCACTTCCGCTACCTCTTCTCCCTGCTTAGCCTTCCCCCCTCCTGCCAGTGATGCCTCCCCTCTCCCCAGACCCGCCGACGGTAAGGTCCCCCTCTCCTCAGTATCACTGTCTCCTCCCATGTATGATGCAGCACCCCCATTTTCCTTGGTGAAAACTGAGGTGAAGTACTCATTTAGTACCTCAGCCTGCTCCCCGGGTCTTGTGCCCATCTCTCCCCTGTTTTAGTCCTGCTAATCTGCCCCTTCACCCTTCATTTTTCCCCAATGTATCTAAAGAACCCCTTGTTCCCTCTCCTAATTTCCCTGGCCAGGTTCTGCCCCTTCCTTGCCTTAGCCGCCCTCACCACCCTAGTGGCCCTTCTAGCCATCAGCTCGTACTCCCCTCGATCCCTTTCACTCCTTGAGCACTTGAATTGCCTATAGGCTGCCTTCTTTCCCCGCACCACCTCCTGGACCTCCCTGGTCCACCAGCAGGGTTTTCGGGCCCTACCGCATTTTCGTCTTACTCTTGCACAGGTGCTGGTAGCATCCTGCACCATTCTCCTGATGATTTCCCACCTACTGTCAGCATCCATGTCTGACCCAGTCCCATCCAAATGCTCCTTAAGGATCCTTCCCATTTCCTTAAAATCCACCCCCCTGAAGTCGGTTACCTCCGTCTTTGTGCAGCCTTCTACTCCTCCTAGGTCCAGGCAGAACCAGATCGTGGCATGGTCACGATTCAAACACTCCAAATGTATGGACTCTCTTAGTGCATTGATTGCTGTCTTCATGGAGTAGTGACTGGAGACGTCCTTAGTAATGACTGTAATCTAATCAGGCGACCGTCACAGCAAAGTATGACATTTTATTTAAAAAAAAAAAAGTCCAGTTTGGCATAGTGCACAATTTCAAGCTCTTATATTTACATAATAGCAGTGTTATGGAGTCTGGTTTTATACTCCTTTACAGGCTTACTCTTTGGTCTCCATATTCCTACAACTGAACAGTCTATAAGTGGATTTTTATGCTTTCCACTTCCAGCCAGTGGTCACTCCCCTAACGAAGATTGTAGACAGCCCCTCCCCGGTACTCTCTGGTTTCTACCCTTTTGCCCAGTTTTGACTCCAGGTCCCACATGATTTAAGGGTTGTGGAAAGATGCATTCACTTTCTGTTAGAACCAGGGTTTTCATTATGCCTTTCCTCCTGACCCCTAATAGGTCAGTTTTTCTACAGGAAGTCCATCAAAACTCTACGGGACTGATCCTAAGAGCCCGACATGATCACATAGATCCTAATTCACAGATCCCTTCAGTCTGGGATTTGCTTAAACTTAGCCAGGCTCCAGTGTACCTCCCAGACCTGCCCTGCCATTGCTTTAAGTCTTAGATAAGGCTCAGAATAGCCTCCTTGGGAATTACTATAAGGTTAATAATTTCCAGAAGAGAAATATCTTGCTACGTCATCCTCGAGCAGTTGGAGAAATGAGTTTCCTGGCCAGGACCCACTTTCTGGAACCCAAGTTTGCCAAAATTCTTCAGATTTTGAAGTTTCTGAAAGATTGATTTGACTTTGGTGTTTCCCGTAGTATGCTAAAAGTCCAGCGTCAGCCCCATTGGCTATTCCCTCTGCTCTTGGAAATTAATGAGATGGGGAATATGTACACATTGTCCATTTCTGTAAAGCAGTTTTACGTGATGGACCAAGGGAGAAGGAGGTAATGCCAGTTTGGTTCCTAAATCTGGTTCTGAACCACTAAATGGGCCTGCCATTTGAGCCCCTGGGAGCAGTATCTTTGACTTTTATCACAGTTAAGGTGGTGGTCTTAATTGCTATCATGTCTGCTTGCATAGTGAGTGAACTAGGAGCCTTCTCACATATAGTTCCATATTTCCAGTTCCTTCCAAAAAGGGAGGTTCAGGAGATGGTTTCAAAACATATCCAAAAGCTGAAGTCAAGAACTGGTGCTTCTGTCTACCTGCCACTCAACGAAGATTGATGAATAGAAGATTGCATATCTTTTATGTTTGCAGGGCATAAACCAAGACAACCTGGACTGTGAGCCTCATTCCTTAAATCCACAGGTCTGTCCATACACAGATGAAGGGCCTCGTGCCATCAGTGTCTTCCATGTCACGGTGGCTCAGGAGTTTAAGCAAGAAAATTTATTTTGCATTGAATGCACCTTCTGCCCATAAGAGTCATAGCAGGGGTTAAAATAGAGAGAGCACAGGAACTCTGTTCACCTCCTCTTAAAAAGTTGAGCATTCCTATTCCTTTCTCCACCGAATTGTGTAGGAGAGTTCTGTGTTCTGGAGAAAACAGTCCCCCCCTTCTCAAAACATAAATACAGGTTTCCCCTTCCTAAATATTCCCAAGTGGTCATAGTGCACTTTACTATTGCCATTGGGTAGATGCCATCTGGACCTTGATATTTTCCAGGATTCGCACACTTCCTTCTGATACTTGCTAATTAATTTTGGTATGATGAGGACTGCTTCCAGTTTGACCTGCTCCTCTCTCATAATTGCCATCCCCAGTTCCAGTGCCCTTTGTGTTTGTTTTTTTTTTTTTTTTTTTTAAGTGCCTTTGCTATTCTCTCTACCTCATTCAGTGCCCCCACCCCCCATTATCACGAACATCTGAGAATTTGCCAGCAGATAAAGGCCTAGAGGTCTATCAAGTCTGCTCAAATGTGCAGCTAGCACCCCTTATTCTGCAGCTGCCCCTCCTTCCACCCTTCCCTTCATTGACCCTCCCCTTGTCCTGTTCCATCCCTTTTGAAGCAGTCCACTGTTCTACTGGATACCACTTCTGCAGGTAATGCATTCCACCCAGCCACCACCCTCTCTGTAAAAGTGTCTCTTCATCTCCCTCCTGAACCTTTCTCCTCCAGTCTTGTATCATGGCCCTGGTATCCCTCCCTCCCTTACTTTGAACAGCCCTCTGTACCTATCTTGTTTATTCCTTTCATGTACTTAAAGGTTTCAGTCATGTCCCCCCGTCCCTCCTCTTCTCCAGTGAGTACATGTTCAACTCCCTCAGCCTCCTCTCGTATAAGTCCCCCAGCCCCTTGATCATCTTTGTCGCCCTTCGCTGCACCCCCTCCAGTAACTTAATGTCCCTCTTCAGATACGGGCGCCAGTACTGCACGCAGTACTCCAGGTGCCATCTAACTAATGACCTATACAGTGGCAGAATCACCTCCTCTCTCCTCGAGGATTTAACCCTTGCAATACAACCTAGCATTCTGTTGGCCTTTGCAGCTGCCTTCCTACATTGTGCCAAGTTGTTCATTGACCCTGTAATGAGCACCCCCAGATCCTTCTCCTCCCCTGTCTGGGCTAACCGCACTCCCCCCAGCTGGTAACTCCTCCTTGGGTTCTTCATCCCAAAATGCAGTACCTTGCACTTTTTGGCATTAAACCCCAGTTGCCAGGTGTCTGACCAGGTTTCAAGCTTTGCCAGATCATCCTGCAACCCCTGCCATCCCCCTAGGTCATCCAGCACTGCTCCTACCTTGGTATCATCAACAAACAGACTGATCTTGCTCTTAATGTCCCATGATATGTCTGCAATGAATATCCTAAGCAACACTGGTCCCAACACCAAGCCCTGTGGAACACCGCTCATCACTACCCTTTGGTGTGAGAGCTCTCCACCCTCCACCACCCTCCATTGCCTTCCCTGAAGCTAGTTCCCTACCCATCTCACCTGCTTTGCATCTGCCCCTGTGCCTACTAACTTACTTCCCAGCCTTCCTTCTGGCACCAAGTCGAATGCCTTACTGAAGTCCAGATACAGGACATCCACTGCATGGCCCCTGTCCAGTTGCCTAGTTACCCAGTCATAGAACTCCACCAGGTTGGTTTGGCAGGATCTGCCCCATGTGAAGCCATGCTGTCTGCTGTCCTGTAGTCCTTTGGCCTCTGGGAGGGCCACCAGCCTTCCTTCAGCATAGTCTCCATTAGCTTACCCATGATGGATGTGGAGGCTCACTGGTCTGCAGTTTCCTGGTTCATCCTTAGGGCCACTCTTGTGGAGGGCACCATGAGCCATTCTCAGTCCTGGGGTACGCCCAGATGTAGTGAGGCATTAAATAGGTCTGCCAAAGGTCCTGCAAGGACCTCTGCCAGCTCCTTCAGTACCCTGGGGTGGATGCCATCTGGGCCTAGCGCCTTATCCACCCTCAGTGCCTTCAAACCCTCCCCTCCATGATTTCCCCATCTGTCACCCCCTTCCCCTGTTTCTGCCATTTCTCCCCTTGTGTCACCCCCTCTTCTCTTTAGTAAATACTGAGCAGAGTACTCATTTAGTGCTTCTGCCTTATACGCCCTGCTTCCAACCAACCCCCTTCTAATCCTTACTATGTGGTCCTTACAGCTCCTTTTCTCCCTGATGTACCTAAAAGTCCTTCTCCCTTCTTAATGCCTTGTGCCAGCCTGAGTTCCATAGATGCCTTGGCTCCCTTACTGCCCTTGTCACCTCCTTCGATTCTGTCAAGTACTCCTCCCTGTCCTCCCCTCTCCTTGTTTTCTTGTACTTCCTAAAGGCAGCTCTTTTCCTCCTTGCCTTTTCCATGATCTCCTTGCTCGGCCAGCTTGGTTTCTTAGCCCTTGTCTTCTTGCTCTGGGCCTCACCAGCCTCACCTTATCCTTGACTCTCCTTTTGTCCTCCTGTGTAGTGAGAAAGGATTTATTATTCCTATGGATGCCCTGCACAGTGCTGCGTTGTTGTCCAGCCTGGTCCTAAGTAGGCAGAGCCCTGCATTGCTTCTTTAGTGCCCTGTACACCTCACTCTGTCACTGCCAATATCCTTCCTCTTGTATGACCTCTATTTCTCCATTAACTTACCACTAAGTTCTTTGGACAACCCTGGAGAACTTTGCGAGCCCTTTGCCCAAGGGGTCATATCTAGTCCCTGTTCAACTGGAGGATATGGATTTCTGAAACGTTGTGAAAGTCTCGTGGTACATTTAGCAATTTGTACTCTGTGTTAAATAATCTGTTACTATCTCTTGCGAGACAGGCACATTACCAGAGGGCACAACAGACATTTGGTGGGGGTAAATTCTGGAGCAGTGTCAGAAAGTTCTTCACAGAAAGGGTCATGGAGCCTTGGAACAGTCTGCCACAGGAGGTGGTGGAAGCAAAGGCAGCTAGGAATTCAAGGTATCTTGGGATAGGCATTGTGGGATGCTGAAACAAAAGTGTATTCTAGGGAATAGTTAAACACATGGGAAGACTAGATGGATCAAGTGATTCCCATCTGCTGTCACATTCTTATGTTGTGCTGAAAATATTCTACCTGCAGCTTTCTAGTCTTTTTAAATTGACCTTTTCCTCCAGTCTAGCAAGATGCTGTTTGTTTCCCATTTTTGGGTCTGCTTTAGTGTATTTTTACATGTGAAGTAATTCAAGGAGTGCTACATTTCTAATGTTTTTGAAACCTGTTAAACTTTATTTTTCTTGTGGCTAAGCTGAACCAGCAGACACGGACTCCCACATTCAGAAGGTTAGTGTGGTGCTAACACGAACAGCGCAGCAATAATTGGACAGACCTGCACTCAGATGGGGCAGGGGACACATTCAGTGGGGCCCACATCATGGCACGTAGTGGCTGGGGCAAATGCGTTAAATGCACCAGTGTGCCTACGCATGTGAGCGTACCCCTTGCATACATGGCACAGTGGTATATTTAAAGAATTCTAGAAGCAATAAATTAACTGCTTCCAAAACCCTACATTTATCAATGGA